>CM046856.1:975977-1470252 GCA_025617745.1 Heliocidaris erythrogramma | reverse complement strand
GCTGTAACATTTGGGCACGATTTGAACGCGCCCGAAGCCCCCGATGCATTATTCATTTTGTACGATGCTCCTCTACAGTGTATATGCTTTACACACAGATAAAATATAAATGTGGATCAGTGTCACGCATGCGCATTAAGAAAGGTCAACTCCGCCTAATCTATTCATGTATGCTAATGTATTCATCACTTGGCTAATAACGGCGCATCGATAATTGGCGAATGGGCGTCATTCATATGGTGTCATTAAATCTTTATAATTAGGGACAACTTTCGCATTGATACCAATTTGTGAATCTTATAATTGTACCTTTCAAAGAGAATTATGAACCTTGAAAATTTTAGTTGACCCGAAAACTATTACATTTTTATTCTTTACTCTCTTTCCCTCTTTCTCACCCCCCCCCCCCCCACTAGCATACCCGGGGTGGGGGTGGGCAAGGGGACAGACTGCCCCCTAACAGCTTTTGACCCCCCCCCCTCTATTTTTTTTTTGAAAGACAAGTATAAGCCTATTTAAGTGTGTCACCCGTTTCTTTTATAACATATAACCTTTTTTGAAATTCATATTTTGCTTGTCAGAGAATTATGGAGGAAAACTGGACCTCATCAAATCTGGTAACCCCCGCCCCACCCCCGAATTTTTGAGGAGGAAAAAAAATTCTCGAAGGGCTAGCTAAAAAAAATTCCCCTCCCCCATTTTCATAAAATCTTCTCTCATCTTTCATCTTTTTTCTTCCCTTCCTTTTCTCTCTATCCCTCTCTCTCTCTCATACACACACCTCGATCACACGTCCTGGTTCATTTTGGAGGGGAAAAAAATCTTGGAGGGCTGGCTAACCCCCCCCCCCCCAAAAAAAAAAAAAAAAATCATAAAATCTTCTATTTCACCTTTTCTCATCTTTTTTTTCTTCCCTCTCTCTCTCTCTTTTTTATCTCTCTCATACGCACCTCGATCACACCCCCATCCCCATATGGTTCATGTCATTGATATAACGTGAGAGGACCTTTATCATGTTCACATGCAAATTTTCAATAACAATTATCTTTCTTACAATCAAGATTTAAGGTGCAATTTTATACACACGTCGATTCGGGAATAGTTAGATTTTCTCACTTTTTAATGAATATTTTTGTACATGCAGAAATGATAACAGTCTTTAGAGATGTTTAGACATTGTATTACTTCTTAAATAAACCCATCATTTATCTGCAGTCATACTCTTTCATGAGTTCTATTACAACTGACTTGTCATGGTCAAATAATATCATTCTTTTCTTGACAGTAGTACAAATATGTACATGCATTAAAAAAATGAATTTCAATATAAATGAATCATACATTATTAATTTCAATCCCTATTCAAGAGGTAAATTATTGAATTTACACTGGAGAAATAGATACTATTAACTTTTTACCACTACACCCAACAAAAGAAGAAATAATAAAAGAAATAAATGACCGTCTAATTTCCATGTTCAATACGCACACCATGTTACTCTTGAAAAACAGATAATGTGAGTCTTTAAACGAAGAACCTTGATGGGAGGAATTTTAATTTGTAAACAATTTTTTAGGCATTTTACTCCCAGTGTTAAAGATCTTATGCTCGATCTGTAATGAAAAACACAAGTCAGAAAAATTGGAACCAGCTGGTTCCAATTTTTTCTGACTTGTGTTTTTCATTACAGATCGAGCATAAGATCTTTAACACTGGGAGTAAAATGCCTATTTTAATTTGTTTACAAATTAAAATTCCTCCCATCAAGCTTCTTCGTTTACTAACCATTGTCTACGGCGGACTGTTGAATATTAATGAGTCAGAAAGAAGAGGATCTTGGGTATTGGCCGTGAACCAGAATAGCCTGGTGGTTAAGTCGCTGCCCGGAAAGCAGTAGATGACAGGTTTGAATCCCGCTGGTTCCAATTTTTTCTGACTTGTGTTTTTCATTACAGATCGAGCATACGATCTTTAACACTGGGAGTAAAATGCCTACAAATTTGTTTACAAATGTGAGTCTTGTTGACACTTCTAAGAAATATAAATCAAATGATTCATCTTCCTTTTAGTTGGTACATGTATATTGCATATTAATAGTATTAAAAGTCTAAATAAAAAGGGGGCGGGAGAAACACACACAGAGATCTAATTCTATAGTTTGAATCTAAATAACAGGGATGCCAATTAGAATTGATAAAAAAGTGGGAAAATCATCTAGAATGGGCCCTTGGGTACTACATAAACAGTGGTTTTATATGGCTAAAATTATGTTGAAAAAGTAGGAATTGCTACTTTTGTCTGAACAGTGGCATCCCTGAAATAAAGTGTTGAATAGTATGGATTTTCTCTGAAGATCAATAATAGAATAGTAATTAAATTAGCACAAATTCACAGAATCAGTTAATTATTATTATTAATTTGTTATTAGATTTAATAAAGGAGAGGCCAAGTGGCTGTGGCAGTGCTTATCTTTATTTCATTAGGGGCCATGTAATGTCACTAGGCCACATAGATGAGGAAGACCTCACAATAACGAGCTACTACACAAAATGGCTGCATGTGACTGCAACATTTGACATGGGGAGGGGGTGGGTAAGATGGTTAAGATACAATTGAAGAACTTTAACAGGGACCGCGGAACCGGTGGGGGGGACCTGCAGCTTTTTCAGTAAACACGTGCAAACGTACGGCAGTGCAAAAAATGCGGTAATACACGCTCTTCCGCCATTCTAATGATGCATATTAGACTGAATCCAGGTATGATTTCAATATGAAGAAATTTAGATGTTTATCAAAGCAGGGGTCTATTTCACTGAAGAGTTGAAGTAGAAATCCATGTCTGTTGAAAGAAAAGAGGAAAGAGTTTAGAAAATAGCATCCATTGTGTATTTTATAATTTAGCAAGCAACAATTAGAATTTGCAAAAAGACTGAAATTTAGAGTTTCCTATTAATAGTTAACATCGACTCTTTAAATGATATTAATATAATAATAAGTGGGAATTCTCAAAAGTATTTAAAAAGGAAAAAGTTTTTCCAGTTGGACAGATAAAATTTTCAAGGCTATTCAACAGAAACTAAATTAGTAAAGTCACAAGAAAATGGCTTCTTAAACCAAAAAGTGTGTACCTTGATTGTATTGAGGTACTAATAACAACCAGGGGCGTTGATTATGGGGTGGTAAGTGGGCAGTAGGAGGGCAAATAATATAGTTTTGCCCCCCCCCCCCCAAAAAAAAAAAATAAATAATTATATTTCCCTGACTCATGTTACCTTGGAGAAGCTGGCAATTAAGAGGCATTGAAAAAAACATGAAGGGTGCTATAAGGCTGTTTTGCCCCCCCCCCCCTCTGAAAAACACATTGACGCCCCTGAAGGCTGATAGCAATCTTACTCTTAAAGCATATGCCTACCATGCAAAACTGAAGCAGCTAAGTAGTAATTGTTCCTCTCAGAATTTGTCTTCATTGTCAGTAGGTAAGCATTCCTCTTCATCATCATCATCATCTGTTGTATAATATATGAGGTAGAGAAGCATTACCTGTATTAAGAAAAAAAAAATCACGCAAACACTCATCCTCACCCTCTTCATCTTTTCAAAGAGAAGACTAACTACAATAGATTTATGGACTGTAATCAATAGTGTCATATTTGGCGCTAATATTACTACTACTACTACTAACAATAATAATGATCATAATGATAACAATAATAATGAAAATAATAATATCATCAATAACATACATTCACCCATCATATTTTGTTTTGTTTCTGTTTGCAGGAATTAATGAAATGTTAAATGTAATAATTAAGGGGACTAAAATTTGTATTTATGACATCCCACTGAACATCCCTTAAATATATCATAATTGATATTTAAAGACACTAAACAGCTAATTTCATATTACACTGAAAATAGATCTCAGTGGTGGATAAAGGAAAAATGACAAATGAATTGTCCATTCCTCAGAAAAAAGAAAAAAAAAATTGTTGTTTTGGTTGGACAATGTTAACTAAAAATGCCACTCTTTATTGTGAACACATCATCACCCCCCCCCCCCCAACCCCTCCCTCCCCAGCTAACTGATCCTGGATCCACTACCACCACCAGACCTAGTCTATAATTTTTAGCTGTAATAGGTATAGGTCTAACTAGTTAGGTCTAGTCCTAGGCCTAGCCCAGGGATGCTGCCACGAACGCTATGCGTTCAGGCTGCCGCAGTAAGGTCTAGACTTACCTGTTTATTTCTCATGTCTCATCAAGTAGGACTTTCCACTTCATCCGGCACATCCAACAGTTGTTAAGTTGTGTAAGGAGACCTAGTAGATCTTCAAGTAGATCAGCCACAGGTTAGTTCCTTGCCATGTTTATCTGATGGAAATCAAAGTCAACATGAATGAGACTAATGAATGCAATACTGAAACAAAGGCCATCCAGCTATTTAATACTCAGGGGAGATTTATTACCTCTTTAAAAAGGCCTTTGATTCTGGTCTATAATCAACACTAATTTATGTACCCCCTTCTCTCTCTCTCTCTCTCTCTTGAAATGTAAAAAATATAAAACCTCATCACCATGATGCTAGCCTAGACCGAAATTTCTCTCTCGTTCGGTCTAGACTCTAGATCATTAGATGCTTGCCTAGCTAGCCTTGGCTTTGGCCTTGGCTCAACTTTAGAAGAAAAAAGTGGGCCAAAGCTCATCTAACATTAGTACACCTAAGCAAATTAACTTTTACTAAGAACCACTACGTTAAAATTACAACCCTGCATTACCAAACTCTGTACATGTACACAAAGTAAACCTTGACCTGGACTGGTCTCTGGAAAATACTAGTATCAACATGAAACCCCCTCTTCATTCTCAAAAAAAAAATCCTGACAAGAACAGCCTACGCTACAGAATCAATTAATTAGAAAGGGTCTCACCTGGGCCCTTTGTCTTTCAGAATATAACGGGGTCTATGCGTCTACATCTAACTTAGATAACCAAATCATCGAAATACAGACTAAGTTCGATCTATTTCGAGGTTTACGAAATCTGTCAGCCATTGGCATTGACATCAATCAATAGATCATCTATCGAAACGTATCTAGATAGTCCCGCCCGAAAGTCCGGGTAAGCCGTCACGAGTGACAGGGTAGTAATGGGAAAATTGAATTGAAAGTTCGAGAGTAGATTACACATTGTTTCATGACATACAGCTCTGTAGAATCCCTTCCAAATGTAGAGAAATTGAAACAGATTATTCACAATGGCAGAAATTGTTATAAACATAATCTAATTTTCGAAAATTAAGCATAAATACAGGTGTACTCACCTCTAAACCTTCCACAACTTTTTTTACTTTGTGCGGGTGACGTCAAATTCACAGCGGAAGTGACGAAGAGGGGTCAAATCGTCCCTTTTCAATCACATTCATATTCATAAGGTCCGGTCCAATCAAAGTTTGATAAATCGAGTATGCAAAACAAAAATGAATAATGCATAAGGAGTTTCTCGATACTTTTCGATATTTTCTTGGTATCGGGGGCTTCGGGAAAATGAAATGTTACCAAATGGGCGTGGCCGAATCAGGGCCGACTACGCGTATGCGCACCGCTGGCATTAGCCGGGCGCCGCCATTTTGTGTCCTAAAATGTCACTTTTCGCGCGTGGGTACGTTCTTCACGTCTTCTCATCTTATGCATATTCATTTTTTCCCTGTCCGGCTGTCGAATGAAAACTTGGGTAGTCAATCTTACCTCTAGATTCAGTAAATCAAGCTCGTTCCAAACATATATAATTTGCCACTATTTGATGTCATAAAAATACAGCAAAATTGGCTTCAAAATAACCTTCATTGTCATATAATCGATTCATAAAATCATGCTTTATTATTTGTTGCCATGGTGATTTTTCAACGGTTTTCCAGCTATCAACATATATTTATTTTTATTGTTTATCATCCACTCTTCAAATTGTTCATATGATTTTACAAGTCTTATTCGATAGTTTTTTTTTTTATTAGCCCCCAAAGTCGAGGTAGTTTCACCAACTTTCCTCTTTATTTTGACCGTCATCCGGAAATTCGTCGGAAATTACGCAATGCGGATACAAATTGCAGTGTGTGAGGTGATATTTCATATTTTGGGATATTGCTAACGATTTAATAATAACTTTACGTCGATTTGACTTCATTTCGGTGGATTTTGAAGAGTTTGATATCACCGCATAAGCAGCAATCCCCCATTTCTATCGAGACATGTATTGGCCGTACGCCGCCTGCATTGGGGTAGCAAAAGTCCGATTTCCCGTAGCGAACGTTGCGTTTCATGCAGGATTCTGGGTCATGGACAATAAACATGCATCAACATTGGATATAAATTTATACTAAAATTCCATTCAAATGAGTTACATCACGATTCCACCATATTCAGTTTCTACAAAATGTAATGATTGGATTTTTGAAATGTTTTCGATCTAAAACTCCTAAAATTATGAGAAATAAAGAAATTTGGAGCACCCTCAGATGATTTTACTCTGTTTTTGTCAGAGCAGTGCATTATGTATGTGGCAGTGGTACGTAGCATTTCTTTGGGTACAAATAGCTTGAAATTTCCTTTTTCTCCAAATTAAGCCAATATATCACCTGAAACATATACAAAATCGAATGATTGCACTTTTAAGAAACTGAATATGGAGGAATCGTGATGTAATTCAATTAAATGGAATTTTAGAATAAATTTATATTCAATGTTGATGCATCTTTATTGTCCATGACTCAGAATCCCGCATGAAACGCAACGCTCGCTACGGGAAGTCGGACTTCTGCTACGCCAATGCAGGCGGCGTACGGCTAATCCATATCTCGATAGAAATGGGGGATTGCTGCTTTTGCTGTAATTTTAAACTCTTCAAAATCCACCGAAATAATGTCAAATCGACGTAACATTGTTATTAAATCGTTAACAATATCCTAAAACATGAAATATCACCTCACACACTGCAATTTGTATCCATATTGTGTAATTTCTGACGAATTTCCGGATGACGGTCAAAATAAACAGGAAAGTTGGTGAAACTGTCTCGACTTTGGGGGCTAATAAAAATGAAACTATCGAATAAGACTTGTAAAACCAAATGAACAATTTGAAGAGTGGATGATAAACAATAAAAATAAATGTATGTTGATAGCTGGAAAACCGTTGAAAAATCACCATGGCAACAAATAATAAAGCATGATTTTATGAATCGATTATATGACAATGAAGGTTATTTTGAAGCCAATTTTGCTGTATTTTTATGACATCAAATAGTGGCAAATTATATATGTTTGGAACGAGCTTGATTTGCTGAACCAAGAGGTACGATTGACAACCCAAGTTTTCATTCGACAGCTGGACAGGGAAAAAATGAATATGCATAAGATGAGAAGACGTGAAGAACGTACCCACGCGCGAAAAAGTGAAATTTAGGCAACGAAAATGTCACAAAATGGCCGCGCGCAGCTAATTCCACAAACTACATGCGTTTTAGGAGCGGTGCGCATACGCTTAGCCTGAATGGTGACGCTCATAGACGTATTACAGCTTATATGCAAATGAGGGAAATCCGCGGGTGCTACCTTTCCGTATATAAGTTTTAATTTGTCTATGGTTAAACTTGTGTTCATTTTAATAGGCTCCATGGCATTGCGCGCTTATAACTTTTGATTATGACGCAATAATAATTATGCAATGACATGCTGCGCGTAAATGCCTTATCATACTGGCAGCTCTTTGTAACTTTGCAAATTGTTTTACTAGTAGAACTCTTTGTGCAGGAGTGAATGAATGGAAGAATGAGTTTATTACCAACCAAATCACAGTGATACATACATCTTGGTAAAAATCACAATAACGTCTTGGTAAAGGGAGCTAACAAATAGCATATGGTAATCGAGGTTAGCCCCGTAAAATTGATTACATAAATCAATAGTTAGCAAATTAATGTACATCTCATATAATCTTCTTTTTTTAAATAACACATATTTACAATCAATAAAAGTAGTAATAACAGTACAACAAGAACAATAATAACGACAATAATAACGAATATCAAGTGTGCTTAAAATAAATAAAATGAATGATAATGATCTTCATGAACATTCTAAAATTGATTTTAAAGTTGGTATTCTCCAATTAAGTATTCTTGTAATGCCCGTCCAAAACTTCTGCGACCAGTTATATTCCTTATTTTTTTGGCAAATTATTCCATATAACAGGTCCTGAATATGAAATCGATTGTTTACCCACATTCGTATTACTGATTGAAAAATTCAAATTAGATTTCTCTATGTTTCTTGTATGATAAGGGTGATCTAGTACTGAAAAATAATCATATAAAGTATTCTTGTAATAAATTGAATATTGGCGTGGTGGTGCAGCTTCGGCTGGGTCCGCTGGGCGTCTCTGCTCAAAATTTCATCATTTTGCTTGATTAATATCTTTGATGCCTATTTTGGATATGTTTATCTGATACATGGGAACATTTGAAATATCCTAAAGCTTAGTTTGCGATTTTACAGAACTTCATCTCTTTTTTTGCGAGTCATTTTCTTCATCATATTTTTTTGAAATTAATTTGTAGAATTTTATTGACTCTTTGACCCTCTCGGGGTATGAGAGTACAAACATGAAAGTATAAATAACAATACATGACTTTTGAATACAATTATTTTACAAAGATAATGACATAATGATACAATGTACAAACAAAAGTTCTATAAAAACAATGTACATGTGTAGAATATAACCAAATAATAAATGCAATGTATGCATAGATAGTGTACAGTGATGTAATATGTAAGAACAATACAAGCTACAATGTAAACAAAACATGTTTAACAACATTCAGGACTTTGCCATTTACTCCTATTTTCAACAACTTAAACCACAACAACTTCCTGTCAACCAAATCTATAATCTATAAATGCACAGTATAAACGCTTCTTTTTCTGTAGGTAGAAATCGATAATAGTCTTCAAAACGAACACATGATCAATGGTAGAATATGTTGAGCGAAATCCAGCTTGTTCCTCACCTAACATGTGATTACTTTCAAGAAAGTTAGAAATTCTATTATTTAAGACTGAGGTAAATAGTTTACCAAGAGAACTCAGCAAGGTTATTCCTCTATAATTATCTGGGTTTGAATTTTGACCTTTATTCTTAAAAATTGGGGTATTTGCTCCTATACACCATTCAGAAGGTACGATCCCACTTTCTAAAACAACATTGAAAAAATTAACAATTACTCTACGCATTTCCACAGGGCTACTTTTAAGAAATTCATTCCTGATCAAGTCTTTTCCACAAGCTTTGGCATTTTTCAGTTTATTAATCATTAATTCAACCTCCTCCAGTGTGATAGGTTTATTCAATCCATCATTTTGTATAGGCATATTACCAGTATCCAAAATCATCCTCTCCTCTGAAAGATTATCTGACACACATATGGTCCCAAGGGATTTAAAATGATGTACAAGATCACATAAGGAAATGTTAATTGTACTTTTAATCTGATGACTCCAAAAGGCTCTCGGGTTACCATTATTTTTCAAGGACCGTAAAGATGCACTGATACTTTTACCATACTTTCTCTTTTTGTACCGTAACAATTTTTAATACTTTTTGCTTGCCAAAACAAAATCACTATGTAAGTCATCAATATCTAAAACTTGAATATCTTATCTTCTACCTAACTGAATTTTCTAGCTTAGCCTATTCCTTGTGTTAAAATACTCGTTAGGTGCAACTTTACACTCAGCATCAAACCATAATTGCGAACCAAAATTCTTGTTATCCTTCTTTCCATGATTCCTTACTTTCTTTGATTGTTTCCACTTACACACACCAAGATCAAGCGCAGCTTGCAAAAAAAGAATTACAAATCTCAGAGTAGTACTTATCTACCATCTCCTGACTGACATCTTCATGAATATTTTCTATAATTCCTGGTAATTGTAAGGTTAAATTGTGTAACCGATCAGAGTATTCATTTACATTTTCACAATCCCACTTAAAGGACATGTAGCTGGATTTGGACGAGTCACAAACTGTTTTAATTAGGGCATCATCACTTGCGACTTCAATATCATGAATTTCTTGGTTGTGCTCTGACTGCAAGGTCAAAATGATGGGACAATGTACATCTGATAGACACTTATTTAACAGGTCAACTTGGAAGTTTTATGTTATGAAACAAATCATGAGACACAATGGCATAATCAATTGTGCTACAACCCCGATTCTTATTAAAACATGTGAAATTTCCAATACCAATATCATCACCCAACCGTCCATTCACAATAGAGAAACCCAAACTTTTACAAAGATTAGTAACTTGATTACCATTATTATTTACCCTTACATCCATATTAAAGGACATGTAGCTGGATTTGGACGAGTCACAAACTGTTTTAATTAGGGCATCATCACTTGCGACTTCAATATCATGAATTTCTTGGTTGTGCTCTGACTGCAAGGTCAAAATGATGGGACAATGTACATCTGATAGACACTTATTTAACAGGTCAACTTGGAAGTTTTATGTTATGAAACAAATCATGAGACACAATGGCATAATCAATTGTGCTACAACCCCGATTCTTATATCCATATTTTGACGTTCAATGGGAACCATGTATGTTGGTGACAGATTTGGATCATCACAAAAATTCAAACCAAGAATGTCAGATACAACATTATCATCAATATCAACATAATCAGCGAGTAACCCTGTACGAGCATTGAAATCTCCTACTAAACAAAAAGGTATATTAAATTTACTTTTAAGGTTGATTACATCCTGTGCAAAACACTCAAAGACCTCATGGCTGTGATGAATTGAGCCTTCACAAGTACAGGGTAGATAAACTGCACCCAATATAAACTCATATCCTAAAATTTCTCTGTGAACCTTGATCCAAATAATTGAAGGAGAAGTGGTATTACCTAACATTTCTGAATGCTCAGATATGTGTTTTTTCATTAAAATGCACATGCCATGAAATCCTCCAAATTTCTGTTCACTTCTTCTAGGCAAACAGTAAGACTCAAAATTGTATAGATAGGAGTTAGACAGATCAATAGAATCAGTTTCAGAAAGACAAATAACATTGTAAGCCCTTAAATACACATCAATAATACCAGCACTTAACTTAGGGTCAAACCGTTATCATATCCTTCATCGTTTTGCAGAACAAAATCATACCGGTCCCAGGAACACCTTTTCGTGTGTGTGTGCTTTTATACACTTTGTAGACCCTGGTTCGTCAGCTCTACTGCCCAGTGTTTATTGCATTGACGTCAGTCAATGCCATATTCTTGTTCACGTTTTGCATTCTTATTCTTATTTTTCTCCTTTAGCCTCAGACCCCATTCGTTTTGCACAGGGTGTTTGTGAGCTCTGTCTAGGTCCTTTCCCCTTGTCCATTTTCTTGAAATTTTCACTAATGAATATTAAAAATTCCTATAACTTTGTCATATCAATTGATATTTGTCTCAAACTATTACCATGTCTTGGTCTTGTCGTTGTACACATTGCTGCCAAAATTCATGCATTTCTTTTTGTTGTTTGTTTTGAATGATATTTTATTGCTCCCTCTCAAGATCAATATTACATTTCAAGAAACAATCATAAGTCACATATAAAATAATTTGCATATACAAGGAAACTTAACGAAATACACTAATATCAGTAGAATTCTCTGACCTTATCCATGATTAAACAGGATTATTTTTTCGATGAAAGGAAAAAAAATACAATACATCAACCATTAGACATAGATATATAACTATTTTCTTTCATGTAATACTTTATAGTAATAATAAAAAGAACTTTTGTTCCAAATAATCGTCTTGAGAAAGATACATTAATATCACATTAAATCATAATATATAATATCCAGACAAAATAAATTAAAGAACAAAGATTACAAATACCAATTATACTTTTAAACAATTTAAGGTCTTCCAAAATATATGGAATAACGGAACAAAGGCTCTTTTTAGAAAGAAAAAAAAAACTATATATCGATCATTGAACATGCATTTAGAAAAAAATATCAAATTATACATTATTTCTTGAAACGATTCTTTATAAGATAAAGAATCATCCCCCCTTCCCCCTCACCATTCTCCTACCAATCACAACTCACTCGTTCTCACTCCCACTTCTTGCCCCCCCCCCCCCCTTCTCCCTCCCCCAACATATCAACACCCATGCATGCATCCAGTTCCGGTTTGCCTGTCCGTAATGAGAACATAAAAAAGCAACCAAAAAAGCAAACAAAGAAAAAAAAAACAAAACAAAACAAAACAAACAAACAAAAACAAACGAAAACAAAATCAAAGAAACGCATCAATCCGTTCCCATTTCCTTAAGTGCGCCCCCAATTTCCCCTTTTTGTTGGCTATCTTATATTCTTCGTCTCTGTGATCTTTTATCAAAG
Organism: Heliocidaris erythrogramma; assembly: GCA_025617745.1. NCBI lineage: Eukaryota > Metazoa > Echinodermata > Echinoidea > Camarodonta > Echinometridae > Heliocidaris > Heliocidaris erythrogramma. The sequence goes on along the minus strand of CM046856.1, from coordinate 1,457,776 downwards.
TAACTGTTTTTTGTAGAGATGGCAGCTCGCCTTCAGTAAAGTGATTATATAACCGTATAGACTTTAAATCGCTAAATTTTTGTATATCACCAAAAATCTTCAGATCTATTTGAAAATGTTCAGTATCCACATGAATAAAATCACTCTGTATCCATTCCAATTCAATGACTGAAAATATTTTTTGAATCATGATCAGGCTGTCTGTGGTAAAACCTAAGTTATAAAAATAAGAGATCGGTTTAAAATTACCTCCAACGGTTATATCTGATGCTTTAAATATTCCTTTATGGAAAAGATCAGCATCAAAGATCATTTGTGACCCGACGCCTCAAAACCTACAATAAGTCGCCAAAATTATTTTATTATTTTTTTTTTTTTTTGTTTACTCAGTGATAACACCTTTAAATATCACATTTAGAATCAGTATGTAACCAGCAATCAATAACTCCTATTCAGAGAAAATGGCCATTTAAGTTCGGAACAAAAAAGCGCTAAACCTTCCCTCTCTGTGTGCGCCCAAGTATTAAAACTGGGTATTCAAATGACCATAGCAAGCAGTATGAAGGGATTATTAGATTAGGATGAATTTTGGCAGGCTGCTCCAGGAGGACCTATTCATTACTCACTCCAAAATTCAATTTAATACCTTTGGAGGTAAAGTAGTAATTTGGCATTGAATGAAAGTATTACAAAAGCTCTCCAAACATTCAATTAGCTCGACAGGTGGAAAAAAGGAGTCATTTTAAAATTCCCCAAAAACATATTTCTAAGTCGAATTACGACTCAGAAACTTCAGACATGATAGAATGATAATGAAACTACCCATTTCTGTCAAAAACTGAAAATCGACTGATCCAAGCAAATTTACTATTATGGGCTGTTTGCTACGTTGTGGTCCGGGTGACTTATTGTAGGTTTTGAGGCGGCGGGTCACATTTTATTTCGAAAACAAATGCTTCTATTATTAAAAATTATCGGATTGACTTTGTTCTTTTCGAAGTGTCTACATTCATCTATATCTTGCCAGGCTTTTAACATATCTAAATAAAACCTGGGTATACCATCTAAATTCATTTTCTTCATGTCATAATTACAAAGAAATATACTTCGACCTCCTATCGATCTAAAAAAGTAATCAAAAGTTAGTTTCCACCCTAAATATTTTTCACCATACAACAGCCGTTTGATCCACATTATTCTTTGAGTCTTAATAAAAGTTTCGTAGTCAGTTACCCGAAGCCCACCTGCAGAATAATCTTGATATAATATTTTCCTTTTTATTCTATCTTTCCCACCCCAAATGAAATTAAAGGAAATCTTTTCAATTTCTTCAATGATACTATGTGGAACAGATATAAGAGAAGATACGTAATTTAATTTTGAATATACATGCATTTTCAGTAATTTGATTTTGCCATACATCGTAAGATCTCGTTGGCTCCACCAACTTATTAATCTTTTTATTTTACTTAATATCTCTTTGTAGTTTAAATCATCTTTTATTTTAGAATTTCGTGAAAAATAAACTCCTAGGATTTTTATGTCTTGTACTCTATGTCCCAAAAAGGTACACCGGGCATATCAATCGCTTCCCCCAACCAGATAAAATTTGTCTTATCCATATATATTTTTAATCCACTTAATATCTCAAAGTCTTCGAAGACTTTCTTCACCCTATCAATTGACTTCATATCAAGAAACAATGTAATATCATCCGCGTAAAGTACCTGCTTTATTTTTCCAGTATCAAACCGAATTCCTTCTATACTAGGGTCCTTTCGGATATAATGAGCAAGCAGCTCAATAGCTATTATAAATAAATGGGGGACAAAGGGTCCCCTTGTCTTACCCCTCTTTTAACTTCAAAGTATCCAGTTGAGTGTCCCCCATTCATCACGCAGCTACTAACATCATTATAAAGAATTTTAACCCAAGAGCACAATACATTACCGAACCCAAAGGATTCCAATGCTTTGAACAGTAGTCTATGTGAAATACAGTCAAATGCTTTTTCGAAATCTACAGCGATAAGAAAACCTACAGGCTGATACAATGACTGAAAAAATACATCATCTATTAACCGCACTGCCTCCCAATATTCCTCTCTTTAACATAACACACCTGATCATAATGAATGCTATCTCCTAATACCTCTTTTACCCTTTTAGCCAATACTTTTGAAAGGATCTTATAGTCAAGATTTAAAAGAGTTATTGGCCTGTAGTTTTTCATATACAAAGGATCTTTTCCCTCTTTCTCAATAAGTGTAATGACTCCCTGTCTCTGTGAATTGGATAAAACCTCAGTTTCGAAACTTTCATTAAATGCTTCCACTATATACTTCCCTAAGATTGGCCAAAATGTATAATAAAATTCAGCTGTAAAGCCATCATTGCCTGGTGACTTATTCCATTTCATTTCCTTAACAGCTTGATAGCATTCTTCGAATGTTATTATGCCCTTCACAAAATGCTTTATTTTCTTCGCTTAGTTTGGGCAGTTCGCTTAAAAACATATTATCAATATCTTCTGTTATGTCGTTATTTTGACATGCATATAAATTCTTATAAAACTCCCCAATGATCTTTAAAATCCCTTTACTATCACGTATCACCTCATTATTACTATATATTTCCTTGATCACACTTTTCCTTTTATTCGACTTTAATAATTGTTCAAAAAATTGAGAATTTCTTTCTCCTTCTTCAGACCATTCTGCCCTCGATCGTACCTTTAAGCCTTGACGAGAATTGTCAGAAAGCTTTTCCAGTTCATTTTTTTTCAAGTCTAGTTCTTCCTGAATGTTATTTTGCAAATTAAACGTCAATTTAATTTCTTTTTCCAATATTTAAACTTTTGCTTTCCTGAGTTTTGCTTTTCCACGGGAAAACTTCATAATTATATTCCCGTAGTTTCATTTTCATAAAATCCCAAAATTTGATTTTACTATTTATTTGACCCAGCCACGTTTCGTCTATTTCACTAATCTTATTTTTTACCCCATCGACAAAATCCTTGTCATAACATAGACTACTATTAAACTTCCAATATGATTTACCAAAAATGAAATTATCGACCAAATTTGTAACTTCTACTCTAACACCAGCGTGGTCAGGTGTGATAGAGGGCAGAATTTCAGATTCCCTTACGACTTTTTCTAATTTGGATGATATAAAAATATAATCTAATCTGCTCTGCACCAATGGCTGCTTCTGTCTAAAGGTAAATTCTCTTTTATAAGGATGATGCTTGCGCCAAACATCAATTAAATCAAACTTATAAAGAAACTCTCCCAAAAAGTCTCTATATTTGCTATTTGAAATATTACTCGCCCCCATATAATCTAAATTATAATTCATAGTTATATTGAAATCTCCCCCAATTATAAGTGAATATTCTTGACTGAATACAGAAGATACCATCCTATCCAGATTAGACAGAAAATCAACTTTTCTTTATCTTTTGTAGGAAAATATACACATCCCAATATCAATTTTTCCCTTTGGCATTTACCTTGTATTATAATGTATCTTCCTTACTTGTCTTTTATGATTTTTTTCCATCACAAAGCCCGTGTTTGGTTTCAACATCACAATAACTCCCCTACTATGATTACTACCGTTACTAAAAACCATTGCCCCTTCCCAATCCCTTTTCCAACAGTCTTCAATGTCTTCTGTACTGAAAGTTTCCTGCAAGAATATTATATCTCCCGACATTTTACACCACTGAAAATTTTTCCTCCTTTTAACTATATCTCTCAGTCCTCGAACGTTGATCGAGACTACTTTAAAATTATTCACCATTGAAAACAATAAAAATTAAACTGTGACAAAAAGCTCGGAACAGAATTGTGTAACAGTGCGTCAATATCTCGGTAAATGGGAAGAATGATGCATTTTTAAATACAGAAAAAAAACAATTGTCAATTGAACTAGAAAACATGCCACACGTCACAAAGTCTCTCCGCCTACAGACTGAACAACTTAAAAACAAAGAAAGCATACCAAGAATAGACGTGTCTAAAACAAAATTCCTTTTCCACATCTTTTACCCTAGTAATTACGCGTAATCAAGTCCCCCGTCCTCCCTCATATACAGACCAAAGATAAACAGAGTTCGAAACGGATAAGCTTATATAGCAATTAAAAAGGAAAAATCAACATTCAGTATTCATTCATACACCCAGAGTGCATTGACCCAGAATACGCCATTACTCACTCCATAAGTAAGCTATGCCCGCAATTTACAAGTATTGAACCTTATATTGTATGTATCTCGAGTACAACCCAAACATCCCTTCATTTGGTTAAACCTAGCTCCCTCATAATTGACAAAGCTCAATGTTAATACTATAGAATAAAGCTATTTTCACGGCGGATACAAAATTCCACACCCCGCTCATGAGGGACAAATACTATAAAACCAAGCCTTTAACCACGGTGGATACAACTACCACGCCCTTCTCATGAGCAAATACTATGCTTAGATATTGGTTATAGCCTCAGGGAAGTATGTTGTAGAGCTGATCAGGAGCTGGATGTCCCGAGTCCTCCCTCACTGCTCGATACAAAGCTTCCCCTCAACTACCACACAATATGAGTGGACTAATAGTAGGTCCAATATATATACCTACATATATACGCACATACACACAGACAGTATAACAATAGTGTGCAATCACCTCATTTACAGGGGCATCAATCATTTACAAATAAATTTCTGTCTTTGCCCATACATGTATCCCACAGATTACATAATACTCTTGTTTGAGTGTAAGACAGTCTGAACTGAGTGAACATTGTCAATAACAATACCAATTTCACATTGCATGTTTTGACCGAGGTCAAAGAAGACGTTCATTCGAATTCTTCATTTATTCCTTACAAATGAGCAGTGGCGCAGTCACAAACACACACTCCAATGCATAGTGGGGATGACGAATAGGTAATCCCCCACCAACAATGGACAATTATGCGTGTCTACGCCCATTCTAATGAGTACAACAGCGTCATTCAAAAATTGTAGAAATAACCAATTCAGCTTTGTCAATGAAGTAGCTTAATGGCAGGAATTTTAATTTGTAAAAAAATTTCTCTCCCCTTCAGGACAGGACAATATATCTCATTAAACGCATTCCATATTTAATCCTTTCCCAGGACAATATATCTCATTAAATGCATTCCATACTTAATCCTTTCCCAGGCAAGAGGTAATTATTGCATTCGTCATGAATCCCACCGAATATCCGTAATACCCTGCACCTTTCAAACATGTAGCGCCAAAACCAAAAATCGAGTACATTGTAAAACATGAAAGCCTTTCTTACAACCATACATTTTTCATTTATTTTTGTTATCACCAACAAATTTATAATTGGGATATGACCTCTCGGTACATTTGAAAATTTATCTTTACTTTTTAAAGCTCGGCACTTATCTACACATCATTTTTACTTTAAGACACTGTTTAATATTGTGGTGAGAGAATTAAAGATAATTTTTAAGTTTCAAGGGCATGTTTGCATTGGGTGAAACGCCCCAGAAACGCGCCCCAGGAAGTGAATTTGGATACAACTACCACGCCCTGCTCATGAGCATAATACCATGCTTAGATATTGGTTAATAATAAATTATAGCCTTAGGGAAGCATGTTGTAGAGCTGCGCATTATATAAACAGCGCCCTCTAAAGTTTTCAAAACGGCTCTCTTCATGTGGCCGTATCTCCGTCATGCCTGGGTAAACCCGTACCTTTTTTTGGATTTAGATACTTCAAGATATACCCTTTTCAGCCAAATAAAGAAATATATACCTCATCACTGACCGACTTTGAGAAAATTGCACTTGAAAATATATTTGCATAAATGCCGAAATAAAGACAACTTGCTCTAATTTTGTGAACGTTCAACGTACGTCTTTGAAATTTGGTGGGTATGTGTATTTTGTGTATTTGACAACTGTTTTGTTGAAATCGATGACGTCATCGCGAAGATATTACGCAAAAACCTTAATTTACTATGCATTACATAATATTGCATAATATGCTTATTTTAAATGGCGCGCTAGTCGCAGTTGGCTCACAGTGACCACAATGAAATTCCCTCGTCAGGGATGCAAAGAAAGATATATGGTATCACAGAATATTTTGAGTAGATCGCGATTGAAGTCAGGTCATTATACGGATCCTGCACATGTATTACACGTATTATCTATGGGGCAAATGGGTTTCCCGCGTTTGGCCCCCTGAACGATTTTAATTTTTCTTGAAATTTGTCAGGTACATGCTTCGAGGCAAAATGAAGAAACTCTCGAAGCCGGATTTTCAAAATCTATCAAGCGCTTCGTTTTAAACGCTATTCTATACCCTGCACAGTATTGTCTATGGGAAAAATCGGTTTCCCAACTCTGACCCCGTGAACGATCTTTATTTTTCTTGAAATTTGGCAGGTACATGCTTCGAGGCAAAATGAAGAGACTCTCGAAGCCGGATTTTCAAAATATATCAAGCGCTTCGTTTTAATCGCAAGTTTATATCCTGCATAGATGCCACTACCGACGGAACTATGGCATGGCATGCCATTCGGGCCACATTTCCATTACGGCCCATTTGTTTTGCATGCAGTGCTTGTGATCACTGTCTAGGTCCTTTCCCCTTGTCCATTTCGTTTCAAATTTCGTATGCATCTTCCTTGGTATGCCATGTATTAAATGCACTGAACTCTTCATTTTCCGAAATCACTCATGCATGACCGTCCAGGCGCCATTTTGTCTGTTTTTCGTGCCTTTCGTTCGTCTTACCTATCTCCACTATTCTAGATGCTAAAGACTTCAAACAAATTGCTATAGGTAGTTTAAGAGATGCTCTTTATTTTACTGTTAAAAAAAAATACAGACGTCAATGCATGCACATCGTTCTGATACCAGTTCTAGTTTTATTTCTTTTCGTTCCTGTCTTGAATGAATGAATGAATGAATGAATGAATGAACTTTATTTAAAAACCAAACATACATACATGGATCACTGTTATAATGCATTAACACGAGTATAAATAACAACATGAATGATTTTTAGGACCCAGCGAAGCTAAAGCTTGTGAGAGGGCCCTATACAAAACAAGAAGACTGAATTGGAACTTGGCAGCACAACAGGCAAGTCAATGCCAAAATGACAAATAAAATAAAAGAATGATTATTCTGACATCACAGCGTCACATCGTCCAATTGTGAACGAGCCTATAATGTACAAAAATATAGCTTATTACATGAATAAAAAGAAACGTATTTACAATATGTATCACACACATCCCACACCCTTACATACACAGACACAAAGTGCACAGGTTGGCTACATTAAATAAAAATATACCCACAATAACACAATATTACATTAATCTTTGAAATAAAATTGCTTTACACAGGATTTTAAACCTCGAGAGTGTTATTCCATTCTTTGATACAAAAAATCCGAAAGGAATTTAATGAGACATTTGTCCTAGCACGAGGTTGGTGCATAAGATTTGGTGCTTGCGAACCAAGCTATTTTTTTTGGCTATAATAATTATTATAGCTGATGTTTATTACATATGACAGACGGTCTTACGGACTATGACATGGAATATATTCGCCTTGCTCTTTTGTTTCTTCAAGATTATACTTCATTTTCTCTATCTTGGATCACATCTTTCTACTACACACTACTTCTCCATATACTCAGAAGAGGGCTATTAACATTCCTGTCCAGTCTGACCTTGCCTGCTTTGTTTTTGTTTCGACCGTTGGAACCGACAGCTGCTTTTACGATCAATCTCTCCACATCTCTCTCCTATATGTGTGTGTGCGATGTCCAAGTCTGTTGCAGTCTACAGACCAGCATCTTTTGAAATTCATGTTTACAAACATGCTGGAGCTCACAATCAACGTGTGTATGTCGCCCAGGAAGCTGTGTTTCCAGTGCCTCGAAGATGGAGCTTGAGGATAATGGCGGGATATAGACACTGACTCATTTTTGTCTTTTTTGAGTTTATAAGGGTGCAGACATGTGTGTCTGTGTGTATTTAAGGTGTCATGAACTTTCTTGTAGGCCTATTTTATTTTTTAATTTCGTGTTTATGTTCTTGTGGGGTTGCGTCTAGGTTTGAATATGTTACGCTAAAATCATTTAAACGCTTAAAATACTTTCACTCACGATTTTTGTATTATCAGAACTCTGTGGCAACCTTTCAAACTACGTTATTTCAGACAAATAATCAATATTTTATCGTCTTTTTCTATCTGGTGACGTAGAAACTAATCCCGGTCCAAACTACAAATTCCCTTGCGGTAAATGTGATAAACCCGTAAAAAACAACCAACATGGCCTATTGTGTTCCACCTGCCAAAAGTGGTACCATACTAAATGTCTTGAAATCTCTCTCTCTGAGTATACCAGGTTATATCATAACCCCAATGAAAATTGGGTCTGTTTGACGTGCTCATTACCACCTTTTGTGACTCCCTTTTTACTCAATCCTGTGAAGATATTCAACCCTCTCAACCAATTTTATTACCTCCTATGAAGTTAGCATACAGAATACTGTTGATGAAAGCGCTTTATATGAATCATTTAATGATACTTTTAATGGTAAAGGGTTGCATCTTGTTCATTTGAATGTTAGATCAATTCTGTTTAAAATACCTGACCTACGACTCCTTTTCTCTCAAAATAGAATCTCTGTAATTGCAATCACTGAAACGTGGTTAAACTCTTCCGTGAACGATGAAGAAGTTTGTATCGATGGATATTGTATTTTAAGACGAGACCGTGTAGGAGAACATGGTGGTGGAGTCTGTCTTTATATTAGAAATGATATCGCATTTAACGTACGAGAAGATCTTACACAAAATGATATTGTATCGTTATGGATTGACATTCTATTACCCCATACTAAACCCATTACTCTAGGTGGTGTGTACAGACCCCCTACAGATCATTATTTTATTGAATATCTCACTGACACCTTGGATAAATTAACAAAAGATGATGAGGTTATAATTTTAGGGGACATGAATATCTGCCTTTTGCAGCAGTCTTCATTATCAAAAAAATACAAGAATATTTTGAATTTAAATGGTTTGAGTCAACTTATAACTAAACCCACTCGAACAACATCGGCCACTTCACCATTAATAGACCATGTAATCAGCAGTAAAGAAGAAAATATTTGTCAAAGTGGTGTTATTGAAATTGGCCTAAGTGATCATTTTTTAACCTACTGCTCTAGGAAGCTAATAAGACCTGTATTCAGACAGCATAGAAATATAAATATTCGGTATATGAGAAACTATTGTATAGATGATTTTAATAATGTTTTATCTCGAGTCAATTGGTATGACATATTAGAATGTAAAGAAGTAAATACTGCGTGGTCAATTTTCAAAAATATTTTCATGTCAATGGTTGATAAATGTGCTCCATTAAAACAAGCAAAGAACCGATAAGTGGATGAATGCTGAAATTATTTCGTTAATAAGACAAAGAAATATAGCTTTTAAATGAATGAAAAAGGATTGTGGTAATTTAGAATTAGAAAAGAAATATAAACTTTTACGTAATTTGGTGCAAAGAAAAGTGAGACAGGCTAAAGATGAATACTTCCAAAATCAAATTGATGAGCATAAAAATGATTCTAAAAAGTTGTGGAAGAATCTGAAAGATTTAAGTTGTAAAAACAAACAAAATTAGAATATTAAGAGAATGTTATCAATATCCAAGGGGAGTTATGTCATGATAATATGAGGATAGCAAACGAATTTATCAATTATTTCACAACTGTGGCAGAAAAATTAGCTAGTAATCTGCCAGATAGCAACGCAAATGAATTTGGAACGGACAGTGTTAAATTACAAAAATTATACGACAGTGAGGGTGTGTCGAAAGGTTGTTTTCTTTTTTCTCCTGTCAAAGAAAAGTTTGTTTTAGATGAATTAAATAAGTTGAAAATATCAAAAAGTACCGTGCTTGACTTGGTACCTGCCAGATTTTTGAAGGATGGAGCTAAATATTTGTATAAACCTTTAACTTACATTATTAACTTATCTGTCTCAACTTCCACCTTCCCGGATGAAATGAAAATTGCAAAAGTAACACCCCTTTATAAAAAGAAAGATAAAACTAATAACTTATAGACCGATTAGCGTTTTAAGTATAGTCTCAAAGGTCCTTGAGAAATGTGTGTATGCCCAATTAGAGAACTACTTTCAAGAAAACAAAATAATATACGAATTTCAATCTTGTTTTAGAAATGGTTATTCCACTGAAACTTGTCTTATTCACCTGTTAGATTTTGTCGGGAACGAAATTTCCCAAGGACGTTTTGTCGGGATGGTTCTTCTTGACTTGCAAAAAGCCTTCGATACCGTTAACCATAATATACTGTTAAGTAAATTAGAAGTAATGGGTTTAAATTCTGCATGTGTGGAATGGTTTAGGTCTTACTTGACCAATCGTCATCAAGTTGTCTCGTTGCAAAATGTACTCTCCGATTCTATGCCCATAAGATGCGGAGTTCCCCAGGGGAGCATATTAGGTCCTATTCTTTTCATTTGCTACATTAATGATATGTGTGTTTGTGTCAACGACAGTAAATTACTTTTATATGCGGATGATAGTGTGTTACTATATTCTGGTACTGATCCTAGGCTGATCGGGGAAAAAATTAGCTTAGAATTATCAAACTGTGGATTAATTGGATGACAGCAAATAAACTTTGCTTACATATTGGTAAAACCGAAAGTATTTTGTTTTGTTCGCGGGGTAGGTTGAAGTATACTGATGATTTCAATATAAGTTATAACAATCAACTCATTAAGAGACAGGATTCTGTGAAGTATTTAGGACTAAATATAGCTAGTGATCCTTCTTTCTCAAGTTTGGTTGACAGTATTGTCAAAAAAGCTAATGCTCGTCTAAAATTCTTGTATCGTTATCAAAATTGCATGAACTTAAAATCAAGACGCATTTTAAGCTTTTCCTTAATACAATGTTTATTTGATTATGCTAATGCGGCATGGTACTGCAGTCCAGGCAAGGTGGATCAAAACAAGTTAAAAATAATTCAAAATAAGATTGTAAGATTTATCAATCACTTACCACCGAGAACACACATTGGGAAGAGTGAACTTGAAACAGCTGGTCTTCTTCATGTAAACCTTAGATCACAACAACTTTTAATTCACCATGTACATAAGATTGTTTACTCTAATGCAGATCACTATATTTCAAATAATTTTACTCGCTCTTCAAGTATTCATGGGCATGACACTAGAAATAGTCAATTTAATTTCGTAGTGCCTAAGCGGAAAGGTAAAATTGGAAATTCCTTTTATTTTAACGGTATTCTTTTCTGCAATTCCCTCCCAAATCATGTTAAGTCAGTTAAGATTTTTTTACATTTTAAAAGGGTATTGAAGCATCATCTGAAAAATGTGTCTACTCCATAACTATATTTCTCCTCTCCTTTTTGTAGCTCAGATGGGTTTTTCCTATATTATATGACTTATGTAGCCAACGTTTATCATCGATAGTTTCATTATGATTTTCTATATATAGTTTTTTTTTCCGTTGAGTAAGTCTTGTTTTCACATTTATGTAATCTTTGCCTACTTTATAAAAATGTTTAATTTTGCTACTTAGTGTCACAAAGCAACCAGGAATTTCAACCAAGAGCAATTACTAGGGTATAGCATCACTTTTAACCTAAGGGAACAATAGGCTCACAGGCTAGAGTGCTCTGGTTGAATAGGAGAGTTATGTGAATGATGTGTGCTGAGCAGTGGTACCTTGTGCAATGAGCTGTGCATGAGTGCTAAGTGCATGTTGTATGAGCTTGCCACTGGGAGAGCAACTTTGGCACTGGTCAAGGCAGGACCTGCGTGCTGAGTGAGTGTGTGAGGAGATGAGATGTGCAGCAAGTAATTTCTGGTTGGCATCTATCCTGAAATCCGGGCAAAACAGGCCAGGAGAAAACTTCTCTACAGCTCCACACCATGGCTCTGACACCATAGTCAGGCAGCTGGGTTCCGGGAATTCCGAGATCTTCTTGGACAGATCGTCTCACATCTGAGACGAGATCCTTCGTCTGCTGGACAAGCGACTTCTACAACCTAATCCAACGTACGTTATACTTCGAGCAAGCTTTAGGGAACAGGCAACACAACCCTTGAACACATGGACATTATCGAGTCTTCGTGCAACGTCTAGATGAGACAACACGAGCACAGGAAGACATATTGTAAGGAGATTTTGAGTCGCGGACATTTATTTAAATTGTTGAATACTGCACGTGCTAAAAATTATGATTTTCTAATATTTCCCAGGAGGAAAAGTTTGACTATTTGAGTGAGCTCATTTTTTTTTTTGACTTTTGGGGATTTGCAGTACTGCTATACCAAAAGAGGGTAATGGGTTATCTTACTGAAAAGAGTTGACTTTTTTTTTTTGTTTTGGTAAATCCTTTACAGTGATATTTACATGTTTAATGCTTTGAATTATCACAAGAATATTTGTGACAGAATGTATGGATCAATTACATTTGAATATATATAGTTTTTGCATATGACTTTATTATACTCTTTGAATTGTCATGTGAAATTTATTCTGAATATATTAGTCAAGTGAAATAAGATGAAATCTAATTAATAAATAATATTTTCAAGATTTGAATATATACCAAGGCGTTGAATTTGAGTAATTATGTTTGTGTAAATTCTAAACCTACCTATCTATATTTAGACAGAACAGTATCTATCGCCAGACATTGCAAAAACAGTGCATAGATCTGACATATTGGCGACCACGAAGGGACCTTCTCTTTTGATAGGTACAGTTAAAATGTATAGAAATTGGTTTTGAATATAGGTTTTGCAAATTGGATTGACTTGTTTGTATTTATTGTATTTTCTCCATAATAGAAGGTGCATGTCAGGGCTACTGGAGCTGAGAGGAGTTTTCACCCAAGGCCTGTGCCCGTGACTTCAAACCAAATTTTCATAGGTTGGTAAGAGCGCTGCAAACTGTTAGTATGGATCGGGACAAATTCATAGAACAGGGGAAATGTTTTGGCCTTAGTGGAAATGATCTGATGGTGTATGTTGACGGGTGTGTGAAAGAAGCTCGAGATGAGAGGGCTGAAACCAGAGCTGCTGCTAATGAAGCTAAACGGTTTGAGTCAGAGTTACTTGCGCAACAGATTAGATTAGAGGAGCTTAGGTGAGAGAGTGGGAGTACTCCACGACCTGTTCCTAAAGTAAATATCCCCCCTATTCCACCTTTTCAGGATGGTAAGGATGATATTGACAGCTACCTTTGTCGTTTCGAAAGACATGCCTCTAGTGTTGGGTGGAATTCTGATGATTGGGCCTTAGCTTTATCTGCTTTGTTAACTGGGAAAGCGCTTCAGATTATTTCAAGGCTTACAGTTTATGAGGCTAAAGATTATAGTGCAATAAAAACCGCCTTATTGAAGGGTTATGATTTAACTGAGGAAGGTTACAGGTTGAAGTTCCGACATGCAAAAATTCAATCGGGAGAAACTTATGTTCAATATGCATCTAGAATTGAAAATTATTTTAATAGATGGCTAGAACTTAGCTGTTATGATGATGATATTGTTGGGGTCAAGAGTCTCATACTACAGGAGCAGGTGTTAGATACATGTAACAAAGAGCTGTTGATGTTCATTAAGGAACGTCAGCCATCGAATTTGCAGAATCTTTTGAAACTTGCAGATCAGTATAGAGATGCTCACGTAGACGCAGAATGAGAGATAGTCCATCTACGGGAACCCAGCAGTCTGACGGAAACAGTTCAAAGAATCGGGGACAGGAGACTCGGTCTCTTGGTGACAAGACTACACCAAAGTCAAGTCGAGGGGAAGAGAAGACCTGCTATTCGTGCAAGAAGGCTGGACATCTTTCCTGGAACTGCCCCCAAAAGAAGAAACCAGAGAAAGGAGCAAGCCTAAGTGCTGCAGGACCTGTCAGCGAACCGGCAGACACAGGAACGACTAGTTTGCATCATTCATTCTCTGCAGAGAATGAGGAGGGTATGAGTCTAATCGCAAACCAATCCTCTGTCATAGAAAGAAACCTCACCGAAGACGGGATGAGTGTCAAGCTAGCAGATGGAGATACCCTGCCACTTCTGTCCGCAGCGGCATGTGGAGTACGACAGGATGGACTACGAGTCTGCAAAGGTGTCGTCAATGGTACTACTCTAGTGGAAGTGTTACGAGACACAGGCTGTACTACGGTAGTGGTGAGACGAGATTTGGTGCGAGAAGGCCAACTTTGTAAAGAAGAGAAGATTTGCTTATTACTTGACAGGACTGTTCGATCTTTTCAAGTTGCCATTATACAGATTGATACTCCCTACTTCACAGGCGAGGTAGAAGCACTCTGTGTGAAGGATCCAGTCTACGACTTGGTGCTAGGACAAGTGTCGGGAGTGAGGAAATCGGACGATCCTGACCCTGACTGGACGCCGCAGAATCATCAGGCGAACGCAGTGGAAACGAGGGAACAAAAGAGGCAAGCAGCACGGGGTAGACCACTCCTCCATGTACCCAAGCCATTTGATGATGACGTGACTATCGACGGCCTGATCAAAGCCCAAACCGAGGACGAGTCGTTATCAACTCCAAGGAAGTGTGCAGACACTGGGGAAAACAAGATCAGTCGGCAAGGTAATTCTTCTCGTTTTCTCTACAACAGGGGAGTGCTGTACAGGGAATACGTATACACCAAGCCTGGAGCCGACACCGTCTTACAAGTGGTGGTGCCTGCCAAGTTCAGAGACCAGGTGATGAGACTGGCGCACGAGTCTATTCTGGCTGGACACCTTGGTGTGAAGAAAACGTTGGAAAAGATACTCTTGCATTTCTTCTGGCCAGCAATGCATGCAGATGTTGATCGGTACTGCCGTTCATGTGAGCCATGTCAGCGAACTATGCCGAAGGGCAAGGTCTGTAAAGTTCCCCTTGGTTCAACCCCTCTTATTGACGAGCCTTTTCGTAGAGTTGCGATGGACTTAGTCGGACCAATCGAACCAGCTACCAGCAAGGGAAACAGATTTATATTGACTGTCATGGATTATGCTACAAGATATCCAGAGGCAGTGGCACTTCGCAGGATAGATACCCAGACTGTAGCAGAGGCATTGGTCGACATCTACTCGCGAGTTGGCATCCCACGTGAAGTTCTGACGGACAAGGGCAGTCAGTTCACTTCAAACTTGATGAAGGAAGTTAGCAGACTCCTTTCAATCCGCCAGATGACCACTACTCCATATCACCCGGCGTGTAATGGATTAGTAGAGAGATTCAACGGGACTCTGAAATCGATGCTTAGGAAAATGTGCGAGGAGAGACCCAAGGACTGGGACCGTTATCTTAATCCTTTACTTTTCGCTTACAGGGAATCGATTCAAGAGAGCACCGGATTCTCACCTTTCGAGCTGTTGTATGGCCGTTCTGTGCGTGGACCCCTAGCCATTCTCCAAGAGCTTTGGACAGGCAATGCAGTCGAACCAGAGACGAAGACTACTTACCAGTACCTCTTGGACCTCAAAGACCGACTGGAGGCAACCTGCAAAGTCGCACAGGAGAATCTGAGCAAAGCTGCAGATCGCTACAGAAAGCAGTACAACAAGAAGTTCGGAAGATGATTGATCTGGACATAATAGAGCCTTCATCCTCACCGTACGCATCCCCAGTTGTCATGGTGAAAAAGAAGGATGGTACAGTAAGGTTTTGTTGCGACTACCGTAAATTAAACCAAGTCACAGTAACGGATGCAGAACCCATCCCAGATCCTGAGGAGATCTTCAGTAAATTGACGAAAGGTTACTGGCAAGTGCCATTAACAGGTGAAGCAAAATCACTCACAGCTTTTGTGACACCGGATGGCCTCTTTCAGTTCAAGGTTATGCCTTTTGGTTTGGTAAATGCTCCGGCGAGCTTCAGCCGAATCATGCGTGACTTGCTGCGTGGCTTAGATAATGTTGATAACTTTATTGATGATATTCTCATCCACACAGCCACCTTTGATGAACACCTCAACACCCTTGGGAATGTGTTTAAAAGGTTGAAAGCAGCCAACCTGAAGGTTAGACCAACCAAGTGTGTCATTGGTTGCGGGAATGTAGAATTCCTAGGACATCGAGTAGGACATGGTGAGCTACGACCAGTCCCTGAGAAAGTGGAAGCGATCATGAGTGCAAGTCAACCAAGAACCAAGAAGCAGATGCGCTCGTTTCTTGGCCTCGTAGGTTATTATCGAAGGTTCATCCCTAACTTCGCCGCACTAGCAGCTCCGTTGACGGACCGAACCAAGAAAGGTGAACCTACACAAGTAAAATGGGGACCATCTGAGGAGAGTGCATTCACTACTCTCAAGCAGAAATTAGCAGAGGACCCAATTCTGCCAGATCTGAGTCGACCTTTCATTTTGAGGACCGATGCATCTGATGTAGGACTTGGAGCAATACTCCTTCAAGACGTGGATGGAAAAAGGTTCCCTGGTGCTTACGCAAGTAAAAAACTGCTCCCGAGAGAACAACGATATGCGGTTATGGAGCGCGAACGTCTCGCCGTTGTTTGGGGTATCCAGAAATTCGAACCCTACTTGTACGGAACTCATTTTCATCTTGAGACAGATCATCAGCCGCTTACCTGTATCGCAAAGTCTGAAGTTGCAAATGGGAGGATCTTGAGATAAGGTTGGCTCTTCAACCTTATCGATTCTCGATCACTGCCATAAAGAGTAGTGAGAACGTAGGTGCTGACTATCTGAGCAGAATCCCAGAACCTTAAGGGGGTTAAATGTAGACGTAGAGACAGAAATGATTGGCAAGTTTTTTTTTTGTTCTACTTAAATTGTTTTTTTTTCAAGTTTTGAAAACGACTCGTTTAGTTAGCTAAATTATATATTTATTGAAATTAGTGATATAATTAATGTCTTTAAGGAGGGGGAGAATGTCACAAAGCAACCAGGAATTTCAACCAAGAGCAATTACTAGGGTATAGCATCACTTTTAACCTAAGGGAACAATAGGCTCACAGGCTAGAGTGCTCTGGTTGAATAGGAGAGTTATGTGAATGATGTGTGCTGAGCAGTGGTACCTTGTGCAATGAGCTGTGCATGAGTGCTAAGTGCATGTTGTATGAGCTTGCCACTGGGAGAGCAACTTTGGCACTGGTCAAGGCAGGACCTGCGTGCTGAGTGAGTGTGTGAGGAGATGAGATGTGCAGCAAGTAATTTCTGGTTGGCATCTATCCTGAAATCCGGGCAAAACAGGCCAGGAGAACACTTCTCTACAGCTCCACACCATGGCTCTGAAACCATAGTCAGGCAGCTGGGTTCCGGGAATTCCGAGATCTTCTTGGACAGATCGTCTTACATCTGAGACGAGATCCTTCGTCTGCTGGACAAGCGACTTCTACAACCGAATCCAACGTACGTTATACTTCGAGCAAGCTTTAGGGAACAGGCAACACAACCCTTGAACACATGGACATTATCGAGTCTTCGTGCAACGTCTAGATGAGACAACACGAGCACAGGAAGACATATTGTAAGGAGATTTTGAGTCGCGGACATTTATTTAAATTGTTAAATACTGCACGTGCTAAAAATTATGATTTTCTAATATTTCCCAGGAGGAAAAGTTTGACTATTTGAGTGAGCTCATTATTTTTTTGACTTTTGGGGATTTGCAGTACTGCTATACCAAAATAGGGTAATGGGTTATCTTACTGAAAAGAGTTGACTTTTTTTTTTGTTTTGGTAAATCCTTTACAGTGATATTTACATGTTTAATGCTTTGAATTATCACAAGAATATTTGTGACAGAATGTATGGATCAATTACATTTGAATATATATAGTTTTTGCATATGACTTTATTATACTCTTTGAATTGTCATGTGAAATTTATTCTGAATATATTAGTCAAGTGAAATAAGATGAAATCTAATTAATAATTCATATTTTCAAGATTTGAATATATACCAAGGCGTTGAATTTGAGTAATTATGTTTGTAAAAAATTCTAAACCAACCTATCTATATTTAGACAGAACAGTATATATCGCCAGACATTGCAAAAACAGTGCATAGATCTGACACTTAGTACATTCTTATTACTTGTCGTACGGACCCCATTGGAAATGAGCTATTTCGGCTTTCATGGGCGCTCCGGCCATGGTACCTCGATATGTATGTATTGCAATATACCTGACGAATAAAATAAAATCAAATCAAGTGTGAGGCAGACGGTTATACATTATATCATGCATAAAAATACCAATCACATAGCGATATTCTTTGAAAATATGTAGCACTTTAAGATCATAAAATAAAGGAGCAGAGCGATATCTCGAACCTTTGAAAGCAATTAAAGGAAGAGCAGCGGCATTTTGTAAATACTGCTGAATTTGGGTCATCCTCCGTTTTTTATGCTCATGTATACGTTGTATTTTATGAAATGTATGCGGTTTTCTTAATACGGAAATAAATACATACAAACAAACAAATTACTCTGGCCATTCGTTTCTGAAGCATTAGGACAGGATTCAGAGTTGTCTTACATGTAGCACCCCAAACTTCTAATCTATACGTTATATGGGGTAAAATAAAAGAATTATCTAACATGAGCATTATTTTTCCTGACACGAAGTGTTTTATAATATTCCACTCTTTTTACTTATGCATTGCATACATTATCAATGTGTTTCTTCCAGGTAAATTTTTTGTCTATACATTTAGATGTAGATAAAGGATATACATGATATACATGAGCTAACTGGTGTACGTAAATTCACTCTTTTAGGCATACACCAGTAAACATTGCATACTTAAAATATGAGAGTAAATACTGAATAGAATATTATTTATTTCATCTATAATTATACTCTAAGAATTTGCAGCGTCGATATATCGGATTGTGACAAGCTCAACCCCACTCCTTTCAACCTTTAAAGTGCATTCACATTCTTATTCTAGACTGCAACGAAAAAATCACTTTAACCAATATCTCTATCTAGCCGAATCTTATCACTCCCTGTTACAATAATAATCATTTACATCATAACCGGATCTTAAATTTAAAGTTTAAATTCCCCCAATTATTTGATTATATACTGAACTACAAAAGAAACGTCGCACTTTTCAAAATGATATCTTTTACACATGATATTGGAATTTGATACGTAAAATCACATTTTATGCTTTTTTAACATCACAGATATGGCATTGACCGTCCATAACACATCATCATAACAAAATGTGATTTCTGTGTAGGATTAAAACTCATATCCTTTCCGTGAAAATGGTAGTGCACTCGAGCGCAGCTTTTTGAAAAGCATGATGCACATGCACATCCTCTATCCAGTGGGTTTAAAAGGGACCTTAAACCATCATCCTGTCATTCGTTTCCTGAGCGCTGTCACCATGCCACGTCTGACTCGAAACCAGAGGGAACAAGTCATCGGACGTCTTCATGCTGGCCAGCGTCCTAGAGTCATTGCCAACGACTTCAATGCAGCGTTCGGACAGTAGAGAGACTGCGGGAGCGATACAATGCAACCAACAGCACCAACGATCGTCAGCGCAGTGGTCGTCCCAGGGTGACAACAGCACGTCAAGATCGCCATCTTTACCGGGACCACTTGCAGGATCGCTTCCGCAGAGCAACAGAATCGGCTCTACAGACTATTGGCACACACAACAGACCAATTTCTGCAGCATCTATTCGTCGTCGGCTGAGAAGCTTCAACTTGCCTTGTCGGGGTCCTGCTCGGGGCCCTATCTAACCGTTCGATATCGTCGGGAACGTCTCCTGTGGGCCCAACAACGTCAGAACTGGCGCTATCAACGGCGAGAGTCGTTATTGCATATCTGTACTTGTTAATCAAAACAAAGCAAAACATTTTCTCAGTTTTCATTTGAATAAAGAATATGTTTCATTGTAAATAAAACAGTTTAAGTTCGTCAGATTTGCAGCTATTTAAACGATTGAAATGCTGATGACTGTCATTTGGAACGATCATTCTGAGCATCAATTGTCATCAATCGACAAAATTGTTTGAATTAGACGTTAGGATGGAGACGATTGCTAACGAAGTCAGAAACTCAGAGACAGTCGATGAACGAGCCGATGATCTTCTAGCCGCTGATCTGGCCGATTGCCGAGTTGATGACCATGCGGATGATCAGGTGGACAATCAGGATAATCACCAGGTGGATGACTGTGTCAATGACCAGGCCGAAGACCAGGCTGACGACCAGGCGAATGATCATGTTCCAAGCAACAGACTACCAGCTTAGACGATGCTTCTTCAGTGGTACGTTTTAACAAATGTGGTTTAGTCTAAAGCTAGTCTACAGTATGTTTTGACGAATTTGTCTAATTCAATATTAGTTTATGAACTATGATGGTTGTTTAATTTATTAATTAAATAAAAGAACTGGAAATAAACTCACTTGGAGCGACGTTGGTACCATGCAACTATTTTTTTTGACATTAAATGTAACCTAAAAAGGGAGTGCTATACTTACTTCATAAATACAGATTGTGCTGGAATATGGAATTCAAATCAAAATAAATTAAGGAATTAAGGGCCAGTTATATCTACTTCCATTATTGCTGTTGTTTGTGTCATATTGTTCATTACGCTTGTTTTGTGTCTTTCCTGTTTGATTTTCTTTGTATGATGATTCTAGTTCTGTGAATAGAACAGAACCGAATGTGGAGCGGAATATAGCGGTTTAAGAGGGAATGTGGCATAATAATTCAAAGCACAAATGATTGTATAGCCCTACTCATCTTTGCCTTCCCTTCCATGACTAATTGGTAGAGATAAACATTTGTTGATTATTTGTGATGTCTTTACGTAATGACAAGCAGAGAAAAACTATAATCAAGATCATGAGCTGTCTAATTTATTGTTTTAAAGGAATCAAAACTTTTAAATTGTACCTTAATTGAATTGTAAACTTATAAATAATAAAAGAAGAACATGTATTCCAAAAGCGAGTTTTGTGTCCATTCATAATTATGGTAAAAAAAATGTGTCTAAATTTCCTTTCTCCCCTCACAGAATTCAACGAATGCCATTACAAAGTCCACGACCAAAAGATTATCTTCAGAACCGAGGCCAGCAGAGATCCCAAGGACACTCGACAAGACGTGATTCCCAGTGCAGGCGTCAATGAAAAAGACGTTGATGTTGAACTCGCCTTGGCACCAGGCACATGTCTGTCAGCTTCAGCTGGTGTCGGATCAGCATCTAAGGATCTTTGTGGCAGGTTTACTAACCTTGAATGTAGGTATTCTTCCGTTGTGATGTAATGCTGGCCATCCTTTTCTGACTCGGATCTCTCTATTCGCTATTCTGCTGTTATTCTGCCTAATCATGTAAAAATTGTTTGTATATAATCATCTGCAGCTGATTTTGGCACCCCAAGGATCTGCTTAAAGAAGTGAGTCTGAGTCCTGTCAAGCTTCAGCAGCATAGATTTTGTGAATTTGATTATGGATGAGCCATGTAGCATCCTGGGAATACAAAACGTTTTCCAAAGCTGAGATACGAGAGCGGGGATGAGTCCGCCTGTATAGGCACCTGTGCCGGTAAGGGAGTAAAACGTACGAAGACCGACTCCGATGATGTTATTAGTAGGATCGAATCGTGCCCCCGATTTAGTGATCCCAATGTGTGGATGACTCTCTCTCCTTTACGATGGAACCACTCACTTCCCAAGATGATCTCGTAAGCTGTTTGGTCTTGTTGGTTACCACCACTGCACATTTAAAAGGATTGAATCTGTAGTGCCATTGCTGAGCATAGTTAAAGGCAATCTCTAACATTGGCTGCAACTCTGTTGAAGAGGTAGCGATGAGTGCAACATCGTCAGCAAGGACTACCAAGCCGCAAAAACGACCTTCTATTATGCATCCAAGATTCATCTCACGCAATATCTTAATCAGGCCATCGACAAATGCAGTGTAGGAGATAAGACCCCACCTTGCCTTGCGCCTTGGGTGACAGATATTGAGTTGCTGGCCTGACCCTTCCAGAAGACTTTGCTTTCTAGACCTTAAGTTTGTACATTGATTCTAACATATCCTGGATACATGGGTTTAGCTTAGAAGACCTCAGCTTGAGAAAGAGACCCCTTTGCCATACAGTGTCAAAGGCATTTTCAGCGTCAAGGAGAGCTAGGTAAGTTGGCTGTTTGTGAACAGTATTCAGTTCAATGATAAGCTCGAGTGAGACAGAGGTAAGTAGGCAGGAGAACCCCTTCCTGAATCCAAATTGAAGTTCATCTGGGATGTTACTGGAGTAGAGTTGATGTTCAATATGGGGTTTGAGAGATAGTTCCAGAAGCTTACATAGAACAAATGTCAGAGTTATCCCTCTGTAATTCCTTGGATCATGTGGGTCTTTCCCTTTCCCTTTATGTGGAAGAATGAGTCCCTCCTTGAATGCTTTAGGACAATATGCAGGATGTAAGAGGGAATTGAACAGAGCAAGTAAGAGTCGGCGAACCGTATCCCCAAGGTTCTTAATATGCTCAGGGGCCGGAGACATTATCAATGCCTGCCGCTTTACCCATCTTTAGTCGTTTGATAGCTTCGTCGATGTCTAAAGACGTAAGGTGGATACTGCTGATTGCCTCCAGATCTAATACATGGTTGTAAGGTTGATCTTGGTAAGGACTGCATTCCATAGATTGACTCGACACGTGATCATCAGAGAGAGTATCACTCACAGCATTATCAGATGACAGGGATAAGAAATAAAGCTGCCAACCATGAAGCATATCTTCACCTTCATAAAGATGGTCATTATATGAGAGTTTATTTTATCAGTCTGGGCAGTGTCAGCTCCACGGTTCCTCTTCACAATGTGGTAGAACAATTTACTGTTGGAAGAAGAGGCACACTATTTCTGAAATGAGGTCGTTTCTCATTTGAGCTCTAGACTGCCGTAAGCTTCTCCTGAAGGATTTTTTGGCATTGATATGGTCTTTACTGGTGCGGTCTTTGTTGTCGGGACAGGATAGTAACCACACCACACCTTCCTTGTTTCCTTAGCCTATTCCGTTCCAAGTTCTTTTTCCTTTTTAAGATGGCTGGATCGTTTCCTGGTGCAGGCGATTCATAATCGTACTTAATGGGTTCAAGTTCGGCTCAAGTTCAATAAGTCTGATGACTATAAGTCTAACTCTAAGTACTTGTGTTAAAAACTTAAGTCTAGACTGTCTAGCTCATTTATTAGACTTCTGCCCTTTACAGTTTATGATATATGGAAGAAACCTTATCAGATTTTCTTTTTGCTTTATGATGTAGGATGGGGGTTGCATTTATTCAGACCTTAAGAAAGCTCTGTACTGCTATGGGTTAACCAATTTTCTTTTTATTGTAGAATTTTTACTTACATAATTATAGTACAAGTACAAGTGTTGTTGCTAAGAAAAGTATATTGTTAATTACTCTTAAATACTTGACATTCAATACGTTATGACTGGTTAGGTTAAGGGAAATACATATTTGACCATTTTTTTACTAATCTTTTTTTATCCATGTCCTTGATTCGAAAACAGATTTTCTTCATAGTCTTCTGTTCTGTCATCTCGTCAAGTATTGATCATAGGAGATTAAATTGTGCGACATCTTTGGTTTCAATGGACCATAATTATTCTGCTACTACGTTGTGTTTTCCTGGAGCTACAGTTACAATTTTGAGATCTTCATTCATTCAGTGCTACCGTGATTGCTATGACTTCTGTGCAAAGTTGGTTTTCATACATGTATGAACGACCAATTTGAAGAGTGGTTTGGGGGAGAAGGATGTGAAAGGATACCAGAGTTTGTTTGCTAGTATTCTTGAACAGTTTAGATCTGCAAGGATTTTTTTTCCGTCCATTTTGCCCAGATGGGATTTTGAACAATTGTATGAGAAATGCCTGCATTATAATCAACAACTTAGAATCCTGTGCCAACAATTACTCCGTAATTTCTTTGATGGTATAGAGAGCTCTTTGAATTCAGTGACTTTTATCTTTTATCCGATGGACTGGACCCTACCTTGAGAGGAACCCAACTTCTGTCAGAGCCCATAAAGGATTTTGTCACAAAGAAATTACAAAAGAACTCTCCTACCAGACATAATTCTTGGATTCCCCCAGAACTAAAAAGGGGATTCGTAGACCCAGATGCTAGAATAGAAAGGAGGAGGAAGAAAGTTGTAAGGCAAAAGGAATCCAAATGGAGATGCAGTCCTAGCTTCTTTGATGATGGCTTCAGGACCACTACAAATCCATACCGACCAGCTCTAGACCCACCACTACCCCCCTACCAACACATACCAGACTTCGTCTGTGCACCTTACATTCCGTACCAGTCACTCAGCTCCCCCCAGTTAGTATGCTCCCGATCAAACGTACCCTTACCTGGCAGGCGGAGCAGGTATGTCCTCCACAAGACAAGACCTCGAAAGAAGAAAAGGAAGAAGGTATGTCCTTGTATATATTGTTTCTGCATTGTTTAAATTCATATTTTTTTTCTTGCTGTTTCTATGTTTCATTAACTACTGTTCATTTTGAAAGAAGAGTCAAGCTGAAAATGTGTATATATGTAAGAAACTTGTAATGAATTGAAAATAAAAAAAAAGGGAAACATAGATACAAATCAGTTTTAACCCAATTTGAATTTTGGTTTTCATAAATATCTTGTATTTGTTTTATTTGTAGGTCCACCTATCATCTTCTTATGTGCAGCAAGTGTCGTGTATTTCTGGATTCCCGGAGCAATCAGTGCACAGCTCTCAATCTGAACACCTCTAGAGTGTCAATGAATATCTCCCCACCCATCCATCCAGCCATCGATCCTTGTATTCATCCATCTGCTTCAGCTCCTGCCAGCATGCCACTACCCTCCAGCCATTGTGTGATGGCATCTACCAACCGACTCGTTCACCCGATGCATCTCCTCACTTCTCTCCACCTACATGTGAAGCCAGTCTTGCCAGCATGCCACTTCCCTCCAGCCATTTTTCGAAAGTAGTTTTTATCGTGTTAACAATAAAATACAATTTGTGCTTTATTTGTGTGCTAAATTATTTTTGTTTGATATGTTCAGCTGTATACAATTGCCTGCATGGGTACACCGTCGCTTGGTCTACCACCACTTGATCCAATTATCAGTTCGTCGAACTCCACGTGGTCTAACTTCATTTTGTCTACAACCAGTTTGTCTACTTACCATTTCGTCTAATTTCCATTTGGCCTAAATACCAATTCGCCTAATAATAGTACCCAGTTTGGATAACCCCATTTAGTCTAAAACCCATTTGTGCTAATTTTCACTTCGGCTAATTTTCACTTCGTCTATTTGCAAATAGTCTATCAGTCATTTTGTCTACAAGCCACATAGTCTAATATCCGTTTGGGCTACGCCTACTTTGGCTAATACCATATGGTCTACCTATCATTTGGTCCAATTCCATTTAGTCTAATAACCAGTTGGGCTACTTATCATTCAGTCTAACTGTCATATGGTCTAATATCCAATTCGTCTAATAACCAGTTAGGCTACTTATCATTTGGTCTAATTTTTATATAGTCTAATGGCCATTTGGTCTAATTAATATTTATTCTTCTGGCCATTGAGTAGCAAGTTGAGAAAGGACAGGGAAATGAAAATTTAAAGAAATGAAACTTCAAAAAAGTCATCTAAGTAAATGTGTATTAAAAGAGTTATTCACCTTGTTGCTGCTTATATCAAGATCAATCGAAATCCCTACATTATATTAATGATTTAATTTATTAAAATCAATTATTTGGTATTATTTTTTCGTAATTAAAACATTCATAGGTCTCCTCTTCCTTTCATGACTTGAATAGAAGAACCTGATTTTGTATTGCACTTCAAATTATGTTTGTTTGGTTGATAATGTGTTTCTGTTGATAATCATGTTTCTTATTTGATATCCGATGTACAAATGTTTGTGCAACTAGTCAATAAAAGCTAGGGGCGGTGCCAGGGTATTTTCATAGGAGGGACAAGACGACCCACAGACTTGGGGATTCAACGAACTAATACCATATGGTCTACCTATCATTTGGTCCAATTCCATTTAGTCTAATAACCAGTTGGGCTACTTATCATTCAGTCTAACTGTCATATGGTCTAATATCCAATTCGTCTAATAACCAGTTAGGCTACTTATCATTTGGTCTAATTTTCATATAGTCTAATGGCCATTTGGTCTAATTAATATTTATTCTTCTGGCCATTGAGTAGCAAGTTGAGAAAGGACAGGGAAATGAAAATTTAAAGAAATGAAACTTCAAAAAAGTCATCTAAGTAAATGTGTATTAAAAGAGTTATTCACCTTGTTGCTGCTTATATCAAGATCAATCGAAATCCCTACATTATATTAATGATTTAATTTATTAAAATCAATTATTTGGTATTATTTTTTCGTAATTAAAACATTCATAGGTCTCCTCTTCCTTTCATGACTTGAATAGAAGAACCTGATTTTGTATTGCACTTCAAATTATGTTTGTTTGGTTGATAATGTGTTTCTGTTGATAATCATGTTTCTTATTTGATATCCGATGTACAAATGTTTGTGCAACTAGTCAATAAAAGCTAGGGGCGGTGCCAGGGTATTTTCATAGGAGGGACAAGACGACCCACAGACTTGGGGATTCAACGAACTTGGTACCTTTTTTGAAAAAGGGGAATTTATAAAGGGTGAAAACAAGAATGGAAACTGGCGTTTTACATTGTATTTAACACACATTAAATTTTAAGGATATATTTTCTAATCTTTGCACAATAGGCAATTCTGCTCTACTCCTAACTTGCAAGCGAGCGACCAAAAATACTATGTTCTCGTGGAAGGTCATGCATGAAGCTTGCATTGTACATGACAAAGATGCCGCAAAAGCATTTAATTTCAAGCACAATCTATCAATAAAAGAGATATAGTAGATAGGACTTTATGTTACTGCCATGAGTTACAATAAGTGAGTGCGGGCGAGCGTACCGAGCAAGCTTCGGGCGGGGGATATCTTAATTGCTGCAATATTATTAAACATTTGGGCACTGTGTCTCCAGCTCTCGATAAGTTCCTGCTTAAAGATCTGACACTGTTGTCATATCAAGAACTAAATATTCTGCCATTAAGCTTCTCAGATTCTTTTGAGCTATGCAAACTACTTTTTTCAGGGGCGGCGCTACAGGGCGCGATTTCCCCCTATGATTTTCCAAGTGACCAAAGAGAGAGAGAGAGAGAGAGAGGAGGAGGAAATAAGAGAAGAAGAAGAAAGCAGAGTATGTAAGTATTATTATTATTATTATTATTATTATTATTGTTATTATTTGTTCATCTAAAGCGTAAATTAACTCGCTCGTTGGCAGGGGGGCACAATGCCCCCCCCCCCCCATTTAGGACCCCAAAAGTGTCTCGTCCATGCTACCCACAAAAATGCCGCTTTTAATACTTGTTCACTGCCTTCTTTTTCTTCTTTTAAGGCAGTGGCGTATCTAGGTATTATGACGCCCTGGTCAAACAGTGAATTTGCGCCCCCCCCCTCCCCGAGTCAAATTATGTTATGCAAGGAAGCGAAGCGACCGAGCAGCAATTTTTATTTATTTGTTTATTTTTTTACCCTTCCACGGGGTTCCTTTATTCATCATCAACATAACAATTGTTTTACAAAAGATCGTACTTAAAAGTTTTTTCCATGATTTATCATGTAAATACTTAAACAATAGAGTATCCATAATATAACAAATATGCAGCCGCACAGCGGTGTATTGGTTAGTTTGACAAAATATACCTTGTGTACAATGATATATAAAATACGTACAAAACAGGCAAAGAGAACATAGACTCTCAGAAACATTGGGTCAAATGAAACTATTTTTTTTTCTTCTTTCTAACAGATATCGGTATTTTTTTGTTTTTGTTTTTGACCTCAGCTCAGTTAGACAATTAGACTAAATGGAAAATGGACTAAATGAAAGTTAGACCAACTGCACATTAGACCATATAAATGCTATGTAGACCAAAAGGATACTGGACCAAGTGGATTTTAGACGAAATGCCTGTAGACCAACTAGTTTTAAACTGACTGGGAATTAGACAAACTGACATTAGACGAACTGGTAGTAGACCAAGTGACAACAAAATAAAGTAGACGAAATGGTAATGAGACCAAATGGTAATTAGAGCAAGTGATAATTATCCCAAGTGGTCATTAGACTTTCTGGTTATTAGACCAAGTGCAAATTAGACCAAAATGAAAAGTATGAAGAATGAAGGTAGCCCGTCTGGAAATTAGACCAAGTGATTTTAGCCCAAGCGTGCATAAACCCCTGCAGGTGCATATGATCTTTGCAGAAATTATTAAGAAAGCATTATCCTATTCTTCTCGCAAGGAATGTTTCTTCCACAATTATATTCATGGTTTGCCTATTTTACTTTTCGTCAATTTCCACTGTTTATACCATCATTATACCTTTCTATTACAATACATTTTACCGTGAAGCTGACAATTTTAAAATCGTGGCATGGCCGGCTTTCTGAAATAACCTGTCAATAAAGATGAAAAGATTCAACTGACTCATAAAAATGAACTATATATACATGTATGTAAATGATAATATCCCTCTCAAAATCACTTAATTTCCCCAGCTCTTAATTAACAGGAGGCAGTCTGCGCATATTATGTCAGTATATTCCATTTGATTAAATTTCAAATCAATGTAATGAGTTTACCTGTAATCAGGACTGAAATTAACTGATTAAATCTCATTTTAACTTCTGATAATGGAAGTATATTTGAGGAGGAAATGGCATAATTTCTTTCTGATTGTATATCATGCAGTAAATAGGTTATTTGGACCGGTATATAGGTTTAATGTAAACACAATTATAAAAAGTTGGCAAAAAGCATATGTGGAAAAATGTGGAAAACACAAACAGAGCTATCTGGATATACAACAAAATGAGACTATGAATGTATTCTCATAGTTCAAGATGCAAGGAATGACGATTCAAATTAATAATTAGTTCGGATTTTAGTTCAGTTTCATCATTCTTTTCTGCTCATTATTAAGCATTTTTCATCAATAATTCCGCCAGACAGATCTATCCTAAAATGCATAAATCACTCACATGATTAATAAATATTTATATTTCTTTTGGGATATCTGGCGACGCATGGGGCTATTGTACTTGTTATTTATGTTCCAACACTGTCAAATTATTGTTATTGTTTTATGCCTTGTTCCTGGGAATCGAATTAAGAATTGAATAAATGAATGAATAAATAGATGTTATATTCTATATTACTAGAACCCAAATAGTACCTTTAAACACAACATATTTCGTTGAGATCGACGGATGATATCATTTCTTTTTACTTCGACATGTTTATCACCATTTAGCGTCTAAAGCCATCAAAAACATGAAGAGGAAATTCCTATTTGAATATTTTACCGCAAAAGACTTCATAATTACGATGAGATTAACCAGGGTTGACGAGCAATGCGTGCCTAGACTCAGGGTTGACCGAATCGTAATTTCATAAGGAGACTGTTAGGTAATATGTTGTTATGAGAAGTGGTTAGACAACAAAGAGAACTAGAAACTTGAGAAGATGGAAGGGGAAAAAACTCTAGGAAAATGAAGGCGGAAAGGTGCAACAAATGGCAAAACAGAAAGATCATATATATATATATATTTATATATCTATTAATATATTACGCTAAGGATTTGGGGCCTAATTTTTGGTTCAAATAGGCTCCTCTCCTGGACCTTTCGGTCCCCGCCTTTTGGTACCCACGGGCGGGGACTGGTTCTTAGGGTGGTGGGAGGCACTTCTTAAGGGCTGACGTCCCGTCCATATTTCATAAATTCATTTTTAAACATTGAATTTCCACAGGGAGCAGGCCTAATAATTCCACCAACCCATGAAGCGGGTTTGTAGCTTCAGGCCCAGCCAACCCATATACCTTTCCCTGTGAAGGGGAGCTATGCCAAAGAACAGCATGGCCATATATCCGCATGGCTTCAGTGTACAGTACAGTATTATACACACGTGTTAGATCGTTCGCACGTACGTGTATAGGTCATCATACAGGTATAGAGTTACATCATTTGAAGCTTCATGGTCACACACACAGTTTAGTGTGTATGTTTCACGACGTTCGCTACCGGTAATGTGACACTTTGAAAAAAATACCTTCGGTGGTGGCGAGAATTTTTTTTTCGTCAGACCTAGAAAATTCGCTCAGGAGGGGTGGTTATCAGCTGAAATGACATGAATGGGGAATGGGGAACATCATTCGGGGGAGGGGAGGTGTAGGAGATCACGTCACTTAGGAATATCGGTTGCAACGGTGTAAAGAAGGAGCCCCCAAACAACAACAACAACAAACCAACCCAAAAAAAACCTTCGAAATTATTTCCACCATGATATGAATACGTATAATGATATTAATCCCTTCTCCCCTCGCGGTGGGGATGATGGGATGACATTGGAGTTGGGGGGGGGGGGGGGGGGGGGGAGTCAATCCGTCGGTCCTCCCAAGACCCATATAAGGGGGCATAATCCCCCTGAAAATAAAATGACAAATTCATTTTCTTTCCTCATTTTTGCATCCTTTACAGGGCACGTAATTATGTTTTCATGGCCTTAATTTCTATGAGTATTAAACGACAGAAACATGGCAAGATCAAATCGCCCCCTCTAGGTCTATGCATGGATATTGTACTGGAACATTATTATATCCATATCATTAATCTTCATCAAGATGAAAATGTATTTTTTTTAGAACTCATGCAAGCTTTGGATAAATAAGTCATACATGTTCAGGGGCGGATCCAGAATTTAGTATAAGGCGGGGCACACAAGGTGCAGGTTTGAAAAAGGCAGACATGTATTTTTTTGGTCTTGCCAGACCTCCAAAATTCGCTCAGGAGTGTGTGATTATGATGGGGGTCCCTGCATAATTCTTTGACAAGCAAGAAAGGTTTGCATTCCAAAAAAAGGGGGGGGGGGGGCACAATCGACAAAAGTTTGAAAAAAGTTTGAATATTAATGAGTCAGAAAGAAGAGGATCTTGGGTATTTGATTTTAGTTCGTCGTGACTTGGCCGTGAACCAGAATAGCCTGGTGGTTAAGTCGCTGCCCGGCAAGCAGTAGATGACAGGTTCGAATCCCGCTGGTTCCAATTTTTTCTGACTTGTGTTTTTTTATTACAGATCGAGCATACGATCTTTAACACTGGGAGTAATATGCCGAAAGATTTGTTTACAAATTAAAAATTCCCCCCCCCCCAGTCAAACTTCTTCGTTTACTTACCATTGTCCACGGCGGTCCGTTTGAATATTAATGAGTCAGAAAGAAGAGAATCTTGGGTATTTGATTCTAGTTCGTCGTGACTTGGCCGTGAACCAGAATAGCCTGGTGGTTAAGTCGCTGCCCGGCAAGCAGTAGATGACAGGTTCGAATCCCGCTGGTTCCATTTTTTTCTGACTTGTGTTTTTCATTACAGATCGAGCATACGATCTTTAACATTGGGAGTAATATGCCGAAAGATTTGTTTACAAATTAAAAATTCCCCCCAGTCAAGCTTCTTCGTTTACTAGATATGAAACTTATTTTGATTGGTTGAAAGGAACTTAGGGCGTTTTTCTTGTCAAATCAGAGCAAGTTTCTCATTTGTTATCAAGAGCCGTATTATTCAATGACGTGTGCATGCTTTCCTTTGTACAGCAATTCAAAAGGCTTACGGAAAACGCATGCACAATGCACGCCTTTGAGGATTAGCTGTCGGCGAGTGCACACACACCGAACCGCTCCGCCAAATGCAACATTTATGGCTAAAGTTTTCCATTATGTTCTTCAAAAATCGCGGTAACGGTGATAAAAACCAAGAATTTATGTAATTTCATGTAAATTGACCTCTGTGACCTCCTTACCCCAAAATCTAATCAGTTCATCTTCGTATAGGGATACATACTACTACCAAGTTTGAGGTTCCTACCTCAAATGATTCTTCAGATATCGAGGTAACGAGAAGTGGGACGGACGGACGGACGCACGGACGGACGCACGGACAACCCGAAAACAAAATGCCTCCGGCACCCACCTTCGGTGGGCGGAGGCATAATTAGCGGTACGTCCCTGTAAAGGATGCAAAAATGAGGGGAAAAAATGAATTTGCCATTTTATTTTCAGGGGGATTATGGCCGCCTAATATGGGTCTTGGGGGGACCGACGGATTGACTTTTCGCTCCTACTCCCCCCCTCCCCCCCCCCCCCCCCCCCCCCCCCATTCCAATGTCATCCCATCACCCCCAGCGCGAGGGGAGAAGGGATTAATATCATAGTGGAAATAATTTCGAAGGAATTTTTTGTTTATGTTGTTGTTGTTTTTTTTTTTTTTTTTTTTTTTTTTTTTGGGGGGGGGGGGGGGGCTCCTTCTTTTCACCGTTGCAACCGATGTGATCTCCTACACATCCCCTCCCCTGAATGATGTCTACATATCAGTTTAGTATGTCATATATAAGGGAATGAATTGAGGCTATATACCATAACATCTTTTCAAAGGTATGAAGGCCATTTTCCCCATTCATGTCATTTCAGCTGTTGGTGGTTGTCGCATAACTTATAACCGTCACCCAAATGTGCGGTTAGGTAAACCCTAAACACTACCCTTACCCTAACCATACACGCCAAAGCCTACCCCACCCCTTCCGCGGATCTTTTCCTTATCATCTCTGAATTTAATATAAATGCGTCACCCGGGTTATGTGCTTCAGCGAGACATGTCCCCTGTCACAATGTGACTGGAATTCAGCCCTAGCAGCTGTTTAACCAGGGACACACTTGCACTTAGTAGGGGACAGGAATTCTATTAGGACAAGCTAGGGTGCACTCCATGAATAGAAAAACAATGTTTTCCATGTGTAAGAGGCCTTGGTGCTTTAGCTAGGAGTGTGTGCATGAGTGTGTGCATAATCAAGTTTCTGTGTAAATTATAGGAGGAATCAGTTTTAAGTTTTGTCTTTGGAAAATAATAATTGTTGTTATTAATGCATTGTTATATATTTACTTGTTGTTTGGAAGAATGCATGCTTATTTGAGATAATCATGATAATTGTATAATTTCATGTCAGAATGAAGATATACTCATTGATTGTAGAAACAAGATATATTTCAGTTACAATTTAATTTATTTCATTGAAATATATCCAGGAAGGAATAGTGGATCAGTTTTGCATTATGATATATATTCCTTTAATATAGAGATAGGGATACTAGGCAGTTGCCATGAAGTTGTTCGGTTTTGTAATATTTTAACAGCTGTCTACATGGATGAGTTGGGCTCAACCCCCCTTCTTGGAAGGAAAGTAGGCCTATGCATTTTGATCATGTACGATCCGCCCTTTTGTCGATTGTGCCCTCCCCCCCTTTTTTAGAATGAAAATCTTTTTTTGCTTGTCAAAGAATTATGCAGGGACCCCTCCTGAGCGAATTTTGGAGGTCTGGCGAAAAAAAAAACTTGGCCAAGTCACGGCCAAGTTTGAATATTAATGAGTCAGAAAGAAGAGGATCTTGGGTATTTGATTTTAGTTCGTCGTGACTTGGCCGTGAACCAGAATAGCCTGGTGGTTAAGTCGCTGCCCGGCAAGCAGTAGATGACAGGTTCGAATCCCGCTGGTTCCAATTTTTTCTGACTTGTGTTTTTCATTACAGATCGAGCATACGATCTTTAACATTGGGAGTAATATGCCGAAAGATTTGTTTACAAATTAAAAATTCCCCCCAGTCAAGCTTCTTCGTTTACTAGATATGAAACTTATTTATGTGCTTCAGCGAGACATGTCCCCTGTCACAATGTGACTGGAATTCAGCCCTAGCAGCTGTTTAACCAGGGACACACTTGCACTTAGTAGGGGACAGGAATTCTATTAGGACAAGCTAGGGTGCACTCCATGAATAGAAAACAATGTTTTCCATGTGTAAGAGGCCTTGGTGCTTTAGCTAGGAGTGTGTGCATGAGTGTGTGCATAATCAAGTTTCTGTGTAAATTATAGGAGGAATCAGTTTTAAGTTTTGTCTTTGGAAAATAATAATTGTTGTTATTAATGCATTGTTATATATTTACTTGTTGTTTGGAAGAATGCATGCTTATTTGAGATAATCATGATAATTGTATAATTTCATGTCAGAATGAAGATATACTCATTGGCCCGTATTCTGAACTCCGGTTTAACTTAAACTCCAGTTTAAGTTAAACCAGAGTCTAACTAAACCCGACTTAGACTGCATGTCGGGTTTAACTCCATTTCTGTTTCTGAAAGTCCAGTTTAGTTAAACTAGAGTCTAAGTCCAGTCTAAGTTAAACTGTGGTTTAGTTGCCATGGAGATGTAGTCTGCTGCTACTGCACATGCCCAGTAGAGCTCAATTTATCTTCAAGAAGGCTGATTCCTTTCATTTTTAGGATGTTTAATCAAGAAATGTCATGAAATACAATGAATACAATACATGAATCACAAATTAAAAGCATACCATTTGGCACTTCATTTGTCATGATTAGCCTACTGAAGTTTTCTGGATCGTAAATGAACGACTATTTAAGGTTAGGTTGGTCGGTTTATCCTACGTTATTGCATGTATTACTATATGGATACCTAGTCCTAGCTAGGGAAGATAATGAACGAAGGCACTACGCCTCTGTATTCAGCTCCTTCTTGCATTTCAAAATGGCTGGATCACTAGCGTAGGCGGGGGGGGGGGGGGGAACCCGGCAAGAACCCCCCCCCCCCCACCTTTTTTTTTTTTGCTTGTCGGATAACTATGGAGGAAAACATCTGATAACCCCTGCCCCCACTGAACAACTTTTTGAGGGCTGGCGAAAAAAAAATCATGGTAGACTCTAGACAGCTGAAAACCGTCTGTTTCGGAGGAGTCTTTAACATTTTCTTATTTTTAACTTCTCCTCCTACACAATCTATGTAAGGAGGTGTAGTGAAGCAAGACGTAGTCCAGTGGAACACCCGACGAACAGAGACTGAAGCTTTCGGTCTACATAAGGTAGACACTAGATCTAAAAGTTAGATCTACATTTAGTAGGCCTAGGCCTACATGTATCTAACAATTAGGCCTGCAATGTCCATCATGTGGGAGCAGAGCGGATCAAGGATTTTGTATTTTGAAAAGGGGCTCAAGCAATTGACACACAACAAAACCAAAAAAAAAGCATCAGATGGGGGTTGATTTCAGGGAAATACAAAAGTTTGATGACTTGGTTACGTCTGATCGACAATTAAAGCAAAGCAAAAATGAAAAATAAAAAAATGGGGGGGGGGGGGGGGGGGGGGGGGGGTGTCCGGACCTCGTGAACCCCCACCTGCCACTGATTGGTGAGGCAAACCCAACACCGTCACTTTGCAAATTTGACTTGGCCTAGATTCAGAGCAAAAGGAAAGGACCCAGGCTATAGGCCTAGGCCTAGACCTCTTTAGAATTATAGCTTGAGGCTGAGAGATTAGATATCTATTTTGTAATATGAGGCACAGTTGGCATTTTGAAAACAAAAACAACAAAACAAACACAAAATAAGATATACCGTATCTAGATCTAGGCCTAGAGGTAATTAATCACAAAACAGTTAGGCCTAGAGCTAGACCTATACCCTATAGGCCTAGGCCTAGTACGATAGGCCTACTTTTAGACCGAAAAACAAACTTGTTCGTTTTATTTCATTGAAAAGTCAATAGGTCCTACGGTTGTACACTTTACCGGATACCATAATTTATGAAGGGCACATTTTCGGAGATAATAGTACGCAATTTGAATGCATGTAATCAAGAGTTAGGCCTAGGGCCTACATGTAGCTAGATCTAGGGCCTACTTCAAACATCTATAGGCCCTAGTCTAGATCTAGGCCTAGGCTATGTCATAGATGTATAATAAAGAAGGGCACTGTGTTACTTTAGAATCTGACGTTAGTTGCTACTAGGCCTAGCTGCTGCATGGCCTACAAAAATAATCTGGTGACAATGTATTTCCAAGTTCCTGGACTAACTTTATTATTAATGTTTCTCCTTTTTCCAAGACAGCATCTCGACTCTAAATAGATATTCCAACGTCAGAAATACTATAGGCCTAGTGAAAGTTGTAAAGACTAAACTACGTTTGTTACTAGACTAAGTCTACTGTACTAACTACTAGGGCCTAGGCCTATATAGATTCTAAAAGTTAGACCCTATTTTAGTATTTTCCAAACGAAGGTTGAAGTAAGATATTGGCTATAATAACGTTAGAGGTCGAGCAGAGTTGAGTTTTAAGTAGGCCTAGGGCTAGGCCTAGGCCTACGTTAAATCTGAGACTGAGTGAGTCAGCTGACAAATTTTGAAATTGCAGGCGGAATTGCAATAATCTCTGGAGCTGAGCTCTTATTGATCTATCTGTTTTTCTAGTTTCGTTGAATTTTTTTTTCTGTAGCTGTAACTTCGGAACCCAACTTCCCAACAACAGTCAGCTCCGACCTAGCCTGGCTCAGCTAGCTAGCTCAGCACTGCGTGGGATGAGATAAAAGGGTATCGGTCGCGTCGGCTGGGCCGGCCGGCTCGGCTCGGGTTAGGGTGTAAAGAGCTATGCTTGCTCGCGCGCGAGCGCGGAAGATTGTTGCTCAGTCAGTTCTGCGATAATGACAGCGCTTGTCATGAATACTGCCGGTAAACGTTAAATCTAACTACGATTCTAGATCCAGCTAAAAAGAAAAAGGAAAAGAAGATTTTCCTCTTTACGAAGGTAAATTTACCTTTCTCTAAGCTGGTGCCAGCAGACTTTAAAACCTTTCGTAATACCACTCTTCCGCCTCAGTTGCAAACATTATCCTGCGGTGGCCGTGCATGAAGAAAAGTTAAACCGGACTTAAACTACCCCTAGCTGCAGTCTAACTTTCTGTACAAAGTTAAACCACGCTTAGACCGGAGTTTAAGGTAAACCGGAGTTCAGAATGTGATTTTCTTAAACTCCGGTCTAAAGGGCAGATTTAAACCACACTTAGACTCGAGTTTAAGTTAAACCGGAGTTCAGAATACGGGCCTTTGATTGTAGAAACAAGATATATTTCAGTTACAATTTAATTTATTTCATTGAAATATATCCAGGAAGGAATAGTGGATCAGTTTTGCATTATGATATATATTCCTTTAATATAGAGATAGGGATACTAGGCAGTTGCCATGAAGTTGTTCGGTTTTGTAATATTTTAACAGCTGTCTACATGGATGAGCTGGGCTCTTGTTTTTGCTCTTCCTCCTCCGCTGACGGTTGTCAACTCAGTAGTGTGTATACGACCAGAGACATCGAGCCTTGGTCTTCAGTATTGTAGCCTTCTAGCGACTCAGAGGCCAGTCTACATCGCGATAGTTGGCTATTTTGCAGAAACGACATGGGCATGGCCATGGCATCATCAACGTCACAGTTGTTCATCAGGATATCGCACCCCGGAGACGAAGTCGATCATACCCAACGAACTCGTGAACAGTTGCGATAAGTATGGGCAGCCCATCTTGTTCTACAAACCAATATGCTAGCAATTAAGTCACAGACATTTTCAGTTATGGCTCTAAGTTGTGATGTTTAGTTAAGTCCCGGGCATTGTAGTTATGTGTAGTGATACGAGTCCATGCTGTTTCTCATAAATTGTTAGTCTTTTGAGAGCTCATGTTATTAATGATTTCATAAATGATGTGAATAATGGAATGTTAGTAAAGGAATTCCCTTACTCGTGGTTATTTAGATAATATATCATTATTGACTTGCTGATAAGGCAAGTGGATTTTCTTTTTTCTTCAAAATATTTGAATATTTTGGAATCTAACCTGGAAAACCCCTCACGGTATGATAAACCACTAATTACAAGTCTGGAATCAGTGATAATTCAAAAGATGTATTAATTATTTGACTCTCACATGATTATGTAAATTATCATTTTACATGTGATATTGATTATTGATATCTATATGGAAGAAAGAAATAAAGATTACATCAATTTAATCTCTAAATTCAATGTCATTGTGCAATCTCTTCTCGTGAACATTTTACTACTCAGCAGAATTGTACTTATCGTCAGACACATGAAATTCAGTGGTTATATCTGACACCCCCCCCCCCCCCCCCCAGCAAACACAGTGAACTCATAGTTACATACACACAAGACTGTATGTGAAGCTACCAAATAATGATGTAACTCTATATGCGTGAAACGTAATACTGTGATAACTCCTTGGTATTGTAACGAACCTGTGCTAAATATTTTAGCACTATTCTGTAGTAAGGGATGGGTATAAGTAACAGCACATCCGCTATAACGTGTAGACCAATGGGGATTGCAACGTATCGGTATAGGTACTGCTTAATGAAGGAAAATTAGCATAATTCGCATATTCAAATTATATGGGGGGTTTGTCATGACTCATTTTGATAGATTATTTGTTGGACAAGTTATGTGGACGGGAATCAGTGGTTACATTTGATAATTCAGTCGGGGTTATATTGTTTTAAGCGAAAGTGTTGTTTTTACTAACTGTTTTCACAATGATTTGTCATATGGGTAAATATTGGAATACAAATTGTGTATGGGAGGATTATGTGCTTAGGACTAGCCATCACATTGTATCCGCCCCTGAGTAGCCCGATCAATCTCACCGAGATTTACTCTTGGCTTCCATTCTGTAACCTGTACACTTGTGTTGCTTAAAGGTAATGATTAAACTTGCTTTTCAACTGAAAATGATGGTTCCAGACTAATTCCTTTGCATAATTAGTTCAATTGATTAATTAACATTAGGGCTTCGAAAGACGATGAATGCTAATGAATGATCTTCAATTGAGTGACTGATTGTTCGAAGGATGATCAATTGTCTGCTGCTGTGCCGAGGCGAGAAGGGTGATCAATTGAATTCGACGGATGGGTGATTGCTGGTAGACCTGGTGGTGAGCAGTACCTGACGGTTGGTGATGGTTGTATGCCGGTAACTCCAGCCATCACCAGCGGTCATATATTTTGACCAAACGGACGGGGAGCTCGGCAAGGCACGGGGCATCCTGACAAGATTGCCGTGTCAGCTGGCGTGGCGAACCGTGGCCGTTACACGTGGTGTCAGGAGTGGGATTGCTGACGGTCTGGAGTATTAAAGGCAGAGCTGGTAGGCGACGGGCAGCAGAACTGACGGCGTCTAGGCTAGGCAGAGCTGGTGGGCGACGGGCAGCAGAACTGACGGCGTCACAGCTAAGGCAGAGCTGGTGGGCGACGGGCAGCAGAACTGACGGCGTCACAGCTAAGGCAGAGCTGGTGGGCGACGGGCAGCAGAACTGACGGCGTCACAGCTAAGGCAGAGCTGGTGGGCGACGGGCAGCAGAACTGACGGCGTCACAGCTAAGGCAGAACTGGTGGGCGACGGGCAGCAGAACTGACGGCGTCACAGCTAAGGCAGAACTGGTGGGCGACGGGCAGCAGAACTGACGGCGTCACAGCTAAGGCAGAGCTGGTGGGCGACGGGCAGCAGAACTGACGGCGTCATAGCTAAGGCAGAGCTGGTGGGCGACGGGCAGCAGAACTGACGGCGTCACAGCTAAGGCAGAGCTGGTGGGCGACGGGCAGCAGAACTGACGGCGTCACAGCTAAGGCAGAGCTGGTGGGCGACGGGCAGCAGAACTGACGGCATCACAGTCAGACAGAGCTGGTGGGCGACGAGCAGCAGAACTGACGGTGATTGAATACTCGACGGCAGTTGATAATGGAATCTTTACAGACCAAATATGGTTGTCATCTGTCACCAGCAGAATTGATACAGCAAGTGGAAGGTAACATAACAGCAGTGGATGAGATGCTTGCCGAGTTACAGCGATCGTCAGAAGCACCAACATCACAACCTCGGCCAGAGCAGAGCACTCCACTTTTTCCACATTTTTCTGCTGACACAGGGTTTGTCAGCATGCCGTCATCAGGCATCAAACCGTCAGTAATCAGCGATGGGGATAGAGTAACATTGTCAGAACCGTCACTTGGACAGGGGAGTGTCGGGGCCAATGCGGCAGTACGGGCGAGGCATGCTGAGAGAAGGGTTCCAGTTATAGGAAGCTTTGACGGTGTCTATACTGAGATGCCCCAGACAGGAGCAGGCAACTGGCAGAGTCCACGGGTCAGTCCACCCTTTCCCAGACCAACTTATTCTGAGTTTCCTAGCTTTAATATGCACCAGCAGTTACCACGGGAGTTCCCCGTGACGAACGAGGCAGCCCAGGCCCAATATCAGCCACAGCCGCGGCCAGGCAGTCTTCAGGGAGGGATGTTTCGGCGATCTTTCACTGGACCATTGGATGACAGCCATACAAAACCCTACATGCTGCCGGATCGGTTCGATGGGAAAACTCCAATACTGGATTACTTGGAGCATTTCGAGGCATGCGCAGTTATCAATAACTGGACGGATAGAAAGGCGACACACTATCTAGCAGCCAGTCTACGAGGGCCAGCGCTGAAACTACTGGGGAAGAATGGTGAGACAGAACTGACGTACCGTGACTTGGTCAGTCGGCTCAAACATCGCTTCGGACCTTCAGGAAAAGCTGATGTGTTTTTGGCTGAACTACGTTCCCGACGAAGAAAGCCACATGAGACTCTTCAAGAACTGGGTCAAAGCATCAGAGACCTGGCGGGGATGGCTTACCAGGAATTCGATCCTGATGGACAGGATAAGCTGGCTCGGGGTCATTTTCTGGATGCAATAGTGAATCCGGCGATCCGAGAGGGTTTGTTTCGAGCCCAACCACATACCTTGGACGAAGCCATCGAAGCAGCTCTAAACACCGAGGCATTCCTTAAGATGGAAACAGAGAGGGGCGAGTTGAAATATTCTCACCGTCACAGCCACAGCCGAGCTTTGACAGACAGTGGTTGGCCTCAGCCTCATGATAGCGATACATTAGAACTTGTGAGAAAGATGGAGAAAGCGCTAGGTGATCTTACAGCTAGATTGGAATCACTGACAAGCCAAGTGGGAGGTACGTCACATGGTGGTAACGAAGGACCACACTCCCAGAGGAGACGCCAAGTCGGGGCTTGTTACAATTGTGGTCAACTAGGACATTTCTCCCGAAATTGTCCTCACCCTAAGATGCAGTACACACCTGATGGTTCGGAAATTATGGAAGTTGAGAGCAAACGCTGTCACCAATGTCATGAGGCTGGACACTTCAAGAGGAATTGCCCTCATAACCAAGCTGGAAGGGAGACTGGGCAGCTAAACACCCTGGTAGGGATACAGGTGATTTGATGTCAAGCCGTGATCGAACGGCTGAGAACAACAGACAACCAGAAGCTGGGCAAGTGAGAGTAGGCACGACAGAAAGAGTGAAACGCCAAGGACTGTTCATCAAATCCAAGATAAATGGGCAGCCTGTGACATTCCTCATCGATACTGGGTCAACGCAGTCGTTCATTACCGACGCCGTTTTCAACAAAATTGAGGAAGCCAGAAAACCAGTCTTGCAGAGAGTGCCCAATACAATTCATCAGGCTGATGGATCGCCTTTGGACACCATGGGGAGAGCCTCCATGGAGTTGCAGGTTGGAGGTTTACTCTTCATCGTTGAGATGACAGTTGCCGCTCTTAAGAACGAAGGAATCCTTGGCCTAGATCTCTTGATGCAGATGCATGCCGAATTAGACTGCCACAAAATGGAACTACGGACGCCATGGCAGTCCATCGCCTGTCAGGACCAAGAAGGCCGAGATTTCTGTTCTCGAGTCGTGGCGAGTGAGACAAGCATTGTCCCTACTGGTCATGAGGTAGTACTGAGGGGAGAAGTAACCGGCCGTAACCCTAGCGTCGTTAACCAAGTTGGTTTGTTAGAGCCTCCTCCTAACCCGACGGAGCTAAGCAGAAAGGGCCTACGGGTAGCAAGAGCCGTGGTTACTGCAGATTCCGGAATTCTGCCAGTGAGAATGTTCAACCCAACCGGGAGAGAGACCACTGTCAAGAAGGGCACAATGGTGGCCAGTCTCAGCTCAGTCCAGGACCCATCAGATGACACCTTAACAGGTGATGAGGTAGCTGGGGATCCGCCGGACAATAGTCTAGCAGGTGACGAGGCAGCCGAAGACTTGCCACATGGCAGCCTAGCAGATGACGAGGTAGCTGGGGATCTGCCGGACAACAGCCTAGCAGGTGACGAGGCAGCTGAAGACTTGTCACAAGACAGCCTAGCAGGTGACGAGGTAGCTGGAGATCCGCCAGACAACAGCCTAGCGGATGACGAGGCAGCTGAAGACTTGCCACATGACAGCCTAGCAGATGACGAGGAAGCTGGAGATCCGCCAGACAACAGCCTGGTGGGTGACGAGGCAGCTGAAGACTTGCCACATGACAGCCTAGCAGATGACGAGGTAGCTGGGGATCTGCCGGACAACAGCCTAGCAGGTGACGAGGCAGCTGAAGACTTGCCACAAGACAGCCTAGCAGGTGACGAGGTAGCTGGAGATCCGCCAGACAACAGCCTAGCGGATGACGAGGCAGCTGAAGACTTGCCACATGACAGCCTAGCAGATGACGAGGAAGCTGGAGATCCGCCAGACAACAGCCTGGTGGGTGACGAGGCAGCTGAAGACTTGCCACATGACAGCCTAGCAGATGACGAGGTAGCTGGAGATCCGCCAGACAACAGCCTAGCGGGTGACGAGGCAGCTGAAGACTTGCCACATGACAGCCTAGCAGATGACGAGGTAGCTGGAGATCCGCCAGACGACAGCTTTCCAGTAACTGGTGACAACCCAAGGGGAGATGATCGAGACACTACACAAAAACCTTGCTAGGGCCATTTGAGCCGAACAGTTGAACACTTAACACAAGGAGAACTTGAATTGTCGAAAAACGACTTGGTTGTGAACTGTAGTTTTTAGCATGTTGTTGATTTTCATATGTTGTATATAAGCTTGAGTTGTGCTGTTGACCAGCCGTCATAAGAAAGTGTGACGACGATACAGATGTTTTCATAAGTCGTAAAGGGAAGAATATGTCATAAAAGGTGAATCGTTGATAGTTCTGTTTTTTATAAGCCTAGTGATATTTGGAGATGGGTAATGGCAGAAAGCGGGAGATAGAATTGTACGTCGAGAAGTGTTGATCATAATATTCTACGTAAGAAAGTGCATGCTGATTTTTGTTTTAAGCTGTCAATAATTGTGGATTTGTTAGCTTGGGGACCAAGCTTGGGAGAGAAGGGGGTCGTGTAACGAACCTGTGCTAAATATTTTAGCACTATTCTGTAGTAAGGGATGGGTATAAGTAACAGCACATCCGCTATAACGTGTAGACCAATGGGGATTGCAACGTATCGGTATAGGTACTGCTTAATGAAGGAAAATTAGCATAATTCGCATATTCAAATTATATGGGGGGTTTGTCATGACTCATTTTGATAGATTATTTGTTGGACAAGTTATGTGGACGGGAATCAGTGGTTACATTTGATAATTCAGTCGGGGTTATATTGTTTTAAGCGAAAGTGTTGTTTTTACTAACTGTTTTCACAATGATTTGTCATATGGGTAAATATTGGAATACAAATTGTGTATGGGAGGATTATGTGCTTAGGACTAGCCATCACATTGTATCCGCCCCTGAGTAGCCCGATCAATCTCACCGAGATTTACTCTTGGCT
Organism: Heliocidaris erythrogramma; assembly: GCA_025617745.1. NCBI lineage: Eukaryota > Metazoa > Echinodermata > Echinoidea > Camarodonta > Echinometridae > Heliocidaris > Heliocidaris erythrogramma. Next base: position 1,413,971 of record CM046856.1, on the reverse strand, counting down.
TCCATTCTGTAACCTGTACACTTGTGTTGCTTAAAGGTAATGATTAAACTTGCTTTTCAACTGAAAATGATGGTTCCAGACTAATTCCTTTGCATAATTAGTTCAATTGATTAATTAACATTAGGGCTTCGAAAGACGATGAATGCTAATGAATGATCTTCAATTGAGTGACTGATTGTTCGAAGGATGATCAATTGTCTGCTGCTGTGCCGAGGCGAGAAGGGTGATCAATTGAATTCGACGGATGGGTGATTGCTGGTAGACCTGGTGGTGAGCAGTACCTGACGGTTGGTGATGGTTGTATGCCGGTAACTCCAGCCATCAGCAGCGGTCATATATTTTGACCAAACGGACGGGGAGCTCGGCAAGGCACGGGGCATCCTGACAAGATTGCCGTGTCAGCTGGCGTGGCGAACCGTGGCCGTTACAGTATTTCACGCAGTAAGCCTACATGTACGCCACGTGTAACAGTACGTGCGCTGTGCAAACGAATTGTATGTGTTGTTGCCCATGCATGCGGATATGGCCAGTGCACGCTGTTCTAATTTGGGGAGGAGCCTATTTTAACCAAAAAAGAGCCCGAAACCCTTAGTGTATAATATTATAAGATTATTGTAAGGAAATAACATATACAACAGCTCCGGCAAATATCGCGGAAATAAATGCGCGAATAACGTTGCGTAGCTCAATCAAAGTTCCCCAGAGCTGTCCTCCCTTTTTGAAATTTTTGCAAAGGCTGAAAAAATGTCTCCCGCCGAGAATCGAACCCGGGTCGTTGGCTTAGAACGCCAATGCCTTAACCACTAGACCACGGAGACAGGTTAGTGGTTTCGGCGACACCAGATTCAATTGACCGACAGATTGACAAATCCTCAACCTTATTACTTAATTCCCCTCGTCGGGAGCAGATGAGTTTTTGAACAAGACAAGCCGCTAGTGCCTCAGCTGGATCCAAGCGAATGCTTTGAATACATGCATACATTAGAATAAATTATTCTTAATAATATTATTGTAAGGAAATAACATTTACAACAGCTTTGCCAAATCTCGTGGAAATAAATACAATGTGAAAGAAATGCGAGAATAACGTTGCGTAGCTCAATCAAAGTTCCCCAGAGCTGTCCTCCCTTTTTGGAATTTTTTGCAAAGGCTGAAAAAATGTCTCCGCCGGGAATCGAACCCGGGTTGTTGGCTTAGAACGCCAATGCCTTAACCACTGAACCACGGAGACGGGTTAGTGGTTTCGGCGACACTTTGAATACATGTATACATTAGAATAAATTATTCTTAATAACATTATATATATATATATATATATATAGATAGTGAAACCGATGTGAACATTTATATCAACAGAAAAGGGAGCAGAACGAACACAAAAAAAAAATGAAAAAAAAATGGGAGAAAATAACGTAAAACGGGGAAACTGTATCAATTCAAAAATGCTGTGATCAACGGTAACAAATAAACAAAATACAAACTATCGATATCATCAAGTTTCTTTTGATAGTGAGAAAGAGACACTGTATATGAGGACATAGAAATGAAGAACTATAGTATTGAGATTTTATGAACAGAAATGTGTCACATAATTATTTTATATCTCTTCTTTATCTTTATTTCTTCAATTTTGATAAATCATAATACATGAAGTAAACAATTTATTAACAAAATATATATATACCGTATAAACTAGGGTGAATAATATACAAACAACAAAAGATGAGGGTGAAGCAAAATGGTGTACTGTGCCGAAATATTGCTTTATTTGCGTAAATGAATCGTAACCCTTTTCATCACTCGTTTAGTCTTAAGTTTTCTAGTTGTCTTTTTGCCTCTGACGAAGATTCTGCTAGGATCGAAAGCTCAGGCCCCTTTTGACTCCAAGTTTTCTAGTTATCACTGAAGTGCCAACGCTCTGAATTTTCCCGTTAACACGACATTTTTATGATATACACCCTTTATCTGGTAATCTCAACATAATTTCCTCTTCTATAATGTTATTCAGGGGATTACTTCCATAACGTAATGTAGCGGCATTAAACTTAAAAAGCTGCGCTGTAAACTGGAACGCCATCATGAATGATGGATGTTGATAAGGTCAAAGGTTCGATAACCTCAATATCTTCCATGATATATTTTGATGATTCCCAAGATAGGGGGAGATTGAAATAACCCTAGCCTTACATAGAATCTATCATAGTGATGATAACATTAATAATGATAATAATTGGATTTATATAGCACATTTCCCATAGGATACAATTCGCTATACCCTATGTTCCATAAACAGATTGTATAAAATAGTGGAAGTATATTTTAGATGTTCTTTTCCAGAAGTAGTCTAGTGAAATACAGGAAATGACGTACAATCTGTGTTTATATATGTATATATATACAGCCCTGGAAAAAAATTATTAGACCAAGCTTCTGTAATAAGGGTACCATAATATGCATACAAAATTATAAAAATGATTTCTCTTTGTATTTCATTGAATGAATACCAAATTCCAGCAATTATACATTGCTTTTATGTAATTTTATTTCCTTCTTACCACAAAAATAACACTATCAGTAACCATGCTGGGATATCAAGAATTGCATTTCTTTGTGATAAAGTACTAGTAGAAGAAGAAAACTGGTACTTAGATATTTTCTGAAGAGCCTGTAGAATAGAAACCGAGTTGCTGTACTTAAAATCCGTGTTATGGGGGCGGGGGAGGTGATGACCTGGGCGAGGGAGCGAAGTCTAAGGATTATGGCGCCCGGGGCAAAAAGTGAAGTTACGGTGTCGGGGGGGGGGGGGGGGGGGGGGGGAATTTTTTATTTTTTTTGGGCGGGGGGGGGGTATATAATTATATCCATGACCATGAAGCTACAATGTAGCTGAATGGTAAGACTAACTCATTAACAACCGCCAAAGCTGTGTTGACAACAGGTAAACAACGAGGTGGAGATCAAGGAAGCGATCGCGCCTTTACCATTACGAGCACTGAGGGCTCCCTTCATCATCAAAATGGAGGCTTGAACTTTGAACTTTGAACTTTGAACTTTATTTCTTTCGACCCCTTCCGGAGTATGAGAAATATAACATATTTACAATATTGTACAACATAGAATGATTACAAAATGGCAGTTTTCATACACATGAGATGTGATAGTATACTTAAGAACAATATAAGAACAAGAAACAAAACAAATGTATTTAAAGAGGTAACAGCATATCTTAGAAGATTAACTATCTACTAAACTTCTGTAATATCGCTGACCAGATGCCGATAGGAGATTTCGCCAGAAGTTCCACTAAATTTCAGGAAACCCACTCCAAAGGTCACAAAACAAACTGGTAAGTTTTAATCATCATTTATTTGACATTTATCTATAGCATTACATATATTTTTATTTTCCTATTAACAAAACAGACACGAAAATGCACAGTGATGCATTATTAGTAGTGTGATGTGTGTTGGCTGCGTTCCTACACAGTCGGCAATGGCGTGTGCCTATGGCCCGTGCCACTTATAAAGTTATAGTTATACATGTACAAGCTTATCTGAAGATAAACTAGCTTTTACGGGTGAATAGGCTTCAATAGCTTTTGTGTGTATTATCAGCGGGCATTTTCAAGTCTAGACAATTCATACATGAGAGGAAAATAATTATTTAAAATTTCATTTTTAATTCTGAAATTGAATTCCCATCTATGGCACAGTAAGAGTTGTGTCCCTGAATCAGGTAATCTAGCAAATTTAAGAAAATTAAATCTTGCTTAGAGCAATTTTGTTGTCTGTTTTGACTGCTGCAACAGTGAATGTTGAACACAGTCCCACATATAGAAAATTAAATCTTGCTTAATAAAGCCCTTGCCTATGTGGGACTGTGTTCAACATTCACTGTTGCAGCAGTCAAAACAGATTGCTCTAAGCAAGATTTCATTTTCTTAAATTTGCTAGATTACCTGGGGTGGTATTCTGAGATTTATTTTATCTTGATTTTAGTGAAATAGTTTTAATTGTCATAACAAAATATACGCTTATGGCGCATCATTGGTTAATGACTGCGCAAAAGTGGCTGTGTACGCGGAATTCATCTGCACAAACACCAATGAAATTTTGCAGTTTAAAATATGTTATAAATGACAATTAAAATCTTTTCACTAAAATCAAGATAAAATAAATCTCAGAATACCACCCCTGATTCAAAGACTCTTCACCTCTTACTCAGATACTGTGCCACAAATTTGGGGATTCAGAACTGAAAGTGAAATTTTAAATAATTATTTTCCTCTTGTGTAGGAATGATCTAGACTGGAAAAAGGCACGCTGATACACACAAGAGCTATTGAAGCCTATTCACCCGTAAAAGCTTGTCTGGAGTACAAGGTTATCTTCAGATAAGCTTGTACATTATAAGCGGGTATGAGGTTATTTAACCTCGCCTATTTTTGAGTGGTCATAGACATCGTGGTTATTTCAAATAACCATAGAGTTCAGTGGTTTTTCATAGGAGTTTATATGAACTATTGCCGAACTATTTTTAAATGAATAACACATTAAAATATGTATTTTTCTTATATTAATTGTGTGTGAACTTGTAATTTGAGGAATCACGTCTTGGACACCTTTATGTTAATGAAAAAAGGGTATAAATGTCTTGTCCTTGAAATATGGTAAATAGGGGTAAGTTTCCGAAAGTGTCCTTACAATCTTAAAAATAGGGGTATTTCAAAGTACCATTTTGTCCTTGTTTTGACGTAAAAAGGGGGTTAAATTTCACAAAATGTCCTTGAAATTGAATGCAAAAGGGGGTTATTTGCATTTGTGGTAACGGTCATACGGGTCCCCCTCTGCCGGGGAGTGGCTCCACCGGGCCTTGGCGACGAAAAAAAAAGAAGAAATACAGCCCTTGAAAATAACATTATGGCAACTGGCAAGAAGCAGTATAATGTATCATGTTCTTGCTGATTTACACCGGTATAAACAGCTTCTGGTGTGGCATTGAATGAATAAATAGTGAGCTGTCCACTTACCCATCACCCAACCGACAGAGTCAGAGTGAGGGGAGGACCATGGTAGGACCAAGAGACACATGCAAGCTGGTTTTTTGAGAGGGGGGGGGGGGGGGGGTAATGACAAGGAATACGAATAGCCAGATTCATTAAGTGGACAAACGCTGAGACTCCCAAAATATATAGGGGACCTGTAACCGCGCACGAAAATATGAACCAAAAATAGGAACGTCAAACCCTCATAATTTTCTGTCACCGACTATTATAAAATGTTTTTTTTTTGCATAAATACATTTATAGTGAAATACATTTTGAATGGTGATGTTTGAAACATCGTCAGGTGTGCGAGTTAGGTGGAGCTTTACAAGTGTTTAATCCATTTGTATAATTATAGCACTGGGTTTGTAAAATATCGAGTTATTTTTAGTGAAAGATTTTGAAAATCGAGTAAGCTTGTGTTGTATCGAAATTTATGTGTGGTTTTATGATACCTTTGTTCACGCTATACGAAAAGAAAGACGGTTGTTCAACACATAATAAAGACATAAATTTCTTTATGTCTTTTCCATCTATTATCGTCTTATGCTCTTCTTTCACCTACTTCTTTTTCTCGGCATCTTACTTAATTTTTTTTTCATGACATGCATGAGGGCGTCTTTTTTCATCAACTAATATTTGGAATAATTAGGAATAATGCAAGAGCCATACCCAGGGTAACTATTGAATTCCCGATTAAAGTATTCCATTCATAGAAGCACGATTTCTGTCAGTTCAAATATATCAACAATTTTCTGCATATCGGCTCTAACCACAATGACTGGGTTATTCAGAATCATTGTAAACAAAACTTTAAAGGAATAAAATCAAAATAGAGATTCAGAGTTCATGACTGAAGACGGCAAACGTTGGAGTGGTGTCGAGAGATTTTATCAAAATGGTTAGAGGCAATTTAAAAATGTAAAATATTATTGTGAATACAGATAAAGATTGGGCCTTCTCTTTGATCAATTTGTATGGATTTTGATGGAGAATCATGGATTTATAATTGAATGAGTGTTTATCCCTCCATCCCCCTAACCCTCGATCACTCTTAGACTTCTCTGTTTTCTAAGACAAGAATCATCATAATGACTTGCTTTTGATGAAAACAATTTTCTCCGAGCCTCGGCCCAAAGGGAACAGAAGGAAAATATATTCAAATGTACAGTTTTCACCCTGTACACACAAGAGGCTGTGGGAGATAGAGAAAGGGGGGGGGGGGCGGCAGGGAGGTAAGGGGAGAGGGAGAGAGAGGGAGAGATGGAGAGGGGAGAGAGAGAGGGAAAGGGGAGACAGAGGGAGAGGGGGAGCGAGAGGGGGGGGGGGGAGAGGGAGAGAGACAGAGACAGAGAAAGACCGAGAGAGAGAGAGAGAGAGAGAGAGGGGGGGGGGGGGGGGGGGGGAGGGTGTGGAGTGAAGGAAGGAGGAAAAGGAAAATTGCAAGAGTTCACTTTGAACTATCATTATCATGTCATGTCTTAACTCTCTATCATGATCATGTCATAGCTTAACTCTTTATCATTATCATGTCATATCTTAACTCTCTATCATTATCATGTCATATCTTAACTCTCTATCATTATCATGTCATATCTTAAGTCTCTTGTTTTGTGCCCCAGCCCCCCTTACAGTCTACTCTCTATCATGATCATGTCATATCTTAACTCTCTATCATTATCATGTCATATCTTTACTCTCTATCATTATCATGCCATATCTTAACTCTTTATCATTATCAAGTCATATCTTAACTCTCTATCATGATCATGCCATATTTTAACTCTCTATCATTATCATGTCACATCTTAACTCTCTATCATTATCATGTCTAAACCCAACGAGGGGGTAACATTTTTATTACATATTTCTCACTGTATCCACCCTTACACCTCCCATGCATATACATATATATATAAATATGCATATATATATATATATATATATATATAATTGTAAAGATATGGCTGAGACAAAACATGACGGGTCGTCTTGGTAGGATAATTAAATAAATGAAATGAGCCAAAACTCAGGACGTAGCTGAATACCACGGATTTATTGGTGTCAAGCTTTCAGCTTACGCCTTCTTCAGGAGCTATACAACAAAGAACGTTCTTCGTTGTATAGCTCCTGAAGAAGGCGTAAGCCGAAGCTTGACACCAATCCGTGGTATTCAGCTACGTCCTGAGTTTTGGCTCATTTCATTTCATGTCATATCTTAACTCTTTATCATTATCATGTCATATCTTAACTATCATTATCATGTCATATCTTAACTCTCTATCATTATCATGTCATAATATTAACTCTCTATCATTGTCATGTCACATATTAACTCTCTATCATTATCATGTCATACCTTAACTCTCTATTAAGATATGAGTTAAGACATGATAATGATAGAGAGTATACATGCTACAGGTACTGTAGCATTATCATGTCATATCTTAACTCTCTATCATTATCATGTCATATCTTAACTCTCTATCATTATCATGTCATATCTTAACTCTCTATCATTATCTTGTCATATCTTAACTGTCTATCATTATCATGTCATATCTTAACTCTCTATCATTATTATGTCATATCTTAACTCTCTATCATGATCATGTCATATATCTTTGCACTCTATCCATGTTCCCCAGTGGCACTTCAAAGGCATATTACACACAATTATCATCGCACATGAGGAATAAAATATAGACGAAGAAATGTTATATTTCAGACTGCTGAAACTTTTATTTCGCTGTTGAATACACTAGTTATCAGTTGCAACATAACAATATCAGTTTCAAGTAATAGCGTTTATCAAGGAAACGTCTGCCTATAGCTGGTATATGGGATGTCTTCCTCATTTAAATTTAACAAAATTTCAGATACTTGTCAACATCCAGCAGTTTAGTCCTTAGAGTAAAATAACAGAATTGTAATCTTCAGGTCTTATTCAGATTTGTTGATCTGGAAATGTATGTCCATCTGCCACTCTATCCTAATCTAATGAGTTTTGTAAGCAATTTAATCCAATTTCCTCCTCTTAGAGATGATTTCCAAATATAATTGTTCTCAAACATTTGTTATATTTCTTCATAATTTGTTTTCTTTATTTATTTTTTTATACGGAAGCGATATTGTTTGACGAATTGAATGCTGTCTACTGCCATCTAGGTTATAGAACAGAACAGATGCATCATGCAAACTCGGGCAAAGACAAAAAATCATGCATTTTTAATGTTTTCTTCTAACTGTTTAAGTACAGTTTTATTGTACCTAACCCTTATCATCTTATCATCTCTTCCTCTTTTTATGTTTTGCATTACATGTTAAGTTTGTTACATGCCACCAAAAGGCCGATTATAAGACAAAGTATGAGGTTAAGATAGTTGTAATCCTTCGTACATGCACTATCGGGAATAGAGATGATAGGAGGTAGAAGCCCTCCCTGCTCAGATGATCCCGATGAAGATGTGACGTTAACATACATTGTTGCGTTATCTGAAGTCGGGGTGTGTACTGTGAACAAAACTGTGAACAAAATATATGAAAATTTGTGATTGTATAAAATCAAAGAATACATCATGCATGAGAGATGTAGCATGTAGAAATGAGTGAAGGGTAAGAGGGGAATAATCTAATGCAAAATACAATACAATATCTTAAATTATGAAATACTTTCCAATATGTTCTATACGGTTCAATCGTGAACAATTTCGAGAACCACTATCATCACTATCATTTCAAATTTGAAATGTGAATACCAAATGGTGCAATTTCCTGCAACCTAGGGCAGAAATGGGCAACTTCTAAGGCATCCAAATTTGGATATTTTAAAAATATTTTCCTGCATTTAAACTGACTTCTGGCTTTGGCAAGGGTCAGTCAGATTTTTTCTGTCATAGAAAAAACAAGAGCCCCAGGGGGCACCGACGCTCACCTGAGGTGGATCAATTCACATCTGGTGCAGGGGCCCCTATAAGGCCACCCAGAAAAATTTCATGAACAACTTTCATTCTTCATCTATAGAGGTATCTCTATACACAATACCAAGTATGAGCTTCCTACCAAGTTCGGTTAAATTCCAATCATGTGTTTTGGAGAAGAAGCTGAAAATGTAAAAAGTTTATGGATGGCGGACAACTTGCCCCACTCCCCCCCCCCCCCCCACTCAAGTATGTTACCCCCACAGACCCCCTATAGGGCCACCCAGAAAAAATTCATGAACTTTCATTTTTCGTCTATAAAGGTATCTCCATACACAATACCAAGTCTGAGCTATTCCTGGTTCTGGAGAAGAAGATGTTTGAAATTTACATAGCTTTTACACTTGGGGGCCCTCCCCCTGGGCCCCCTTGGGGACCACATGTACCATTTTAGCAACTTTGGATCCCCTAACCCTAAGGATGATTCCTATCAAGTTTGGTTGAATTCCGATCATGTGATTTGGAGAAGAACATCAGAATGTACATTTTGCCTGGCAGCGCCCCCCCCCCCCTCCAGTATGTTACCCCCACAGGGCCCCTATAGGGCCACTCAGAGAAATTTCATGAACAACCTTCATTCTTCATCTATAGAGGTATCTCCATACACAATACCAAGTCTGAGCTATGCCTGGTTCTGGAGAAGAAGATGTTTGAAATTTACATAGTTTTTACAATTGGGGGCCCTCCCATTGGGCCCCCCTTGGGGCCACATGTACCATTTTAGCAACTTTGGGTCCCCTACCCCTAAGGATGATTCCTACCAAGTTTGGTTGAATTCCGATCATGTGATTTGGACAAGAACATCAGAATGTACATTTTGCCTGGCAGCGCCCCCCCCCCCTCCAGTATGTTACCCCCACAGGGCCCCTATAGGGCCACTCAGAGAAATTTCATGAACAACATTCATTCTTCATCTATAGAGGTATCTGCATACACAAGTCTGAGCTATACCTGGTTCTGGAGAAGAAGATGTTTGAAATTTACATAGCTTTTACAATTGGGGGACCTCCCCCTGGGCCCCCTTGGGGGCCACATGTACCATTTTAGCAACTTTGGATCCCCTAACCCTAAGGATGATTCCTACCAAGTTTGGTTGAATTCCGATCATGGGTTTTGGAGAAGAAGATGAAAATGTAAAGAGTTAACGGACGACGGACAAATTTCCATCGCAATAGCTCACTCGAACCTTAGGCTCAGGTGAGCTAAAAAAAAAGGTAGATTATTGGTCCGGCTCAAGCCGGGCCGGCCGGGCCGGCTCCGACGCCCATGCATCAGGGTCACAAAGGATCCGCCATGACTCGTAAGATCACGACGAAAGAAGGTTCAGTTCTAAATGGCTATGCCAAAGACTTTAAATAGTATCAAGACAGATTACTCTGACCTACTTCCGTAGTACATTTTGGAGGCATACTTTGCTGTGTTAAAAACAGACTCGGAAAAATACGTTCTCCATAGGTATAACACGTGAAAATATGTCTCACTTTTTCTTGATATTTCATATCTTACTCTATCTTTTTCAAGTCTGATTTTGGCACGAGAAAAAAGGATGGATAGTTGAAAAAACATTTCTTGAACCTTTTTTGTCAATAAATGCCGATATGAATCCCTTGGATCATGCCTGCTTTTGGACAGAGTCATCTGCCATAGGGTTAACACGTGAAAACATGGATTTTAAAAATGATTATAGTTCCTCTAGTATTACCTTGAATTTAGTGCAAATGTGGCTTACATGTAATTTGAGACTCTGAAAAGGCTTAATGAAGGCTTGGTGAGTCCAGTAAACCCCCCATAAATCCCCGGGAATATGCATGCTTTTGGCCTTCCAGCTCCCATAGGCTAACACATGAAAACGGAGGTTTTGAAATGATTTTAATTCCCCCTAGTATTTATTTGAAATTATGAAAAATGTGATTTACATGAAATTTAAAGCCCTGAAAGGGTATAATTGAGGATCGATGAGTCCAATAAACCCCCCATAAATCCCCGGGAATATGCATGCTTTTTGCCTTCCAGCTCCCATTGGTTAACACATAAAAACAGGGGTTTTGAAATGATTTTAATTCCTCTAGTATTTATTTGGAATTAGGAAAAATGTGATTTACATGAAATTTAAAGCTATGGAAGGGTATAATTGAGGCTCGGTGAGTCCAATAAACCCCACACAAATCCCCGGGAATATGCATGCTTTCGACCAAAAAAAAAAATAATTTGCCATACTACACGTGCATTCCAATTTGTTATCGATGACCTAATGTAAATGGGCGTGTACCGATCACGTGAGTGACGACATCCAATTAGATCGTGCACTAGCAGACGACCATGTAGCAGACGTACGTCCGCCCGAAAGCAAACCCAGCCTAGCCGGTTAGAAGAAAATTCCAGTTCACTACTATATTTCTAATGTACCAGAGGCAAAATTCAATGAGTTAAATTAATAAATTCGTATAATCAATGTTCTATCACCGCATTACGCCTAGCCTAATGACTGATGTTCATGCAAGCAGCATGGAATAGCCGAGCAGAATAGGTGCATTATCTAGCACTATCTAGGCTTGGTCTACCCCTCTGCGATCCCGATCGAGGTGGTGGCGTTGCCGTTGGCTTTGCCGATGATATGTCAGTTTGCCAAAACTTGGCTCATTAAGGTCATTGTCTTTGGTACCGAGAGACCGACAATGTAGTGTGTGTGTGTGTGTGTGTGTGTGGAGGGGGGGGGGGGGCTTCTGAACCCTGTTATTGATATGAGTCTGACACTGACTATGACAAGGGCGAATGCGGGATGTAGTAGGGTGGGGGCACAAAATTGATGCAGGGCTGTCAAAGGAGGGGTGTAGGGTATCAGATATTATTTGTCCAGTTTTTTTTAAATTTTGTTCCAGTTGCTCTATTTTGTTTTTGTTGGTTTTTTTTTTTTTTTTTTTGCTCAGTGATTTTGTTTTTAATCATGTAAATCACTTGTAATTGTTGTGATTTTTGTTGATTTCCTAATAAAAACACAAATTAAAAAAAATAAGAGATCATTATTTTTTCCTCAATTCTAGTGGAGTCATTTTTTACAGATCTGTTGTAAGAGAGAAAAGAGAGTATGAAAAAAATGAGGGGGGGGGGGGAGAGAAAGAGAGATGGGGGCAAAAGTAATGGGATATTCCTACAAAGACAGAATAGGACTGGTAATAAATAAATTATATCATCAGCTGCTATATTGTTGGTTGCTAGTTAATTCAATTCAAAACACGGAGGCCATCCCCCTTTTCGTACAATCGGTAAAGGCCCTATTGCGTTGGTGATGGCTTCGGAGCAAGCCCCTATACTGTTTTCTTCGCCCGTCGTCTCACATTTCTACAGCGGAATATTACAAATAACTTACCATAAGTTGGTTACATTGGTTGGTTATATTCTTTCTGTGCGGGGGGGGGGGGGGGGGGGTACACATTTCCTTTCATATTATGTCATATTTTGTTTTGGCTGGCACATAGGGGCATGGACATTCCTGGATAATCTTGGATACGTCACTCTTAATGTAATCTTTATATTTATATAAGGAATTGCTCGCACGCAATCTCATTTTATTAAAGCCCTTTTCTGTCTTGAATTTAAAAAGAATAAGGCTAATAAAATTACATTGCAGGTCTATAATCCCTATAACTTCCATAAATCATATCAAATGAAATATTCTGATTTAATAGAAAAATAAAGATAGCACATTATTATTTTTAAATAACTTTTCTCGACCTTCCCGTCAAATATCGCAGTGTTTGCTCATATAGAGCTTAATATCAGGGAGCATGTTTGGACCCCCCCATCATCACATAAATATTAATAGAAATTTCATAGCAAATAACTTTAACAAAAATACAAACATCTAGTCCGAGCAGCCCCCCCCCCCCCCCCCCCCCCCCCTCCCAACTCTCTCCCTCTCCTCCCTGGTGCAGTTAGAGTTGATTCCTATCTGTTTTGGGACATAAGTTTGTATTTCAAGGGACAATATCAAGATTATGCCCTTTAGTTAGGGCTTTACCAAACGGCAAAAGCGCTGTCCAGAAAAAGAAGGAAAAAAATAAAAAAAGTAAAAAAATAAAAACATCTTGATTAAGACTATAACCTTTCCCTCTGGGCCGATCGACATGTACCACAATATATACGCGTGCTTTATTTCGGCACTGAGCACTCTTCGTATTTAAACTCTTTGGCTATGCTCACTATGCGTGAATGGTATGATTCCAATAGACCGCTTCTGTAATGTATACAAATTTATGCACATATATTCCCTGAGCCCCTAGTGACGAGCTATTCAATTAACCTGCTTTTTATAAATGAGCCTCAATGCTTGGAATCCAGTTTGCATTCATCATTTGTTGCTATGTCCGGCAAGCCTCCGCAAGCTTTCAGGTTGTCAAGAACAACCTTTGTTTGAAAGGTATGTATAAAATTTGCATACAGTACCGAAGCGGACTATTGCATATCATCTTACAGAGGCTTAATTTATGTTTATTTTGATATTTGAAACATAGTACGTTTATATGAAATATTTATTTGAAAATCTTAACTAAAAAATAGTGTTTACTTTTTTTATTCGCTGAGTATAGTAAACTTCAGTATTACCTATGTTAGCAGGCAGGGTTGGGCAAGGTTGCTGATAGCATGGTGTGGTACTGTTAGGTCGGTAACCAAACTTTGCTACGATACAGTCGATGGTAGGTATGACATTCAACGTTGATCCATCGACACAGTCAATGATTCGTTCTTTGAGACCCTCATCACAAGTCACCGAACACTGTATTCGTGAAATTTATTTGATAAATATGAGCTTGTAATGTTGTTCAATATTTGTTGCATGCCCCCAAAGATTCCACCTGTTAATAATGAAACTTTGAAAACAAGAATTGAGAAATAATTCAATCTGGTATATGTCGTATTATTTTTGTTCTCGGAAAGAAGAAATTTCCCAGTTGGCACTTCCTGTAAAATAGAAGTACAACACATTTGACCGTATTCTGAGCTTGGGTTTAACTTTAACTCACATCAGTCTTTAACCGTTAACCCATATACATTATAGATGTACACAAATTATTTTAAGTGATTGACATACTTTAAATTTCCCTCAATCTTTTGTGATCTGCGTTTTCTGTTATAATTTAAAACATGGTCCCGAGTGACACGGTTGTGAGAGAGTTAACTCACCGGTCCCCAATCACCTATGACCCATTGTGGCCCTGGACACAATATGTGAGTATTACACTGCTGGTAGATAGATGGCTTGGTGGTTTCATTACAAAACCGATCACTGATGTTTACTCCGTTTCCATTTATCTCCTGAAGAAAACATCCAAAGAAATGAAACAAAAATGAAGTTTTATTATTGACAGTAAGTACATCAGTCACAGAGATAATGATAATAATAATAATAAACCTTGCTTAGATAGCGCATATCACTTACATAGGAAAGTCCCTTTGCGCTTAAAGAAAATGTATAAAGAGATAGGTCGGGATAGAGAACAAACATGCCTGGTACACGGAGTTATGATATAAAGACTCATATGATTACTTACAAAGAATCAAATAATTACTTACAAACCACTTACAGTTGCAAAGTACAAACAAAAATTAGCATTGATTTTCGCTCAATAAATCATTATTTCGTAAGCATATTTCAACTGAATAAGTTTACAATATCTATACATTGTTAAAGATAGTTCAGTAAAGTAGAACATGGAGGAGATTATCAAATTACCATTTGGGGTTCAGACAAGAGATCCTATTAGTTACTATTCCACATATCCTCTTCCTAGCACGGTTCATGTCAATGAGTCCCAAAAGATTAACAGCTTATAGTATAAATCTTTTTCTGTACCTGAGCAAATTTGAAATGCCGATAAATGTATACACTTGAGAAAATCGACAATTTGACAATCCGTGAAATCTGGAGTTATAAGAAACCATTTTTCATATATTTTTCTTTACATATCTTAAAACTTATCTCTGTTGGATAAGTACTATTAGCGTATAATTATGTATGAATCAACTAGTAATGTAATATCAGTAACATGCAAGAGACAGCGTAACAGATAAGAAGTATAGACCTCAATGCACGTCACCATGACGGTTTTATTGCCTCCCTTACACGACGATGAACACTCGGATGTCGGATAGGTCTCCCAACTAGTTGAAATAGAGAGAAAGAGAGAGAGAGAGAGAGGGAGAGAGAGAGAGACGGGGGGGGGGGAAGGAGGGAACTTTAATTTATATCTGAAACTGAAATATTAAATGGCAAGTCAAGCCTCAGAGCAAGTTCATCTGACTGAAATCAAGCCCTAGAGCAAGTTTATCTGATTAAAAGACAAATGAAACATATCAAAACTGATGAAGAAAAAATGTGTCAAATAATTGGAAAGCATCAATATGTTTATAGAGATGACTGATGCACAAGACGGAGTGGTACTCTGCCATATTTTGTAATAATACTATCCATTTTTTGGTTTCTATATTGCTTTTATAAATTTTTACTTCTTTCTCAAGAAACTAATTGCCTTTGTGAAAAGTGTAAGTCAGCTATCAAAAAAAAAAAGAAAAAAAAGAAAAAAAGAAGGAATACTTGTATAGGATTGTACATTTAGACAATTACCAAAAAATTCTAGTTAAAAAAATGAAAATCTAAAGAGCATGTAATTTTCTTTCTTTTTCACACCTATCTTGAAAATTATTCAGCATTGTTTTTTATTTATTTATTAATTTTATTTTATTTTATTTTATTTTATTTTATTTCATCTATTTATTTATTTATTTATTTTACTTATTCATTTATTTTATTTATTTATTATTATTATTATTATTTTTTTTGGGGGGGGGGGGGCATTTCTCCAAGCCCATCCAAAATCGTCTATAAGACAGGGGATTTCTGATTGGTTAATATCACTCATATGAATACTCACTGATAATAGACAGGATCACTGATTGGTTTATACCACTTGTAGCGTAATAAGGGTGTTGTACGCCTATATTGTTTATTGAAGGTGTAAATTTCGATCTCCTTCGTCGTTCGTCCAGATAGTATCCAAATCTTTTCCCATGCAGGGAACTGTGCTCTGTATAGAATATGCATGTTTCCCACGATCTTTCGCTGGTTGGCAATCTCTTGACCCTGAACAGGAAATAGGAACTCTCCATCTATTTTCACTCCTGGAGAAAATGTGGAACAAATACTATAATGGACAAGGTTTTATTTATGGAAAGGATGAAATATTGTCATAATCACATACATACATCGATGTATTTATAGAGCAAAATAGTAAAACGGTCAAATAGAAGGAGAAAAATTCCTGTATTAATGATGCGGAGTTACTCAAACAGAAACAGGCTTGTCAGATGAGCAATAAGAAGAAACACATAACAATTGATATCTATAAAGAGTTATCAAGTATAAATAAAAACTCGATACAAACCTCGACTTGACCACAGGTCAAATAATTTTAATTACAATATAGACTGACCAGAATCGTCTAGTTAATTCCATTCGAAGTTGCAGATGGAGTTGCAGATGCCCCCAATATTTATTTTTTCATTTCAAAGTGCAACTTATAATAATAATAATAATAATGGTATTTATTGATTAAAAAAACAAGACATAAAATATAACAAAGATTTTTACATTCGCAGTAATACTGAATTGCAGTAAAGATTTACAAAAAAAATTATAATATAATTATAATAGGAGAGGGGAAATAAAGAGAGAGGGAGGGGGAGATAGAAGGGGAACAGGATGAGATGGGTAATTTGGAAACTAAATTACAATGGAGATGTATCAGATAAGAAAACTGTGACCATTTTGAATCAAAATAAAGTGTTTGGAGAAGAACATGGGTAAAATAGTGGGAATTTTTTTCTTGATGTACATAAATATTTAACACCATATTGTATTATATTTTATAAAATATGTAGTGTGTAAACATTCAAAGACAGATATTAACATAGGGATATTAATGAATGTGAACATATATATATATATATATATATATATATATATATATATATATATATGTATAACAATGCGCCCTCCCGGCTATTACCATAATGGCTTTATGGCAACACAAGGACTTGGGACCCATAAGATTTACATCTAATCATATCAATCAATGTATTAAAATATATGTATGGAAACAAATTATACAATTAAAAATTAAAAAGAAATTTGGCCGGATCCAGCAAATACAAACACTCATAGGCATTTCGAATTATTTATACACAAGTACATAACTAAAACAACTACTAACCGAAAGGTGGAAAAAATACAAATTGAATCATTTTTTATCACCCACAAGTGCTTAGTTCGGCTAGATCCGGTCACATATATTGGCAAGATTAAAATATTAATTTATTGATTAAATTCAGTGTTCAGTGGGTATTCTACGGCAAAAGGGGAAATAATGATTATTTAATTCTCATTCAAATTTTCATTTAGAGTTTTAACAATGAAGGGAATGGGGCTAGACTTGTATCTTTCAGTTCTACATCTAATGGGTTTCAACAACTTTGAATTTCTCAACTGTCTACCAGGATCATTTATCTCAGGGAGCCAGTCTCGGAAACTACTAGAATGTAACAATGATTTGCCAAACTTGAGGCAGGCTTGGTCACGTCTGGTTTCTAGCATATCCGTACTCCTAACACTTCGAGCATTATCATAAGAAATGTAGGCAGGACCCAAAATCAACTTCAACACCCTCTTTTGGACCCTTTCGATTGCTGTGGCCTGAGCTTTTGTTAGGCCGGGATGCCAAACAGGTACTCCATATTCCAATAATGGCCGTATGAACCCTTTGTATATCAGTATCAAGTCCTTCACCGGAAGTCTGAATGGGATGAGGGATCGAATCATGTGCATTCGACCGTTCGCCTTACTGACCATTGATTGACTTGGTCATCCCACTTCAGATTTACCTGAATGAGGATTCCTAATATTTTCATTGTACCGACTTCTACTAATGTGTGAATATCAAGAGCAACATTGGGAGGGATTCGATTTTATTTACCAAAATCAACCTGCATAATGAAACATTTAGTAGGGTTCAATTTCATACTGTTTGTTGTTCACCACTGGGACAACGAATCAACGGTCTGCTGAACCTCACTGGGCGCACCCCGCCGTCTTGACTCTACAATCGTGATGTCATCAACATACTTCCAATAAATCGGACCACTCTGTGACAAAGCATCATTGGCAAGGATCAAAAATAGTATAGGACCAAGTTTGGTGCCTTGTGGGACACCGGCTGTCAGTGATACTTCATCAGAAAAGTGCTTAACTCGACAGCAAATAGCTTGATGAACTTGGACGGGACACCATCAGGGCCAGCAGATTTCCCAGGGACAATCTTCCGTAGTTCACTGTAGACTTCCCAAGGTTGAATCCTTGGTGGTCTACGGGATGGGAGAAAAGCTGGCAATTTGTCTCGGTCGAGTGCTTCGATGTCTGCAGCAACGTCAACAAAGCGTTTATTTATTACATTGGTTACGATGGTTACAGGGCAAGACTGATCTCCATCTGGGACGTGGATGAGCTGCGATGAGGATTGCGAAGACGACGTCATCACCTTGATATGTTTATACCACGCTGCCGGGTCGTCCTTCTTCAATCGCTCTACTCGATGCTCATAGAAGTCTTCCTTGACGTCTTTGATGGCGTTCTGGACTTTGTCTCTGGACTTCTTTCACTTATCTTCAGGGCCCGTGTAGAACAAGATCTGTCTCTCATTAATAAATGATTTAATGAGAGGAGCGACCCACGGCTTATCCCTGTTGTGGATTTGCACTGTTTTCAGGGGAAAATGTTGCTCCATGGCTGGTTGTAAGGTGTCGTAAAATGCGTTGCATTTGTCATTGGTTGACTTAGCGCTATGGACTTCATCCCATGAGTAGGATGATATCCATCTTCCAAAAGATCTAATGTCAGAGTCCTTCATTGGTCTTATTCTGCGTTCTGTTGTGATGTTAGGACGGCAAGCATATTCAAGACGTGGACACCAGATGACAGTATTGTGATCGCTACTGCCAATGGGGCCCTTGATGTCGCATTTTTGGTAAAACGGATGGATATTTGTCAGGATTTTGTCAAGGATAGCGTTGTTTCTCGTTGGCTTATCCACAATCTTTTTAAGGGAAGAAGCATGGCACATTTCAGCAGTGTCCACCTTGTTGAAGTCGCCAAGGATGACTATACCGGCGTTAGGGTGTCGGGAACGGATGATATCTACCGAGTCTATAACATGATCAATAAACTCGGTCTGGTGAATATAAATTGCAGATACAAAGATGCTGGATACATCTCAGGGGAGACGGCGAGGGCGGAGTTGTATCCAGACAGCTTCTACATTATCTGGAACTTTCAACTCCTGGGCTGGCTTTGGAATAAGTTCTTCACGCGCATATAGTAGGACACCACCTCCTCTACGTCTGTCTCGGCATTTAGAAAAATGATAGTAACCATCCAGAGAGAAATAATCACTGCTGCCATTTGTGAACCAAGTTTCTGACAGGGCACACACGTCTGCCTTTGATATATGTATGAACGAGCAAAATTCATCAAATTTTGAAGTCAATGACCAAGCATTGGTCATACAAAACGATGGGAGATTGTACTTTATCTGAGTTTTGGTAGAATTACTTAATTTATTTGTCGTAATTGTAATTAAGGTGTTCCGACAAACATCTCGATTTTTTTATATTATCAGTGTGTATCATCCTTTGATCATTGAGTACAGTTCTAATAGGGCGGTGTATGTGGCGACCGCCTCTTCTGCCCCGCTTCCGAGAAACAATACCCATTTCCATTGCAACGGAACGCACTTTCTCTGGGAGTTGAAAGTTCAATGTTTTAATGTACGTAATGCGTAAAGTTCTCTGACCGAGTACTTGTATTGTGGAACGGAGGGCATAATATTCAAAGTCAACTGACCATGGGATTCAGCCAGTATATTTGAACTTTGATTGATTTGCACGATAATAGATTTTCCTGTACTAAATATATGTCCAAGCTAACTGTGTACAACTCAAAGGAGTTAAAACATAAGGGCGTTGACGATAAAAGTCTGATAAAATACACGAAAACGAAGAAACAGAATTTATCCATACCTGATCAATTCTGTTTCCAATATAATCGTTAAAGGAGAATTACGCTCAAAAATAAAGACGATAGTGTTCAAAGGTGTTATTTATTCCTACTTGTTAGACTATATGGCTTCGCGTCAAAATATACGAGATCGATACGAATCAAATTTTTCTGAGCAAAGTTTACCATCTGCTAGCAATATGTATCGTCTGCTAGCAGCACATGGGGGCTGCCATTTTGTTTATGTGTACAAGTTTTTGAAGTGTTTCAGCTTCATCGACAATACACAGGTATGGTTCGAACCTTACTGTCTAGCCTTCTTTCAACTTTATGTGTACAAGAAGATTTTCTTAATCCAAATGCTCAATTGCCTTTTTCAATATTAAAAACCCATTTGAGATTAAAAATATAGAATAGATATGTCAATTTATTTTTAAACTGAAGATTTCCTTATATATTTCTGTTGAAAATCGATATTCGCTTAATAGAAATCTATTTTCTCGATACTGGACGTATGGGACGGAGCAAATTAACTCAAATTTTATGGAGGCTTCTTCCCTGAGCATCTATAGCGGCAAACTATGAATTCACCTGCTTTCGGATAATGGAATTGAACAGTCAGAATGCATGCTGGATATATTATGTTCTGCTCTGTTTGGCAAACCCAAGAAAAATAGATTTTTGTTAAGCAAAACCAGACAATTTAAAAGTATAATTATAAAGATTTAATTTGTATAATATATGTAAACACCCACTTTATATTTTCCGTCACATATGGGATTTTAGGTAATGAAGAAAATCAATTTAGGATTTGGATTCAAAATATCTTCCTGACTAGAACATTTCTCAATGGTTCATGTACAACTCCAAATCAGCAAGAAAATGGCAGCCCCCATGTAAATGGGTAGGAGATATCTGATATCTTATTAGAAAATGATTTAGGCCAATAAGTAGGAATATATTACACCTTCCAATATAAGTAAATTTGTAATCAGGGCTTAATTCTCCTTTAAGATGATGTTAAGAGTTCACAACACAAATGTCACATTTAAAGGTGAAAATAAGACAGTATTTAAGAGCCCTTTTTTGTCCACGGCAGCAGCTTCTCAGCGCCCTTTCACAACTGCTTCTAGACAATTTCCACAGTGTAATCGCATGAACAGTATTAAACGTTGTATTCAAGAGGCAGTACAATTACACCATCAATCGCAGAAATACGTTACCTAATTGAATAAGGCTACCTGCTTGGTTTTTAATATTAACCATTGTTGATCCAACCGGGATAGTTTGCCAAAGCGTGCTCACTGTAGAGAAAGAAAGAACGAAAGAAACAATTACTACATAAAAGTTTGGTGGATACATTAATGAAAAAGAAATAAAAGATGTGAATTCACTGCGCGATGAAATGATCCCATTTTTAAAAATACTCAGCTTTGTTTAACTGGGATGATCGAGCTATAGCTACGGTCACAAAGGTTCGTACGTACGCTGAGTTCGTAAGAATCTCACTGTTCGTAAGAATTCTGGAGTTCGTAGAGATTCGTAGATGGGGCATAGCTTCTTACGGCCTTAAGAAGTTCGTACGAACGCCGTTTAATTCGCCTAACGAGCAACTTACGAACGCCTTACAAACGCCACGAATTGTTCGTAAGGCGTTTGTAAGGTGCTCGTAATGCGTTCGTATGGTGCTCGTAAGGCGTACGTACACAATTTGTGCAAATGTCGAGTTTTAGGGGGTATAAAGCCAAACGCACGAAGTTCAAATCTTCAAACTTTCAACCGTCATAGAATTTTTCGACTGTACACGGCAGTGCCTTTTTGCAACTCAATAAAATAAACAAAAATTTGTAAGATCTTCTTACGAATGACTTAAGAGTGCCGTGAGTTGCACGTACGACCATCTTGCGTCAACAAACTTCGTCAGATGGCCGTAAGTCTGAAGAAAGAATAACTCAAGGCATTCTTACGGAAAACGTACGAACTCTAGGGCCATTGTATTACCGAAAATCACTTCGTTTCTCAAGAAGGTCTTAAGTTGTTTTTGCGAATTAAACGGCGTTCATATGAACTTCGTAAGAAGGCCGTAAGAATCTATGCCCCATCTACGAATTTCTACGGAACCCTGGAATTCGTAAGAACAGTGAGATTAGTACGAACGCATCGTTCGTACTAACCTTTGTGATCGTAGCTTTACGATGTTCTTACGACGTTCGTACGGCCACCTTACGAAAAGGGGGTTTCGTACGACGTTAAAAAAAATCTTGGACAAGACCATCGACCAGGCTGCGAACGGTCTATGAACGCTGGTTTCGTACGGCCTTCTTGAGAAGATCTTACGAAATGGTCCAAAAAACGTTCGTACGGCGTGCTTAGCAGTTCTTAATGGTATTTGTGACCGAGGCTTAAGTTTGGGCGGCTTCACAAGCTATACTGAAGAAATCAAAAGCAATAATCAAGGTCAACAGTGAAATGTCTAAAAATGCATTTTTATTATCAACAGTGCATTCTCCTTTGTTAGAAGGATGGGTTTTGTTTTGAATTGAGGTGGTCACTCATTAACGCAATAATGTTTTCTTTTTTTTTATTGGAAAATGAATTGTCTTTTAATCGACTGTTAGATCAGTGTGCTTGAGTTTTAAACATAATCAAGGCAAATTTCATCTTCCAAACAAAAGAAGAAAACATCTTGACATTAATTAATGACAACCTAAATGACGTTCCCTAGTTAAAGTCAAATCCATGTCAGTTTCAGTTACTTTGGTCAGTTACTTTGGTCCATGAGAAGCCCAAATACGCATAGAAAAGTATAGGTCCATGTGCTTACTTTTTTTCTATGGGACACTGAAGTGTGCCATGATTGGGTGTCAGGTAGCATGACGTCAACGCAGGTTTTTGGCCATTGATAGACCTCAGAATTCGTAATGTCATATACAAATCCCCATTATTCTGTCAAAATCCATGTCACATTCGTAAATTTTTCCAGATTTGTAGAGAATTACATACCTTATTAGGAGAAAGTTTTATAAATGGGGTCCATGCACTCGTTTTTGTGCTAGCAGCGCCCTCAGTTGGCAGAAAAAGTCAAAAACTCGCAAAACTAGTGAAAACTGTGCATGGCTGGCTGGGAACCTGTGTTGGAAGGGGATGGGTTCGTAATAACTCTGCTGTATATTTAAAATCCATGCCAGATTCGTAAATTTGTCCACATTTGTAGAGAATTGTATACCGCAGAAGGAGAAAGTTTAAAAAAGGGGGGTCCATGGACTCGTTTTTGTGCTAGCAACAACTTTAGGTGGCTGAAAAAGTCAAAAACTCGCAAAACTAGTGAAAACTGTGCATGGCAGGCTGGGAACCTGTCTAGGAAGGGGATGGGTTCGTAACTCTACTGTACATTTAAAGTCCATGCCAGATTCCTAAATTTTTAAAGATTTGTAGAGAATTACATACCTTATTAGGAGAAAGTTTAAAAAGAGGGGGTCCATTCACTCGTTTTTGTTTTAGCAGCGCCCCCGTTTGTCGGAGTTTTCAACACGTAATAATCTTAATTTTCCTGTTTGCAATAATATGTTCTGTCCCCTCAGAGGGGCCCCTTGCAAGACAAGAAATATTATTTTAAGTTAAACAATGTAAGAACAAGATTTACTTTGCCAACGTTTGCTCTTATAGAAAATTCTTCTACATTCTCTTGTTTCGCTCAGTCGCTATACTCCCTATCACATTAATGGCAACATTGATTATTTGACTTTACAATATATCTTCTATAATTACAAGACCCGAAGCGCATGGGTGTGGCAGGTGCTTTTGTGCCTAAAAAGAAGGGAACATGTCGTTATTATTCTCCTCCTCAAAAGGATGTTATATGACATCAATCATTTTGCAGTTTACTAATGGAAACATTTTTTGTGCTCTAAAATACGTAGTTTCAACATTGAATAATCAAAATCTAAATCGATACTTACGATCTCTCGCATTTCAATAAATGCAGTGTTTATTAACACGTATGTGTGGGGCAGGGGCTTTCCTCGTTTTGATCCCACCCTATTGCAATTGTTATCTAATTTATATAGTTATATATATATTTATATAACTATATTTAATGTTATGTAAGTCACAATTCTAAGTAAGCTGTGACCTATATGCAAATATCAATACATGTATTATGAAAGCAAGTTATTCGCTCGATCGCTACGCCCCCTCACCAAGTAGTCATACGAAGAAAAAATAGTCATATATACTGCTTAAATTCTGTTCTATTAAAACTGTTCCGTCTCAAGAAAAGAAAAACATGTTTAATGATTCTCTAATATGCTTTAAAACATTCTCTTGGTGGCTGAGTTCCAATATTCTCCTAAGGATTTTTAGCTCAAGCTATTTAATATTTGGTAAAGATTTCGAATTATTGATTTCTAAATTTCCCTGGTTCTTCTTACTGCGCACACTTGCGTACCCATTATTAAGCATTGTGTTAATTGTGCGTATACATTGTCCTAACTGCGCGCAATACTCTCCCGGTGTTGTGATGACGTAACACAACTCAGGGGAGAGAAGAAAAGAGAGGAGAGAGAAGAGAGGGGAGAGAAGAGAGGGGAGAGAAGAGAGGGGAGATGAGAGAGAGGAGAGCGGGGAGAGGGGAGAGAGGAGAGAGAGGGAGTGAGAGGAGAGAAGAGAGAGAGAGGAAAGAGGGGAGAGAGATGAGAGAGGGGAGAGAGAGAGGAGAGAAAGGGGAGAGAGAGAAGAGAGAGGAGAGAGGAGAGGAGAGATGAGAGGAGAGAGGGGGGGAGAGAGAGGAGAGAGGGGAGAGGGAGGAGAGAGGGGAGAGAGAGGGGAGAAAGGGGAGAGAGGGGAGAGAAAGGAGAAAGGAGAGATGAGAGAGAGGGGAGAGAGAGGAGAGAGAGGAGAGAAGGAGAGGAGAGAGAGGAGAGAAGGAGAGGAGAGAGAGGAGAGAGGAGAGAAGGGAAAGAGAAAGGAGAGACAGGAGAGAGGGAGGGAGAGGAGAGAAGGGAGAGAGAGGAAAGAGGGGAGAGAGATGAGAGAGGGGAGAGAGAGAGAGAGAGAGAGGAGGAGGGAGGGGAGAGAGAGGGAGAGAGGGAGAGGGGAGAGGGGAGAAAGGGGGAGAGGAGGGGAGGGGAGAGAGAGGAGGGAGGGGAGAGAGAGAGGAGAGAAAGGGGAGAGAGAGAAGAGAGAGGAGAGAGGAGAGGAGAGATGAGAGGAGAGAGAGGAGAGAGAGGAGAGAGAGGGGAGAGAGAGGAGAGAGGGGAGAGGGAGGAGAGAGGGGAGAGAGGGGAGAAAGGGGAGAGAAATGAGAAAGGAGAGAGAGGAGAGAGAGGGGAGAGAGAGGAGGGAGAGGGGAGAGAGAGAAGGGAGGGGAGAGAGATGAGAGAGGGGAGAGAGAGAGGAGAGAAAGGGGAGAGAGAGAAGAGAGAGGAGAGAGGAGAGGAGAGATGAGAGGAGAGAGGGGGGAGAGAGAGGAGAGAGGGGAGAGGGAGGAGAGAGGGGAGAGAGAGGGGAGAAAGGGGAGAGAAAGGAGAAAGGAGAGATGAGAGAGAGGGGAGAGAGAGGAGAGAGAGGAGAGAAGGAGAGGAGAGAGAGGAGAGAAGGAGAGGAGAGAGAGGAGAGAGGAGAGAAGGGAAAGAGAAAGGAGAGACAGGAGAGAGGGAGGGAGAGGAGAGAAGGGAGAGAGAGGAAAGAGGGGAGAGAGATGAGAGAGGGGAGAGAGAGAGAGAGGAGGGAGGGGAGAGAGAGGAGAGAGGGGAGAGAGGGGAGAAAGGGGAGAGAGAGGAGGGAGGGGAGAGAGAGGAGGGAGGGGAGAGAGAGAGGAGAGAAAGGGGAGAGAGAGAAGAGAGAGGAGAGAGGAGAGGAGAGATGAGAGGAGAGAGAGGAGAGAGAGGAGAGAGAGGGGAGAGAGAGGAGAGGGGAGAGGGAGGAGAGAGGGGAGAGAGAGGGGAGAAAGGGGAGAGAAATGAGAAAGGAGAGAGAGGAGAGAGAGGGGAGAGAGAGGAGGGAGAGGGGAGAGAGAGAAGGGAGGGGAGAGAGAGAGGAGAAGAGGGAGAGAGGGGAGAGAGAGAGAGAGAGGAGAGAGGAGAGGATAGAGGAGAGGAGAGAGGAGAGGAGAGAGAGAGAGGAGAGGTGGAGAGAGAGGAGAGAGGGGAGAGGAGAGGAGAGGGGAGAGAGGGGAGAGAGAGGAGAGAGGGGAGAGAAGGGGAGAGAGGGGAGAGAAAGAGGGGGAGAGAGAGAAGAGAGAGGAGAGGAGAGATGAGAGGAGAGAGAGGGGAGAGAGAGGAGAGAGGGGAGAGGGAGGAGAGAGGGGAGAGAGAGGGGAGAAAGGGGAGAGAGGAGAGAGGGAGGGAGAGGAGAGAGGGGAGAAAGGGGAGATAATTGAATTGAATAGACCTGTTTACTAATTTTATGCATACTTGAACAAAAGTTTCTCTTGACGACTAAAAAGCTTGCCAGAGGCTTGCCCGACATAGCAACATCTAATGTATGCAAATGGATTCCATCCATAGAGATGTAATTATGCATATCAGGTGCACTAAATAGTTGGTAGCTAAGGATTCTGCAGAGAAACATGCATAAAGTTAAAGTAGAACACTCAAGAAAATCACAAATATGGCAATTAATGTATCACTAGAAATTGGGAAGCTTACAGATGGCAATCGTATAAGTTTTATGTCAACTGCGTATATGATGATTATAAAAACAACATAAATAAAAGCTCTTCTCAGCATGTGGAATATCCGAGGATTCGCCAGAAATATAGCGATGTTTTGATGTCGTCATACGAGGGATCGATCCTGCTTAAGCAGACGACGTCCTATAATGAATGAACGTAATTGCAATGCAATTATTTATCAAATTATAAAGAGTTTGGTACATTTAAACATGACCTTATTTCACACCATTCGAAAAGGGAAAGTGAACTGATTCTGATAACTAAAACCGTTTGATTGTAAATACACAGGAGAAGGGTCAATGATCAATGAAATAAACCCCATCTTCAAATTGAAAAGCCCTGCGAATAATAGCTGGATGGTATTCGTTCCCTCTTGAAACGCCGAACATGCCGTGGTGCAAGCAGCTGAAAATACAATGGCGTCTTATTTTGTTTACAAGTGACTGATTCCTTTATTTTTTTAACGCTGCATTTTTCATCAAAATAATACCATACACGAAGTTAAGAGTGAGGCAACAGACTAACATTAAGACTGACGCTAGTCAAGTAAGAGAAATAAGTGAAGAGGAGATGACAAAACAGGCACTGAAAATGTGTATAATGTTATGGGACATCGTCTGCTTAGACAGGACTCGCCCCTCTTGTGTCGTCACACATCTCAGCAGCGTTCAAGGAGCTTTTCAGCTGCTATATCGGGGGCTGTATTTTACCGTTTTATAATTGATAATAATCATTAATTCAAATGTTTCCAAGCTTTAAATTTGGATAACCTTGTTTAATTTATGCCATCTATGCAATAATAAGTATTAAGCCAATATTTAAAATCATCAGTGTTCTACTTTAAATACACTTAGTAAACAGGATATTGAATTGAATTTATTTCACATTTCACAACGAAAATATACAAAGGTGTCACGTTTGGACGAAGAATAATTTTTCACGTACAGTTCAAGCATATACATAAAGTACAAGGTAAGAATAGTAAACTATTCATTAAAGTATACAATGCACAAATCAAGTGTATAATTTAACTAAATATATAAGTCCATACCGAAAACTGTGAAATGTGTAGGAACTAAAAAGCAAGGCTTGTAAAATGAAAGTTGGTTCCTATTAAACTGAGCTGGAGTGCATCCTAAAGCAATGAAGTGTATTTTCAAATTCTGCCAAGTTATTACTAGTATATATATTATACTAGCAGAAGCAGCCCGTGGACATCCACGGGCGCTAGCTGTGTTTATGATTAACCACCGTACCGTATATTTGTTACAATAATCAAGTGAATAAATAAAAAAGTTGGGTAGAGTTATTTTTACCAAGAAGTATTTACAACATGTCCATTGGCGAACCCGGGGGGGGGGGGGGGGGAGGTGCTTCTGGCCCGTGCCACCCCCTCCCCCCGTTCAAAGGCAGGAAAGTATGCATTTTGACCACAGACGATCCGCCCTTTTGTTGATCGTGCCCCCGCCCCCTTTTAGAATGAAACCTTTTTTTGGCTTGTCAGAGAATTATGGAGGGACCCCGCATAACCACCCCCTCCTGAGCGAATTTTCTAGGTCTGAGGTCCACCCCCCCCCCCCCCCCCACCTCAGGTCTGCCTTTTCCAAAATTTGACAAACCTGCACTTGTTTTCCCCGCCTTATGCTAAAATTCTGGATCCGCCCCTGATCATGTGAATAATTATGTCTTATTTATCCAAAGCTTGCCTGAGTTTTGAAGAAAATTCCTTTTAATCTTGATGAAAATTGATGATATGGATATAATAATGTTCGAGTAGAATATCCATGCATAGACCTAGAGGGAGCGATTTGATCTAATTGCCATGTTTCTGTGGTTTATTAATACTCAGAGTAACATCCATAATTAGCGGTACGTCCCCTGTAGAGGATGCAATAATGAGAAAAAATGAATTTGTCATTTTATTTTCAGGGGGATTATGGCCCCCGTATATGGGTCTTGGGAGGACCGACGGATTGACTCCCCCTACTACCCCCCCCCCCCCCCCCCTCCAGTTCCCCCCATTCCATTGTCATCCCATCACCCTCAGGGCGAGGGGATAAGGGATTAATATCATTATACGTATTCATAATCATTATGGAAATATTTTCGAAGGAATTTTCTTCTTATCAGATTTTCTGAGAAAGTGTCAAATTACCGGGAGCGAACGTCGTGAAACATACACACTAAACTGTGTGTGTGACCATGAAGCTTCAAATGATGTAACTCTATACCTGTGATCTAACACGTGTGTATAATACTGTACTGTACACTGAAGCCATGTGGATATATGGCCATGTCGTTCTGCGGAATAGCTCCCCTTCACAGGGAAAGGTATATGGGTTGGCTGGGCATGAAGCTACAGACCCGCTTTATGGGTGGGCGGAATTATTAGGCCTACTCCCTGCGGAAATTCAATGTTTAAAAATGAATTTATGAAATATGGACGGGACGTCAGCCCTCAAGAAGTGCCTCCCACCACCCTAAGAACCCTTCCCCACCCGTGGGTACCAAAAGGCGGGGACCGAAAGGGCCAGGGGAGGAGCCTATTTGAACCAAAAAAACAGCCCGAAATCCTTAGTGTATTATATAATAAGATAACTCTAAAGGCTACATTATGTGGACAGTTTTTGTCTTTATGCTTAACTGTCCACCTAATGTAGGGGGCGCTATTATGACGAAATAAACCGCAGGTGCATTGCATCAAATAATTTGGAGCTAACTATGCAAGCATATCGGATCAGATCAGATCAGATCAGTCAAATTGGCAGCCAAAACTCCTCTTTTGTGCGGAAATAGAAAGGGCTTACAAAATGTAATACGCGTATTGTATTAGTCTTGTTTTTATGAAATGAGTGGATGTGAGTAAATGGGAAGGAGGAATGTTCAGCGATTCAGGTTTTGTAACTTGATTTGCATAGGTATAGTGAAACATTTAGATTGATAGCATTATGTAAACATTCATCTCTACTCCTCTTATGGTAATATAAGTGTTTCCAATGGACAACGACCCTTGGGCAGCAAACAGTTGCACTTTAATTCATGTTGAAGAATTTGGAATTAAATCTGCCCAACTGCAGATACCCGGGATTTTTCTCCTGAATTGACTTGGTGGATACTTGGTTGGTTATGCTGTACTCATTGTCCCTGTGTTTAGAACAATAATGTATTTCTAACAGTAGCTTAATTTCAATTCGAGGTACGACAATGAATGTTGCTATGCTCAGTGATTTTCTATAATGATCTGGGCTTGGGATAGTTTCTTCTGAACTATTGGTACAGTGCAGGTGGTTGATGTACAAATTTGTTAACTTGCATCTGTTAATTATATAATGTCTGTTACTGATTTAATTCATCATGCAATTCCCTCGACGGTACAACATCAAGATTGTTGCTTTTAGAATATTGCTCAGACAGATTGTTTTATTTTCCCTTTTGATTGTGGAAATATTTCTGAGTGTGTTATCAACTAGATAATAGATCTGTTTACTAAGCGATTCAAATTTTATGCATACTGAAACAAAGGTTGTTCTTGACAACCAGAAAGCTTGTCAGACGCTTGTCAGACATAGCAACAAGTAATGTATGCAAACTGGATTCCAAGTATTGTAGTTCATTCATTAATAACAGGTTAATGGAATACCTCGTTACTAGGTCCCCAGGAAAGAAACATCCATAAATTTGAATCACTTAGTAAACAGGTCTTTTGGACCTTGGTTTGCGGTTTCCAATAGAAAACAGCATAGTATTATATAGATTGTTAAGCTTATGATGTGAGAATTATTTTATACCATAATATATTCGAAGCTTTCAAACACAAGTACACTTTTTGATGGGGTAAATGTTGGTGGAGGATTATAGGCCATCTTGGGCATTAGTGGAAGTAGCTGATTTTAAAATCCATGAATAAAGTGTTTTGAAATCTCCCACACAGTGAGTTCGTTGTGTGGGTTGTGTACACTCTAAATTGCAGTATTTGGAATGGGTCCTGGGCGGCTGTGGTTGGTGGCCGGCCGGCCGGTCTTTGGATTTGGATTTGGGTTTTGGGGTTTTGAATTCTAATCATTTGCGAATTGAAAATAAATCCTTAGGATTGGGTCTGGGTCCGGAGGTGTGGGGAGTGAACCAAGGCGGTTTTCACTCCTTGTGCAAGCTCCCTCAGATTTGCACGACCTTCCACAGCGGACTTGCAGTGTACATATAGCAGGGTCATCAGGATCATGGGATAGCAAAGAGCTTTCACTATCTGTTTATTAATTAATTAATTATTATTTCATTTTGGGGGATTACTAAGGAATACAAGAAAAGAAACACGCTTTTGGGTTCCCATTTTTATTATAAGGAGTCAATGTAAACTGGAAGTTTTTATATTTGATTTAGCTCATGCTAATAAGTAGCAGGCGGAAAAAAATAGGTATGAATGGTAAATTGAAAATAGCTGGTGAGGAAATCAAAGAAGTTGATGTTGCCACTTTTGTTGGAATCAACATTGATAAACATCTGTCTTGGAATAATCACATCCGTTTTGTAAATCAGTGCATAAGAAAGAAAGTTGGAGTGATATTTAGGTTGCGACATTTTGTACCCAGGCGCACTTTAATACTGCTATATAAAGCCTTTATACAACCACACATTACCTACGGAATAGAAGTGTGGGGAAGCACTTATAAGACTAGCCTAAGAAGCATATTGTATTCACACGACTTATACGACTCCTTTGTTCCAAAGTCTGCGAATCCTTAATGTATATGATTTGCATGACTTGTCAATTTCTACTTTCATGTTTGATTTGTATAATAACAACTTTCCTCATACTCTAGTAAATTACTGTGGCACTATACAGCATAGGTACTCCACAAGGCAAAAGGAAAGTGGACAGTTGCGTCTACCAAAATTCAGAACGACGCAAGGTCAATTTTCATTGTCATTGTCATTGGTAGTGAATTTTGGAATAGATTACCTTTTAAAATCAAATTAACCAGGTCTAGAAGTAGGTTTCGGAATTCTGTTCCGACATACTTGCTGAGTAAATCATAATTGAAAACGTTTATGTAAATAGTCTGTATATGTACAAGAAATGTATTTAGCATCATTACTTTCTACTTTTTGTACTTCATTGTAAACTATTATTATTTTTAATTTGGGTATTAATTGAACTTTACCAAAATACTTTTTTTTTTTTGTTGTTGTTGTGGGTCAGGCTCGACTAGCACATGTGCTATTATCTGGCCCCTTTTACCAACCAATGCTTTTCTTCATTTATATGTAAATATCATTGTATGTAATAAAAAATGTGTTGTAATTAAATGTTGTTGGTGGTAAATAAATCAAATCAAATCAAATCAAATCATTAGGATATTCTTAAAAGAGGAGAAGGGTCCCTCAAGTGAGCTGTGGGGAGTCCTACTTGAGAAGGTCGTGTTCTACTCGAACGATCGGAGTATTGATGGGGGTTTTTGTAATCTGGTTTTCTGTAAAATTTCGGGAAATATAATATTCTTGCAGGAAACTTTCAGTACAGAAGACATTGAAGGCTGTTGGAAAAGGGATTGGGAAGGGACAATGGTTTTTAGTAACGGTAGTAATCACAGTATGGGAGTTATTGTGATGTTGAAACCAAACACGGGCATTGTGATGGAAAAATCATAAAAGATAAGGAAAATACATAATAATACAAGGTAAATGCCAAAGCGAAAAATTGATATTAGGAAGTGTATATTTTCCTACAAAAGATAAAGAAAAGGCCCAAGTTGATTTTCTATCTAATCTGGATAGGATGGTATTTTCTGTATTCAGCCAAGAGTATTCCCTTATAATTGGGGGAGATTTCAATATAACTATGAATCATAATTTAGATCATATGCGGGCGAGTAATATTTCAAATAGCAAATATAGAGACTTGTTGGGAGAGTCTCTTGATAAGTTTGATTTAATTGATGTTTGGCGCAAGCATCATCCTAATAAAAGAGAATATACCTTTAGACAGAACTAGCCATTGGTGCAGAGCAGATTAGATTATATTTTTATATCATCAAAATTAGAAAAAGTCGTAAGGAAATCCGAAATTCTGCCCTCTATCACACCTGACCACGCTGGTGTTAGAGTAGAAGTTACAAATTTGGTCAATAATTTCATTTTTGGTAAATCATATTGGTAGCTTAATAGTAGTCTATGTTATGACAAGGATTTTGTCGATGGGGTAAAAAATAAGATTATTGAAATAGAGGAAACGTGGCTGGGTCAAATAAATAGTAAAATCAAATTTTGGGATTTTATGAAAATGAAACTACGGGAATATATTATGAAGTTTTCCCGTGAAAAAGCAAAACTCAGGAAAGCAAAACTTGAAATATTGGAAAAAGAAATTAAAGACTTAGAATATCGATTGACGTTTAATTTGCAAAATAACTTTCAGGAAGAAGTAGACTTGAAAAAAAATGAACTGGAAAAGCTTTTTGACTATTCTCGTCAAGGCTTAAAGGTACGATCGAGGGTAGAATGGTCTGAAGAAGGAGAAAGAAATTCTCAATTTTTTGAACAATTATTAAAGTCGAATAAAAGTGTGATCAAGGAAATATATAATAGCAATAATGAGGTGATACGTGATAGTAAAGGGATTTTAAAGATCATTGGGGAGTTTTATAAGAATTTATATGCATGTCAACATAAGGACATAACAGAAGATATTGATAATATGTTTTTAAGCGAACTGCCCAAACTAAGCGAAGAAAATAAAGCATTTTGTGAAGGGCATATAACATTCAAAGAATGCTATCAAGCTGTTAAGGAAATGAAATGGAATAAGTCACCAGGCAATGATGGCTTTAGAGCTGAATTCTATTATACATTTTGGCCAATCTTGGGAAGTATATAGTGGAAGCATTTAATGAGAGTTTTGAAACTGAGATGTTATCCAATTCACCGAGACAGGGAGTCATTACACTTATTGAGAAAAAGGGAAAAAATCCTTTGCATATGAAAAACTACAGGCCAATAACTCTTTTAAATCTTGACTATATTAAGATCCTGTCAAAAGTATTGGCTAAAAGGGTAAAAGAGTTTTAGGAGATATCATTCATTACGATCAGGTGGGCTATGTTAAAGAGAGAAATATTGGGGAGGCAGTGCGGTTAATAGATGATGTATTTTTTCAGTCATTGTATCAGCCTGTATGTTTTCTTATCGCTGTAGATTTCGAAAAAAGCATTTGACTGTATTTCACATAGACTACTGTTCAAAGCATTGGAATCTTTTGGGTTCGGTAATGTATTGTGCTCTTAGGTCAAAATTCTTTATAATGATGTTAGTAGCTGCGTGATGAACGGGGGACACTCAACTGGATACTTTAAAGTTAAAAGAGGGGTAAGACAAGGGGACCCTTTGTCCCCCTATTTATTTATAATAGCTATTGAGCTGCTTGCTCATTATATCCGAAAGGTCCCTAGTATTGAAGGAATTCGGTTTGATACTGGAAAAATAAAGCAAGTACTTTACGCCAATGATATTACATTGTTTCTTAAAGATATGAAGTCAATTGATAGATTGAATAAAGTCTTCGAATTCTATATTTTTTACTGATATTAATGTATTTCATTAACTTTCCTTGTATATGCAAATTTTCAATTCAATTCAATTCAATTAAAAAATGGTTTATTGAAAGAAACATGTGTCGCAGCCAAAAGCTGAAGAAAACATGTGTAAAATATAAACTATCAATTACAAAGATTAACAAGAGCGATCGGTAATACAAGGTATAAATACAGTAAATGAAAGTCAATCAAAGAAGTAAGCAAATTATAAGATACATCATTGAAATACGTTAAACATTAAAGATCAAAGAAAATCGAAAAGTACACAAATTATATTCGTCACACATATTTTAAATGTACTTACATACATCTAATAACAGATTAACAATCATAATGTCTTTATGAAAAGAGGTATAGAGCCAGGTAATAACAATGAGACAATGAGAGATGGTGAGAGGAAAGGATAGAGTGGAAATAGATGAGATATGAAAGAAAGTGAGCACTGGCATTGGAAGACTAACAGAGAGAGAAAGAGAAGGGGTGAAAGGAGGGATACAAAGGAAGAAGGGTGAGGCATGGTGAAAAACGAAGTAATGGTAGAGAGAGAATATGAAAATACATTGACAAATAATATTTCAAAATTATAATATACATTTCTACTTAGATATTCCATGGGTAATTTGCGAGAAATTTGAGTTTGAATACAGAAAATTAATCGGTATCTCAAGATACCAACTAGTTTGTGTCAACAATGTACGTGAGATTAACATAAGGAAAGAATGAGTATAGAGAAAGAGAAGCAAGATATGAGATACGAAGATATAATCAAAGAAGACCTAAATTCAAGAACTGTAGAAGAGAGAGAGAAAGAGAGGGGTGGAGGAAGAAAGGAGTAGTGGATATTATTGCACAGTACATAAATAGGTCATAAATAGTAATCATTCAGAAATTAATAATTGCATATAATCAATGAAATTGCATAATAAATATAGAACAGCTAATACACCGAGTGGGAACGAGGCATATAAAGCAATGAGCAGGTATGTCCTAAAGATTAAATAAATTGACCAATGAAACTAATAAAACTTCAAGGAGGTCAGTTCTAACTAATAATAACCACTTGATAAATGAAGTTCACCTAATTCTCATTAAGTAAGTCTATAACATAAGGTAGGGGGCTATTTCGGAATCGGCTGGTCTTACATTTGAATTGGTCAAACCTCGGTATTTTCCTTAGAGAAATATCTAGCCGTTTAGGAGGGAGCCAGTTTTTGCACTTTGGGTTGGTTGCAAATTTTAGGGCAAGACTTTTCCTTGTAGATTCCATTATTTTATATGTGACTTATCATGATTGTTTCTTGAAATGTAATATTGATCTTGAGAGGAAGCCATTAAAATGTTATTCAAAACAAAAATTGTTTTGTGTCCACCTAATGTACCCTTTAGTAATATATATATATATATATATATAGTGGAAGAAATTTCCCAAGAGCAAAACACTGGCGGTCACTCATAGTTGTGGAATGGAATACAGCGAAAGAAATGGACTATCAGCCATCATATTGTATTTATGTATTTTGTTTACACAGTCGTCCTGATGAAGATCTTTAGATCGAAAGCTTGATTGAATAAAAGAGAAGTATAGAAGCTACGGCCATTTCATAGTCCATTTCTTACGCTGTATATATATATATATATATATATATATCTATCTATATATATATACAGTATATATATATATATATATATATATAAGCGTGAGAGATATAAATGAGACGGGACGTAGCTCTCAGTTAACCTCGATTTTAATTCCAAGCTTTCGGCCTCTCACACTATATATATATATATATATACATTTTAAATTTAAATTTAAAGGGTTAAAGCTTTCGAAAAAAATATTAAAAGGAGTGATTTTTTTTTAGAAAGTGAAAATAATAAAATACTACCCAACTATTATTTTTTTAAGGATCAATAATAACGATTTCATGTACGAGATTGTCCTGCTGAAAAACAGCAGGAAAACTCGTCCACCGGCGATCCATTGTCGACCTTCGCACTTTCGACGAATCAAACGAGCACCTTCTATCGCCTGTTCTCAAAAACATTCAAAAGGCAAATATTTATTGAATGAAAATTGATTGCACGATTTTATTCAAAAAGCAAAAGCATGATTAGACATCGTGCATGTTTAGACTATAAAAATCAAGAACAGCAGTCTACCGCGGGCGGTACGTAGGCCTACGTGGTAATTGGAGGGAAAATTCATTTTACACAGATTGCTCGTATATCTATCTCATTTACACCCGTACCCGACATATAACAACACACATTATTTGCCGTTTGATTGTGGAGTTAAAGGGATACTCAATTGCAGATTGTGGACGTTTTTATGCCGCGAGAGGGCACCGTGTTCGTTACCTGATCATGCCGTTGCCCCGTGGGGTGCAATCTTCGGACAGACTAGTCGCTGTGCAACATGCACAGTCCGCCTGAGCTCGAGCTCTCGTGCGAGATTCGGTCGGCTTCGAATACTTATGTAATAACGATTTTGTTGTTGATAGGTACAACAAAGATGCAACTGTGAATAAGTCTGGGAATTTATTGATTGACGTTTGTCAGAGTTTTGATTTTAAAATTATAAATGGTAGATTCGGGGATGATAAAAATCAAGGTCACTTGACGTGCTATACAAGTGCAGGATGTAGCACCATTGATTATGCTATTGTATCTCATTCCCTTTTTGAAAATATTCTTGAATTCAAAGTTGATGTTTTTGACAAGTGTTTGTCTGATGTCCATTGCCCTGTTAATTTGATTCTATCAAGGAAGCCTTCAAACTCATTGGCTTTTAATAAGAATAAGTCTGAACAATTCATTTTGAAACCTGGTCATTTAGCTTTTAAATGGTCCCCAGACTCTGGAGGGGTTTTCAGTCAACAAGTAAGAAAATTTATTTATGTTCTTTCTTCAGGTGTTAATTGCCTCGAAGTTGATGTGACAAGCGAAAAGGTGGATTGTGTTTGTACTGAATTAAGTAAGGTGTTTGTAGAATCTGCAAAAGAAGTTGGTGTGTGTACATATCGGCCACCTCGCAAAGTGGTGGGAGGGAAGAAAGGCAAAGCAAATAAACCCTGGTTTGATAAAGAATGTCAGAATGCTAGAAGGGAGTATTTTAATAGGAAGAATAGGTATAAAAATAAGAGCAAGAGCTCTCTTTCAACTGTAGAGGATGATTATTGTGAGTTTAGTAAGTATTATAAAAAAATGTTGAGATGTAAAAGGAGGTTGTATTTTAAACAGCAAAATGAGTCATTGTGGAAATTAAAAAATAATGATCCAGCTCAATATTGGACAATTCTGAAGTCTGGGGAACAGAATAATTTGATTGATGCTCCAGTTGTATTGTCTGATTTTGTTGATCACTTTAAGAAGATTGGCAATGGGAACACTGATCATGAGGGATTATTGGTGACCTCATTAAATGAAACACAGAGTGATGCTGGTTTTGATAGTAAAAATCTATTAGATGACCCATTCTCTGAAGATGAAGTTGTGTCCATGATAAAGAAATTAAGAAATGGTAAAGCTTGTGGTATAGATAAAGTACGTAATGAATTTTTGAAGAATTGCCCAAGAAATATGATTATGATATTAGTCCGCTTTTTTAATATCGTGTAAGATTCAGGTAATATACCCTCAGATTGGTGTGCAGGAATAATCATTCCAATTTATAAAAATAAAGGTGATGCTGCTTACCCAGATAACTATAGGGGTATTACATTACTAAGTTGTTTGGGTAAATTATTTACTTCTGTTAAATTCGAGATTAACTAAACTTTTGGATTCTAATTGTCAGATTGGGCAGGAACAAGCAGGTTTTCGTGCAAGTTACTCTACAACTGACCATGTATTTGTGTTGAAGTGCATAATTGATATTTACTTGCAACAGAAGAAACGTCTTTATTGTGCGTTTATTGATTATAAGAAAGCTTTTGATTTTATTGATAGATACTCATTATGGCAGAAACTGCTGAAGAATGGTGTTAGTGGTAAAATTTTTAATGTGATTAAGAATATATACCAGCATGCAAAGTCATGCGTAAATGTTAAGGGTAATTCGTCAGAGTATTTTACTTGCAATGTTGGTGTACGACAAGGGGAAAACCTTTCTCCATTATTGTTTGCCATTTATTTGAATGATTTGATAGCTATATTGGTTCATGCTATGAAGGTCTGAAGTATCTGGCCAATGAGATTTGCAGTAGGGTTTTGGATACGTTTGTTAATTTGTATTGTTTGTTGTATGCAGACGACACTATTGTCCTAGCTGAGAGCCCAGAACAACTCCAATCTGCCTTGAATGCAGTTAATAATTATTGTCAGAAGTGGCAATTAACCATAAATACGAGTAAGACTTTCTCGAGGGAAGGTGAGGAAAATGCCAATTTTTAACTTAAGTGGTGATGTTTTGGAGGTTGTGGATGACTTTATTTAATTTTGTTTAGGCATTTTACTCCCAGTGTTAAAGATCGTATGCTCGATCTGTAATGAAAAACACAAGTCAGAAAAAATTGGAACCAGCGGGATTCGAACCTGTCATCTACTGCTTGCCGGGCAGCGACTTAACCACCAGGCTATATTCTGGTTCACGGCCAAGTCACGATGAACTAGAATGAAATACCCAAGATCCTCTTCTTTCTGACTCGTTAATATTCAACGGTCCGCCGTAGACAATGGTTAGTAAACGAAGAAGCTTGATGGGAGGAATTTTAATTTGTAAACAAATTTTTGTTTAGGCATTTTACTCCCAGTGTTAAAGATCGTATGCTCGATCTGTAATGAAAAACACAAGTCAGAAAAAATTGGAACCAGCGGGATTCGAACCTGTCATCTACTGCTTGCCGGGCAGCGACTTAACCACCAGGCTATATTCTGGTTCACGGCCAAGTCACGATGAACTAGAATGAAATACCCAAGATCCTCTTCTTTCTGACTCGTTAATATTCAACGGTCCGCCGTAGACAATGGTTACTAAACGAAGAAGCTTGATGGGAGGAATTTTAATTTGTAAACACTTTCTTGATTCATAGCTTTATTTTTAATATGCACAAAGATCCAATTACCCAGTTCACATCAAAATGGTTGAGTTGTATTGAAGATGTACCGACTACAAAAAGTCGGTTATGGAAATATATTTTTATCACAAGGACAGGGAGTTGGAACCGACTGGTTTCTAAAGGCCTTGAAATTGCGCTTAAAGGATATGTCAGAACAAGATTGGCATGCAGCAACATGGTCAAATCGTATTTGTCCAAATTATAAGATGATTAAAAAAGCATTGGCTTTTGAGAAGTATCTGTTTATTTTAAGTGATACTGATGCAATTACATTGTGCAAATTTAGATGCAGGTCCCATAGGTTACCCGTTAATAATAATAGATTTTCTCGAGAATCAGTGAATAATGATTTATGTACATTATGTTCGCTGAAAGAAGTCGGAGATGAGTTCCATTATTCATTTGTGTGCTCTTTCTTTAGTAAAGAGAGACAGATGTACATACCAGAAGAATACTTGAGACCGTGTTCTTACCAAATGTGTAGATTGTTTAGTGTAGTTAAAAGATGCCACTTAAAAAGAATTGTTAGATTCATTGGGATAGTAATGCTATAATTCTCTAAATCATTTATTGATGAAAAACTTCTGGACAATAATACAGTTGCATGTACCAGAGCGAATGTAACGACTAGAAGTGGCAGTGTGGTAAAACAACCAGTGCGCTTGACATTGTAATCATTCTATAAAAACTTGTCAGTTGTTAGTTAATTGGTTTTAAATTAACCTTTTGAAACATGCACATTCACAATGCATACATTTCAATTTTACTCATTTTTATTGTATTTTTTTTGGTGCAAATATGTTCATTTGTATAATCATATATTCATTATTGTAAATATGTTCATTTGTATAATCATATTCATTTTTGTAAAGCTGTTCATTTGTACAGTGTATAGTCATATTCATTATTGTAAATATGTTCGTTTGTATAATCATATTCATTATTGTAAATGTGTTCTTGTTGAGACTCTCATACTCCCGATTGGGGGTCGATAGAGTTTAATAAAATCTAATCTAATCTAATCTAACCATGTAGGAGCAGCAACCACCAGACAGTTTATCGTCGTAATCGTCGATCTCGTGGACGCAAACACCAAAAAATATCAATGTATTTTTTTTTTTAAATACTATCTGGTAATAACTTCATTTAAAAATATCACAAATAAAGCAAAACTAATAAGATTGGGGCATGTTTTATTGGATGGGTCATGTGCACCTCTCTTTACATATTCAAAATTGTGACTTCCGAATAGTGGCGTCACAAATTGTATGATTTGGGCGGGAAAAACCCGGGTAGGACCCGGCAGCAATTCATTTTTGGGAGGTCCAGGGTCCATCCTATCAGCCTATGTGGTCAGTTGTTCCGGCGCTTTTCACATGAATAAATCTTCTGGGATCCCGGTCTATGCGGTACAATCTCAATGCAAGCTCAATGCATGCGACGCGATTGCATATTATGTACAACCATATACTAATTGCTAGGCGGGATTTACCCTTATAGCTTACGATACAACAACACACTGCATGCACAGCACTCAACATGAGATGACTGCGAATTCCCGAGCGAACTCATACATTTTAAAGATGATTTTGGACGTGAGTTATTTTATATTGAACTAAATAATGTTAGAAACTTTATTTATAGACTTTGTTTGTCCCTTTATTCTCTGTATAGTTAATTGATGAAATTCTTCTCTTTTTAGCCGGAGTCGGCGTCGTTGCACTCTGCTCTGAGCTAGCGGTACCAGCACTGCAGCCTTGGCTGCATGAACTCCGGGGGAACAAACCTGCAGTAAAAGCCGTTACTTTAAGGTTAACTTTGGACGTGAGTGACGTTGTTGAGAAAAAAAAATGTTTGAGTATAGTATTTGTGGGCCGTGTTTCCATATTCGATATGTATTTAGTAAAAAAAAAAAAACTGATTACATTCTTCTTTACAACGCTGGTAATCTGTCACGGCAGCGCCCCTTTTACGCGTTTTCTTGGACGCGCGTGTGTACACCCCATGGTACACCCATACATCTCAGTGCCCCCCATAGACAAATTAAAACTTATAGACGGAAAGGTAGCACCCGCGGATTTCCCTCATTTGCATATAAGCTGTAGCGTCACCATTCAGGCTAAGCGTATTCGGCCCTGATTCGGCCACGCCCATTTGGTAACATTTCATTTTCCCGAAGCCCCCGATACCAAGAAAATATCCAAAAGTATCGAGAAACACCTTCTGCATTATTCATTTTTGTTTTGCATACTCCGATTTATCAAACTTTGATTGGACCGGACCTTATGAATATGAATGTGATTGAAAAGGAACGATTTTACCTCTTTTCGTCACTTCCGCTGTGAATTTGACGTCACCCGCACAGAGTAAAAAAAGTTGTGGAAAGTTTAGAGGTGAGTACACCTGTATTTATGCTGAATTTTCGAAAATTAGAATATATTCATAAGAAGTTCTGCCATTGTGAGTAATCTGTTTCAATTTCTCTACATTTTGAAATGATTCTACATAGCTGTATGTCATAAACCAATGTGTAATCAATTCAATTTTCATCGTCATGAGCTAATGTTGCAGCTCGATTCCCCTTACCACCCTGTCACTCGTGACGGCTAACCCTGACTTTCGGGCGGGACTATCTCGATACGTTTCGATAGATGATCTATAATTGTCTTGTCAATGCCAATGGCTGATAGATTTAGTAAACCTCGAAATAGATCGAACTTAGTCTGTATGTCGATGATTTGGTTATCTAAGTTAGATGTAGACGCATAGACCCTGTTATATTCTGAAAGACAAAGGGCCCAGGTGAGACCCATTTCTAATTAGTAATTGATTCTGTAGGCTATTCTGAATAGTGAATTATGTTATTCTAGTCCGGATTTTTTTGGGGGAATGATTCAATGAGGAAGGGGTTACATGTTGATACTAGTATTTTCCAGAGTCCAGGTTTACTTTGAGTAAATGCACCGTTTGCTAATGCAGGGTTGTATTTTAACGCAGTGGTTCATATTCAAAGTTAATTTGCTTAGGTGTACTAATGATAGATGAGCTTTGGCCCATTTTTTCTTCTAAAGTTGAGCCAAGGCCAAGGCTAGCTAGGCAAGCATCTAGACAGAAATTTCGGTCTAGGCAAGCATCATGATGATGAGGAGAGGGTTACATAATTTAGTGTTGATGCTAGACCAGAATCAAAAGCCCTTTTTAAGAGGTAATAAATCTCCGCTGAGTAATAGCTGGATGGCCTTTGTTTCAGTATCGCATTCATTAGTCTCATCATGTTGACTTTGATTTCCGTCAGATAAAAATGGCAAGGAACTAACTTGTGGCTGATCTACTTGAAGGTCTACTAGAGCTTAATGTTACTTGTTAGAGGTCTCCTTACATAACTCAACAACTGTTGGAGGTGCCGGATGAAGTGGAAAGTCCTACTATTAAAGACTTTGATGAGACATGAGAAATAAACAGGT
Source organism: Heliocidaris erythrogramma (assembly GCA_025617745.1). Lineage (NCBI taxonomy): Eukaryota > Metazoa > Echinodermata > Echinoidea > Camarodonta > Echinometridae > Heliocidaris > Heliocidaris erythrogramma. The sequence goes on along the minus strand of CM046856.1, from coordinate 1,371,066 downwards.
AAAGTCTAGACCTTACTGTGGCAGCCTGAACGCGTAGCGTTCGTGGCAGCGTCCCGGGGTTAGGGACTAGACCTAGTATTACAGCTAAAAATTATAGGTCTGGTGGTGGTAGTGGATCCAGAATCAGTTAACCGGGGGGGGGGGGGGGGGGGGGGTGGGTGGGTGTGTGATGTGTTCACAATAAAGAGAGGCATTTTTAGTTAACATTGCCCAACCAAAACAACAACAACAAAAATTCTTTTTCTGAGGAATGGATAATTCATTGACACGAAAACTTACATTTTTATTCTTTACTTTCTTTCTCTCTTTCTCAACCCCCCCCCCCCCCACCACTGAGACCACTGAGGTCTGTTTTCAGTGTAATATTTAATTAGCTGTTTTTAAATATCAATTATATCTTTAAGGGATGTTCAGTATGATGTCACAAATACATATTTTAGTCCCCTTACATTAAACAGTTCATTAATTCCTGCAAACAGAAACAAAACAAAATAAGATGGGTGAACTTATGTTATTGATGATATTATTATTTTCATTATTATTATTATTATTATGATCATTATTATTATTTTTGTTATTATTAATAGTAGTAGTAGTATTATCAGGGCCAAAAATGACACTTTCGATTAGAATCCATGAATATATTGTAGTTAGTCTCCTCTTTGAAAAGTGTGATTTTTTTGCTTAATACAGGATAATGCTTCTCTACCTCATCTATTCTACAACAGATGATGATGATGATGAAGAGGAAGGTTGACCTACTGAGAATGAAGACAAATTCTGAGAGGAACAATTAATACTTAGCTGCTTCAGTTTTGCATGGTAGACATATGCTGTAAGAGTTATGGGGTGTTGCAAGAAAGTTGCGATTGATTGCAAGTTGCAACTGATCGGTAATGACCAATCAAAATCATTGTTGCAAGCGCATCTTCTTGAATGGGCAGACCCTGAACCAATGAATCAGAATGGTTGTTCTAATTTGCTTTACAATTTGCAATTGATTGCAACTTTCTTGCAACACCCCATAAGATTGCTATCAGCCTTCAGGGGCGTCGATCTGATTTTCTAAGGGGGGGGGGGGGAGCAAAACAGCCTAGTTGCACCCTTCATGATTTTTTTTGAATGCCTCTTAATTACCAGCTTCTACAAGGTAACATGAGGCATGGAAATATATAGATTTTTGTTTGTTTGTTTGTTTGTGTTTGTGTTTTTTAATTTTTTTTTTTTTTTTTTTTGGGGGGGGGGGCAAAACTATATATTTTCCCTCCTACTGCCCACTTACCACCCCATAATCGACGTCCCTGGTTGCTATTAGTATACTTCAATACAATCAGGGTACAATTTTTTTGTTTGTTTAGGAAGCGCTTTTTTTTTTTTTTTTTTACATAAACATGATTGAATTTTCTTTAAATACTTTTGGGAATTCCCACTTATTATTCTATTAATTTCATTTATAGAGTCAATGTTAACTTTTATTAGGAAACTCTTTTTTCAAGTTCTAATTGTTGCTTATTAAATTATAGAAACACTATGGATGCTATTTTCTAAAATCTTTCTTCTTTTCTTTCAACAGACATGGATTTCTACTTCAGCTCTTCAGTGAAATAGACCCCTGCTTTGATAAACATATATTTCTTCATATTGAAATCATACCTAGATTCCAGTCTAATATTCATCATTAGAATGGCGGAAGAGGAGTTTAAAGTTCTTCAATTATATCTTAACCAACTTACCCACCCCCTCCCCATGTCAAATGTTGCAGTCACATGCAGCCATTTTGTGTAGTAGCTCGTTATTGTGAGGAGGTCTTCCTCTTCTATGTGACCTAGTGACATTACATGGCCCCTAATGAAATAAAGACAAGCACTGCCAAAGCCACTTGGCCTCTCCTTTATTAAATCTTCTCACCATGTATAACAAATTAATAATAATAATTAACTGATTCTATGAATTTGTGCTAATTGAATTATTATACTATTATTGATCTACAGAGAAAATCTGTACTATTCAACACTTTATTTCAGGGATGCCACTTTTCAGACAAAAGTAGGAATTCCTACTTTTTCAACATATTTTTAGCCATAGAAAACCGCTTTTTATGTACACAAGGGCCCATTCTAGATGATTTTTCCCATATTGAGATTAAAACTATAGAATTAGATCTCTGTGTATGTTTCTCCCCCCCCCCCCCCCATTTTTTTAGTTAGATTTTTAATACTAGTAATATGCAATATACGTGTACCAACTAAAAGGAAGATGAATCATTTAGTTTATATTTCTTAGAACTGTCAACAACACTCAACATTATCTTTGTTTTCCAAGAGTAACATGGTGTGCGTATTGAACATGGAAATTAGATGGTCATTTATTTCTTTTATTATTTCTTCTTTTGCGGGATGGAGTGGGTAAATAAGTTAATAGTATCTATTTCTCCAGTGTAAAATCAAATAATTTACCTCTTGAATAGGGATTGAAATTAAGAATGTATGATGCATTTATACTGAAATTCATTTCTTTTAATGAATGTACATATTTCTACTACTGTCAAGAAGAGAATGATATTCTTTGACCTTGACAAGTCAGCTGTAATGGAACTCTTGAAAGATTATGACTGCATATAAATTATTTACCGGTATTTTTTTTTAAGAAAAAGAATTAAACGTATATTTAAGAATATTCTAAAGACTGTTCTCATTTTTGCACGTAGGAAAATATTCATTAAAAAGTGAGAAAATCTAACTGTATTTGCGAATCGACGTGTGCAAATAATTGCACCTTAAATCTTGATTGTAAGAAATGATAAAGGTTCTGTCACGTTATATCAATGACATGAACCATACGGGGAACGGCCGAGGGGGGGGGGGGGGGTGAAAAAATGAGAAAAAGGTGAAAGAGAAGATTTGATGAAAATGGGGGTGATTTTTTTTTATGCAGCCCTCCAAGAATTATTTTCCTCCAAAATGAACCAGGACGTGTGATCGAGGCGTGTGTATTAGAGAGAGAGATAAAAGAGAGAGAGGGAAGAAAAAAAGATGAGAAAAGGTGAAAGAGAAGATTTGATGAAAATAGGGGGGGGGGGGATTTTTTTTTTTAAGCTAGCCCTCTGAGAATTTTTTTTCGCCTCAAAAATTCACTCGGGGGGGGGGGGGTTACCAGATTTGATGAGGTCCAGTTTTCCTCCATAATTTTCTGACAAGCATAAAGAATTTCAAAAAAGGTTATAGTTCTAAAAGAAAGGGGTCAGAAGCTGTTAGGGGGCAGTCTGTATCCCCGGGTACGCTAGTGGGGGGGGGGGGGGGGGGTTGAGAAAGAGAGAAAGTAAAGAATAAAAATGTAAGTTTTCGGGTCAACTAAATTGGCCGAATTTTTAAGGTTCATAATTCTCTTTGAAAGGTACATGTATGTTCACAATTATAAGATTCACACACTTGGCATCAATGCGAAAGTTGCCCCTCAAGAAAATCTATAGATACCTCTTCCTCTACACCTATATTTCATTCTTACCTTTGCCTTCGATTATTATACACCCTCCCCCCCCCTTTTTTTATAACTTTATCCTACTGGTAAAGATAGTAAATTTATTTAATTTCTTAATAACTACGGTATACAACTCATTGAACTCGACCAAGTAATGTTATTTAATTGGAAAGAAGTTAACCCTTTTGTGCTGACGATCCTATCAATTAGCAATTAATCACTTGTTGGGACCTAATTATCATAAAGATTTAATGACACCATATGAATGACGCCCATTCGTCAATTATCGATGCGCCGTCATTAGCCAAGTGATGAATACATTACCATACATGAATAAATTAATCGGATTTGACCTTTCTTAGTGCGCATGCGTGACACTGATCCACGTTTTATTTTACTTGCGTGTAAAGCATATACACTGTAGGGGAGCATCTTACAAAATGAATAATGCATAGGGCTTCGGGCGCGTTCAAATCGTGCCCAAATGTTACAGCGTAATGGCGGCCGCTTTAGGGGCTTGGTGCCCCCCGGGACCTTACTGAGGGCTGCTTATTTAAAGATTGAAAATAGGTATAGGCCTACTTACAATTTTTTTAAAACTGCAGTTAACGATGAATTTATCCTACCGTATGTCAGAGCAGTGGCGTACCCAGGATTTTTTAAAGGGTGTGGTTTTTAAAATCTCTGGCAAGCAAAAAAAAAATCAGTATTTTTTTTAAATTGGGGGGGGGGGGGGTCTTTTTTTCAAAATTATCTGACAATAAAAAAAAAAGGGTTATCAGGAATTCTAAAGGGGGGGGGGGGTTTAACTTCAAATAATTAACACCAAACGGGGGTGTTTCAACACCTAAAACACCCAAAACACCCCCTTTGGTACGCGCATATGTGTCAGAGCAGATTCTATACATTACTTGAATTTTAAAGCCCGCACTGCAGTAAATGCCTCACTGGGTTTCTTATATCAAGATTGGAAACAGATTAGGCCGAATACACCTGTATTCATTGTTTATTCGATGGTAAATTCATCTTATTTGAGTATATTCTACATCTATTTTGTTTCTTTAAAAAAGAAAAAATTGATCCATGAATATTATCAGTTTGAGGGGCAAGCATTATGCTAGAGGAGCGTTATTCTAGTAAAGTCATTGGCGTAGATATATAGCGGGCAGGGGGTGGGGATATGTGACTGCACATTACATTTTTTTTTATTGTAGAAAAATAAACTCAGTGTAGATGGCACTGGCAGGGGCTAAAGATGGGATGGGTGACGCGGGATTATGTGAATGCATCACTCATTTTTATTTTCATTGTATTTGGGACCTTTCTATGCCACCGGATAGAGTAGAGTGAGGGCAGGCGCATGATAGGGCCTGCCTTCACCAACCACCATGTCCAACGGCGGATCCAGGATTTTGTGAGGGAGGTGCCCGATATTCGGAAATTCATATTTTTTAAAAATAATTTTAATGTTTATTGTAGGATGTGATTGAACGCATTTATTGCTCATACATGAGTCTCACTGAATTTGAGATATGTGTAGGTGAATTTTCGCTCGATTACTTATAGAAAATAGATAACTACTACCGATTTCTAACTAAAATTGTATTTCTTGCTATAGACTAAGTAATGAGCGACCTCTACGATGACAACAATATCCCGTAACTAGGCCATTAACTTGCTAATTAATTTTACAACTATATTTAAGTTCTCATATAATAAAACAATATGCTAAATGGAAACACTAACATCAAAAGAAAGTCTTTTATCTCTATTCCACTCTTTCTCTTTCTGTTATGTTTATATTCTCAATTTCTCTCTCTTCTTATCTGTCTACCAACACACACACTCTCTCTCTCTCTGTCCCTCCCCCTCTCTCTATTTCTCTCTCCCTCCCCCTTATGTCATAACGATATCTAAGATCTAAGAATATTTTTAACTGAGTATGTGGGTATGTTTGACTAAGTAATTCTGATCATGAGCACGTATGCGTGATACTTTCATTAACATAAAAATAATAAAGAAATAAACTCACAAGAATGTACACATCGATTGTGAAAATGTTGAGAGTGCAATGTAAAAAGTGAACCCGTGGATTCCCACGGGTCCCGCTAGTTATTAATTATTATGTGACCGGGAAGAGGATTTACTTGGTTGTTATTATTATTAAACACCATATATTGAATTTTTGTAACATTTAAAGATAACTTATTTGCATTTATCCAATCTTGAACGAATTTCAATTCATTATTAACGGTATCTAAAAGGATCTGGGGATCGTGATGTGAAAAAATATGTTCGAGTCATCAGCAAATGTGATAAAAGATAGCAAGTTTGATGAATTAGGGAAGTCATTAATATATATCGGATTTTATTGAGCTAGACACTATCAAAAACAAGGTCAAACGGTCCAAAGGCCGATATTTGTCTTGTGTACAAATTAAAATTGCATACATGTGCAAATGAAGATCATATGGTAAATACAAAACAATAATGAATTACAGTAAATGAAATAGCTATAACATGTGACAGTATATTAAGTTACTCTTAAGTAATAGAGAAAGAAAGACAGGAGAAGAGAACACAAGCTAGGAAGAAGGGGAGTAACTATCAAGTAAAAAAAAGGAAGGATAAATACAAGTAGGCCTACATGTATAAAGTGTGAAGTGTTTACTATATAAAGGAATCGTTGGAACCAAGCACATACTGAGATTTCATGCCGAAATAGGATATTTACCATAACATATTGCAAGGAGAACATGTATACATTGTAGTACATTATAGTACATGTACTGCATGAATATCATACTATACATGTACTTTACATTAAGCTACCCCAAGAGGTCAAAAAATTATGAGAGGAGAGGAAAGAGCAAAACAAGAAAGAAATAGGGAGAGGGAGGAGGAGAGGGGAGAGAAAGAGGAGGGAGGGAGAGAGAGAAAAAGGGGGTAGTTAAGTAGCACATTCAGCAGCAAATTAATATATTGCAAAGATATAACATACCAGGTTCAATGTATTAATATAAAGAATAAAAAGGAGTGGGCCCAATAAGGATCCCTGTGGAACACCACATGAAATATCCTTGAGACTAGATTCGTGTCCATTAGTAGCAACAAATTGTTTCCTGTTAGATATGTAACTCTTGAACCAGTCTAAGGCCCTTCCATGAATTCCATAACAGAGTTTGCATAATAAAATGTCGTGGTTTATCGTGTCAAAGGCCTTGGACAAGTCCAAAAATATACCGACTGTATATGTCTGGTCGTCAATTGCATTGGCGATCTTATCTATAAATGTTAATAAAGCGTGAGAAGTAGAATGTTTTTTTGTAAAACCAAATTGAGAATTTGAAAGAACATTGAATTCGTTCAAAAAATGTTAATGTTAGTGAATACACTACTCTTTCAAGGATTTTAGAGAGAGATGTTAAGAGAGATATTGGGCGATAATTACCTAGTTCTTCTTTATTACCTTTTTCTAATAATATGAATGACTTTAGCAATTTTCATTCGGTCAGGTACGACGCCTTTCGTCAAAGACATGTTCAAAATATGAGTTAAAGGTCGAATAATTTCAATTACAGTGTTTTTTAAAAGGAAGTTTGTTATTCCGTCAAAACCGGGAGCTTTCTTCGTATTCAAATTATTTATTATATCGATTACTTCCTCTTCAACAACTGGATCAAAGAATAAGGAAGATGAATTTCTGTTATTTAAAAAATGACGAAAGATTTCGGTGTATTACTGGCAAGATTTGGGCCTATATTTACGAAGAAATTATTAAAGGCTTCTAATATTTGACTTGGCTCTGGTAATTGTACATTGTCTACACAAACTTTGGCAACCGTCTCGTGTATTTTCTTGGGATTTATTACACTATTTATTACTTTCCATGTATTATTTGCATCATTCTTACGAATTGCAAACTATTTTGCAAATATATCTTTTTAACCATCCGTAATGCCTAATTTGTAAGGATATTTCAGTTTAGATTCTGGGGTAGGGTTATGTTTATATTTATAAAAAATGTATTTTTGCGATGTATGCATTTTTAAAGAGTTCTACTTATCCACGGAGATCTCGGGATCTTCCGGTAATTTGATCGAGATGGGTTTTGTAAGGGGATAATGGTATTGTAATGTAACAAAAAAGAGTCAATGAAAGCCTTATAAGAGGCATTCACATTCTCGGTTTCATATACCGCAGACCAGTCCAGAGAGGTTCTTTTGGGAAAAATCCCTGATACCGGATCTATTACATGTAGGTGATTTCATTTTGACATTTGGGATTATAGCAAAAATTGGGTAATGATCTGAAATATCCGAGATTATTATACCACTTCTTATATTTGATACATCGTCTACAACAATATTATCAAGGAAAGTAAATGTCGTATCAGTTACTCGGGTTGGTTTTCTGGTTAATGGAATCAATGAATCGGATACGATTAAGTCTAAGAAATGTTGGCAATGAGGAATTTCATTACAGTGTAATAGATTTAGATTGTAATCTCCCATTATAATTACTCTTTTGTCAACCAAAGAGGGCGCTGAAAGAATATTTTGGAAAGTATCAAGGAATTTACTGGGGCTAGAATTAAGAGGTCTGTATATTTCGCCAACAACAAAGTTTTTCTGTCCTGGTGCATAAATATCAATAAAAATAGATTCTACTTCATCAGATATTATACTAAGCTCTTTGATCACTTCAGCTTTTAAGTAATCTGAGAGATAAAAAACAACACCACCTCCTCTTTTCTCGGTTCTGTTGTTAGTGAATAGTGATAATCCCTCTATTGTAAAACGTGATGAAGGGGTGTCATTTAACCATGTTTCAAACACACCAATAATTGCTGAATTGAATTTGAGAATCTAATGTAATCTGGCTTTCAGAAAAGTACGAGCAATTTGGAACGTTGAGAAAAGGATCATTTGAGTCAAAAGGTAGTTGAAGTTCGAGTAAGTGAGAATCTTGTGAGTTAACATCAATCATTATTTCGAGATTATTCATTAAAAGAGGTCATGATCCGATTCATTATACAGTTTGTACATGAATTAACTATAGCCGGTAGGTATTTATTATACAGGCAAAATAACACATATAATAGAGTGGCAGAATGGATTAGGCGCCCAGGCAGATTAGGTTTGTGAGTCTCAAGACAAAAGAAGCTCATTTGGGAAAAACAATTGAGATTGGTATCCCGAAAATGAACAATACATGGTACAAATACAGAATAAGGATAGAAACTAAGATAAAATACGACACAATTATAAATCATATTAAAAGGACGACTACGAGCAGATTCATACTGCTATCAACCTTCCAATCGGCTACCGCCGAACACCGCTTTGAATTAGTATTCATTATTCATTATTTACTGAATAGTGTTGGAAAATACGACAGAATATTGTTTCGTTTGTTGTTGAATATTGTTGACTGTACACATGATGAATTAATAGATATATGTGTACAATATACAAACGATGCACAGGTCTGAGTGTGTCGGTAGGAATTGTGTGCATAAGGTAACTATAGAATGTTTAGACCAGTTTCCATAGTTACAGCATGCACACTATTCCTACCGACACATGAAAAAAAAACATGTGCATCATCTGTTTTATAGAACGGTGGACAAATCTTTGCCAAAAATTCATTGTTTTTCAATCATTTTTTTTATAACAACCTGCAAAGCAGGATTTTCTGCATTTATTGTCAAATCAAATAACAAATTTACAAACAATTATAGTAATAAATGTACAATATAATTGTTCAAATTACAAATGTGACAGTTAAATAACAATGACAACAGAATAAAGACATGATTATGAATCTAAATGAAACAAGTAGAAATGGCAGAAATGCAGGGGCCAGCTATCTTAAGCAAAATGCTTGAATGAATAGCAGCCAGTGGAAAGGGTTACATGGAAAGCATAATTAATATAAAATGTCTATATCATAAAAGCGATGTCACTAACTGAAAAAAATTATTTCTTACTACAAAAAGAAGGGGAAAGGGGGAAGGAAAAGGATTGAAGTGAAAAGTGTGCAAGTGAGAAGTTTACAAATAAGTGGATAGCAAATACTTCTTTAACGAAGCTTTAAAAGAAAAAAGAGATACGGCGTGTTTAATATCATGAGGTAAATTGTTCCAAACATCTGGACCGTGATATCTTATCGTTTTTTGAGCTATTATTAATTTTGGATTTCTTAAATGAAGATTTGATGAATGTCGTGTCGGGTAGGAATGGACATCTTTGTTGTAGATAAAAATTTTATGAAAGGATATTGGTGTAGCGTTGGTGGAAAATTTATACATAAATATAGCAGTTTGGTAGGTGTGAATATCGTTAATTTTCAATGTTTTAAACTTATGAAATATAGGATCGGTGTGGGCTAAATAATGAGAATGAGAACAGATACGGAGTGCTTTCTTTTGAAGACGCAACATAGTGTCTATATTCATTTTGTTACTATTTCCCCATACTATGTTACAGTACGATATATGTGACAAAATAAATGAGTTGTAGAGCATTAATAGTGATCTTTGAGAAAGATAATTGTCGGTGCTGATCTAGTGAAAGAGCGCCATCTCGCGTTATAATCTGGCCTAAGCGCAAATAACTTAGAAATTTCTTCCAATCTTTGATTTGGTGATAGCGAAAATGAAATAGGACCCGGGAGAAGGCGTATGATTTTTTAACCTTCTTGATTCCTTCTTTATAGTTTATATTTAACTCCCTACTTCATTGATCTTGTTCAATCATCAGTGTTCGCTTGTTAATTCTGGGATGATGAATGACGGAATTCAGCAGAATAAAGGTCGTCAAACCAGATTTATTTAGTGATGTCTCATGTCTAACTTAACTGTTTAATGTGATGAGCAAGCAACGAGGTGTGACGAGCGAAAGCAAGGTGGAGTTTGTGTACGGAGACGGAATCGGAGCGTGTATTGAAAGTGTACGAAATTTAACGAGTCAGAGAGTCTGATACGAAGCAGTAAAAGCCCGGGTCTGGCACCTACATCTAAGTTAAAAAATCGTCTGGCTTCAATACTGGACTAATTAGACAAAGGATTGAGGACATGAAGTGAGTAAACAGGATGTCGATCATGATGAATTGCCATTTGATCACGATGATCATGATGTGATGATTGAGAATGATGATGAGAATGAGACCAATCAATGCACAAGGTCCACATAACGTTAGAATGAAGAAATAAAGTTTGCATGGGTCTCATAACCATGAAGAGTAAGACCAATGGCCTGCTGTACAGATGAATTCATCAAACAAAGCCTATGAAAGAAGTTTGTGAGAAAGTTTTAGTCTTGGAAAAAGGATCTGAATGAAAGAAGGCCAGGACTGTATGACGCAGTGTTTGGAAAACAGATTCAGATCAAGGTAGTCCATGTCTGAGATAAAGACTGCGACTAAATAAGGCCAAGAGTGATTCATCAATACACAACAGAGTATGGCTAGAGGAGTGTATGGCTGCGTACTGTTGGAATAGAATTCAACATTAGATCTGAAGAAAGGCCAGGACTAGAGAGTTAGTTTTGGAAAAGGGATTAACAAGTCATGAAGTTAGTCTGAGAGTAAACTAAGACTATGAAGCAGATATAAAGATCAAAAGAAGGCCAGGAAATAATTCTTGGATATGTACACATAGATCTACATCTACAAAAGGCCCAGGAATAAAGGAGTTTTAGAATTTGGATCTGATCTTTAGTAGATGTGAGGACAGAGAGAGCTTCGTTGGAACAAGCATCAGGAAAATCAAGATAATTAGGAGTTCTAACTTCACAATTTGAGACAGTATTGCTGTTATTTCGTGGATGATCAGTTACAGAGCTGAGCATTCGACATTGTTTGAGGCCAGGAGCCCAAGACTAATGTTACAGAGGTTTATTTGTTTTACTTTCAAGTAAAGCCAAGATGGATGACACAAGACAGGGTGCTTATTTGCACACATATTTTCAAGATCCAGTTTTGTCGCAGTTTGGCCTACCTACCTCGAGCCCAGGCATGTTCATGGAAGGCAACAGCCAAGCCCAAGTAAGTGAAGATGACTATCCACAGTTTGAAATGGATCAGAATGTGGAAACTTCAGTACCGCATGGTGCTGCAGCAGCTAGTACGACAGGCAACTTTTCCATGATGTCATTTCTACATCAGCAGAACCAGTTGATGAAAATGCTTGTTGACTGCAATATGAAGGCATCATTGCCGCCTCAACAGGTGAAGCCATTCAATGGAGACCCTATTGAGTACCATTCCTTTATTAGTGCATTTGAACATGCAGTAGAGGCAAAGACAAGCAATGATGTTGACAGGCTGTACTATCTTGACCAGTACACAAGAGGAGATGCTAATGCAATTGTGAAAAGCTGCATGTATGGCCAAAACAAGTCCATGGCATACACAAAGGCAAAGGAACTTCTCAAGAGAAAGTTTGGTAACACTCAGAGAATCATTGAGACAATGATGAAGAAGGCTTTTCAATGGCACGAGATAAAACCTGAAGATGGAGAAGAGCTGCATCGCTTTTCAATATTTGTGACTGAACTGCACAACCTGGCCAAGGACCTCAATATGCTATGTGAGGTCAACCATTCACAGAGTATTAAGCAAGTGATTGGAAAACTCCCTTACAAGTTGAGGGAAAGATGGAGAGTCTTAGTGGATGACATTATAGAAGTGAAGGAGAGAAGGGTGACTTTCTCAGATGTGGTGGCATTCATAACTAAGCAAGCAAGGATTGCTACAAATCCAGTGTATGGTGACTTGAAGTATCTGCCTAGTACCGGTAAACAGACGGCCAAATATGGGAACGCTGGTAAGATGTCTCAACCACACAAGGCGAGTTTCAGTGTTTCTGCTACAAGCCCCCCTGATGAGCCAAAGGACAAAGAATCATGCACAGTTTGTAAGGAGAGGAACCATACTCTAGCAGAGTGCACTGTATTGGCATCCAAGCCATATGAAGAGAGGATATCACTATGCAAGAAACAAGGCTTGTGCTTCAGTTGTTTGCGCAAGACTGGACACTTGGCAAAGGACTGCAAGTGGAGATTGAAGTGTAGCATTTGCAGCAAGTTTCATCCAACGGTGCTGCATAGAGAGAAGAAGGATAATCCTGCAAAGAAGAACAGTGACAGTATAGATAGGCAGGTATCAGAGCAGACACCAGAGCCTGAGGTATCGGTTACCATGGTTACAGACGCTGGGCAGAGTCAGCAGAAGATTCAGGATAATCCAAAGCAGGAAACGCATGTGAAGTGTAGTCTCACTAGTTCTTCTCAGACTGATACACTACCAGGCATTATCCCAGTGATAGTGAGATCACGTGAGACAGGAATTGAAGTCAAGACTTATGCATTTGTTGACTCTGGAAGTAACGCAGTGTTCTGCACGGAGAAGCTTGCTGACTCCCTTAATCTTCAGAGAAAGAAAATCAATCTTCATGTGTCTACCATGACTGATGAGAAGGTGATACGCAGCCAAGCGTTGAGAGACATTGAAGTCTCGGATTTGTCAGGCAGAAATGTTATTCAGCTGCCAGAGGTCTATTCTCAGGAGCAGATACCAGTTGGGATGGAAGATGTTCCAACACAGGAAGACTTGGAGAAATGGCCATATCTTCGAGGTATAGAGTTGCCATCCATCCAAGAAGCACATGTTGGCCTCCTGATAGGAAATAATGTGCCAAGGGCAATGGAGCCCATTGAAGTAGTGAACAGTGAAGTTGCAAATGGACCGTTTGCTTGCAAGACAGCACTTGGTTGGCTGATTTATGGAGCTTCAAGAGCACAATCCAGTACCCGCAGAATTCAGTCTTACAGAGTGAAGGCCAAAGCCAACATTGATGAGCAGTTTGAGAAACTCTTCAACCATGACTTTAATGAAAGGATCATTGAAGAAAAGCAAGAGAAATCACAAGAAGATTTGGTCTTCATGAACAAGGTGGAACAGTCGATCAAAGTACAAGAAGATGACCATTATGAGATTGCCCTCCCTCTCAAGACAGATGATGTCAAATTGCCTAGCAACAGGCCTCAAGCAGCACAAAGAGTTGGGCATTTGAAGAAGAAGTTTGAACGACAACCAGAGTACAAGAGAGAGTACACAGACTTTATAGAATCCATGGAGAAGAAGGGATACATGGAAAGGGTACCAGATGAAGAGATGGAAAGAAACGATGGAAGACTGTGGTACCTCCCACACCATGGCGTGGTCCATCCACAGAAGAAGAAGCTGAGGGTGGTTTTCGATTGCTCAGCAGAATATGGAGGCTTCTGTATGAATAGGGAGCTGCTACAGGGGCCGGATTTAACGAACAGGCTGTTTGGAGTACTTACAAGATTCCGGCAAGACAGAGTTGCAGTCATGTCTGACATAGAAGGAATGTTTTCCCAGATAAGAGTACCCAAGAATGATAGAGATCTCTTACGATTTCTGTGGTGGGAGAACGGTGACGTTGAGAGACCACTTGAAGAGTACAGAATGAAGGTGCACGTGTTTGGAGCGGTGTCTTCGCCATCATGTGCCAACTATGCATTGAAGAGAGCTGCACGAGATCAGGCTGATAAGTTCTCAGATGAGGTGGTTAGTGCAGTACATCGAAATTTCTATGTGGATGACTGCTTGTGCTCTGCATCTAACCCAGAAAAGGCTGTTGAGTTGATGTCAAACTTGACTGAAGTATGTAGGGGTAGAGGATTCCACCTGACGAAGTGGATGTGCAACAAGCAAGAAGTGTTGAAGTCAATACCACCAGAGGAGAGAGCAAAGAGTGTAAGAGGACTGGACCTAGATGCCAAGAATGCCGTGATTGAAAGAGCTCTCGGTATAGAGTGGTCTACAGATGAGGACACGCTTGGTGTAAAGGTAGACTTGAAGGACAAACCGTCCACAAGAAGAGGCATCCTATCTACTGTTAGTTCAGTGTATGATCCGATAGGTTGTGTTTCACCGGTTGTGTTGCCAGCAAAGCAACTACTGCAAGCACTGTGCAGGGTTCGGTTAGGCTGGGATGAGGAGATCCCAGCAGAGATGTCCCGGAAGTGGCTTAAGTGGAAGGCAGATTTACCCATGCTGACACAATTTCAGATGCCGAGATGTCTCAAACCCAATAGATTTGAGGGAGAGAAAGTCACCTTACATCATTTCTGCGACGCCAGTGAGGCAGGCTACGGCACGGTCTCTTATCTAAGGTGGCAAGAGGAAGGTGAAGTCGAGATGAATTTAGTTACAAGCAAGTCAAGAGTAGCACCGCTGAAGAAAATATCGATTCCTAGAATGGAACTGGCAGCCGCCACGGTAGCTGTGCGAGTTAATCACTTGATAAGAGAAGAGCTGGAGTGTCCCATAACTGAAACATACTATTGGACCGACAGCACATCAGTTCTGGGATATGTCAACAACAACACAGCAAGATTTAAGACGTTTGTAGCGAACAGAGTGGCAGTAATCCGAGATGGATCGAAGCCACACCAATGGCGATATGTGGAGTCGGCATTAAATCCTGCTGACGTTTGTTCAAGAGGGATGGAAGTTGAAAAGTTCCTCCAATGGAAAGCCTGGAAGGAAGGTCCAGAATTCCTCAAAGCTCCAGACAATGAGTGGTTGATGAGTAGTGAAGTGTCACCAGACAACATTCAAGTTGAGCTCGAAGTGAAAAAGACGTGCTTAGCAGCACAAGCTGATGAAGGAAGCTCTAATCCTACAAGAGAACTTATAAGCCACTACTCAGACTGGACCAGGCTCAAGAAAGCAGTATGCTGGATGAGGAGATTTGTTGAATATCTCCAATGTCAGAGTAAGGAGCCAACAGTTCCACAAGATGAAATACTGAAGGGAAGACTCACCCTGGAAGAAATGGAAGCTGCCGAAGTGAAGATCTTGAGTTTTGTCCAAAGAGAGGAATTCTCAGATGAGATCAGAGGACTAGAGAAAGATGACCAGATGCCGGCAGCAGATCATAGAGGACAAGGAAAGAGAGTGAAAAGGACAAGCCCTATATACAGACTTGATCCGGTTTGGGACAAAGGCTTGTTGAGAGTTGGAGGGAGATTGAGTCGAGGTTCTTTGCCACAGAAAGCCAAACATCCCATTATTCTCCCTAAGAAGAGCCAAGTATCAAGATTGATATTAGAGCACATACACAAGATGTCGGGACACTGTGGGAGAAACTACATGTTAGCCAGTCTGCATCAGAGTTATTGGCTCCCTAGTGCCAACTCAGCTATTAGGAATATAGTTGGGAAGTGTGTGCAGTGCAGACGTAATAGGGCTCAAGTTCTTCAGCAGAAGATGGCCGATTTGCCGGCTGATAGACTCAAACCAGATGATCCCCCTTTCACAAGAGTGGGGATAGACTTTTTTGGACCCCTAGAAGTGAAACGAGGACGTTGTGTTGTGAAAACCTACGGGGTGATGTTCACCTGCCTTGCAATCCGTGCTGTACACATTGAAAAGGCGGACAGTCTCAACACGGACTCATGTATTGCTGCCATCAGAAGGTTCATCGCACGAAGAGGCACGGTCCTAGAGATGAGATCAGACAATGGTACGAATCTGGTCGGAGCCAAAAGAGAACTCAAGCAAGAGATAGATACTTGGAACAAGGCTCAAATCAACGACGTGATGCTGCAACGCAACATCAAATGGACTTTTAATCCTCCTGGAGGGTCTCACCATGGTGGGATTTGGGAACGTCAAATCCGTACAGTGAGACAAGTGCTTTTCAACCTTACCAAGCAGCAGAGACTAGATGACGAAGGCTTGCAGACCTTCCTTTGTGAGGCCGAGAGCATTATCAATGGAAGACCCATCACCAGGGTGTCTGATGAACCGACTGATTTAGAAGCATTAACTCCAAATCACTTGCTTCTAATGAAGTCACAACCCCAGCTACCACCAACGGTGACTAGAGAGACGGATGTCTACGCTAAGCGAAGGTGGCGCCAGGTGCAATACCTTTCCGACGTTTTCTGGCGCAGATGGACAAAGGAATATTTGCCACAGCTTCAACAGAGGCAGAAGTGGGTGGAGCCGAAGCGTAACCTTCAAGTTGGTGACTTGGTGCTCGTAGTAGACCAGACGATGCCCAGGAACAATTGGTTACTTGGGAGAGTGAAGCGTACACTTCCTGATTCTGAGGGCTACGTGCGCAGAGTCGAGGTGCAGACAAAGCTAGGAACCTACCTAAGACCCATCACCAAGCTTTGTTTTCTGTTAGAAGGAGATACGTAATTGAATGCAGTGAATGTATCACTGTTGAATTATTTTAAGTGATTTAATTGATATAGATACGATGTGGTGCGAGCCAAGCGCCGCCACAATATTTATCGTCAGTTCATCGAGAATCATTTTGGATGTGTGAATATTTTACGCGGGGAAGCTCATTGTGAAATATTTGGATACCCGATTGAAGTGATATATGTCATATGAATATGACGTGGGAATCAAGCGCCACCACAATATGTGTTATGTTTGAATTTGGATCAGCTCAGCAAATATTGGTTTTTGGAACATCTTTCACATGTAATACTATCGCGATTGTCACATTCTTCATGTTGTTCGATTTGAAAATGAAAATTGTGCTTTAATGTCATTGTATAGTCAAAGGAAGAATGATTATATCATTATGCTGAAAGCTAAGCGTCAACAGAGTTTAAGCCCGTATTTTCACCTACTATTCATCAGTGAACTTTTGCTGGTTTGGGCGACATCAAGATTTTTTGGACGCTTTACTGAATATTCACCAACAGAGAATAATACAAGTGATGAATTTGATATATGTCAAGAAAGGACTTGAGCTGAAAACTAATTTCAAGAACTTTGTCATAACAAGAAAGACTGGAAGAAGTGTAGAGCTGATTAATATTCCTGAAATATAATTGAATCCTTTTGTAGGGGGATAGAACATTCATATTTAATGTGCATGAAAATTATGATAAACTGTATATTTGTTTGGACAACATTGATGGATTTAATGTTTTCTAAAGTGGCAAGAAACAGTCATTGAAGGAAGAGTTAAAGGGTATATTTTCCTTTGAAAAAATGATGTAAACACTATTTCTGGATGATATTGGGCAATAATGTTCATGGTTCCCATGGCAACAGAAAAGTTTGGTTATTTCTGAATATGTAAATTTTTCAGAGCTACATGTATTGAACTATAGTTCAGTTTGTATCAAATATTTTATGGAGTTCAACGTGCTATGCAATTTCTAAATTGAAGAAAACTGAAGTTGTTACTATGGAAACTGTTAGAACATGTGATGGATATGTACATTTCTATGGTTTACAGGAAAGGTAATCTGTAGTGACGGATATTACAACTTCTTGGCAAAGGTGAAAATTAACGGAATGTGGATGCAAAGTTTGTTTATGTCAAGTTGATAAAGGTATTATTTATGGATCGAATAAGCTATTTATCAGTGCAGAAGTTTACATTGATGCATATGCAGCGTAATATATTGTTGTTTTGTTTCTGTAGACTGTATTTCAAGAAGCATTGATTAAAAGTGTTGAATTTAGTAAATGACTTTTTGGATGGTTAGAGTCAGTAGTCAAGTCATTCTGCATAGAGGACTCACCATTACCCTATTTATTTGTTTTGAAGAAATTTGCCAAAGTAGATTTTGTTTTGTACCAAAGTTTCTTGAACCTAAGAATCAAGATTTCACAATGTGAAAGACATTTTACCATTTTTATGTTGAAGTTAATGACCATGGTAAAGAATGTTGATTGCAGGTTCACAAAAGAAAGGTTTTTTGGAAAACACACATGATAAATATCTTTTGTGAGCTTCCTGAATATGAAGATATTATTATTTGTTGTTCTTTCTTTATGAAGTGTAACAAAGTTAGCTGAATTCTTGCAGATGCATTTATTATTCCAAAAGGAGAATTTTGTATATGTGTAAGAGGGTCAGTTCAACAGTGACTCATTTTGTATTACTGTACAGTATATTGTATGTGCTTATTCTATTGAATACCAAGGAAGGTTTTTATTAATGTTGTTACAGTTAAAAGACAAAGGTGACAAGTCAAATTTATGTTTTGATGTACTCAATATACATTGATGAAAGGGATTTTCATCACTCAGTTGTTGTTTTAAAGTATTTACAGTGTACTTACATACTGTACACAAATATATACAGTTGTTTGTTTAATGCAATGCATGAACAAGGAATCTTTGACACAAACATATTTGTGTTGACTTACTTCAGGGGACAGTCTTTCTTTTGAAATGGCAAAATTGCAGTATCAAAGGCGCATGTTCAGCTGCTTCAGCATAAGGCATAAAGATGATATTTGATAGCTCTTGTTCATACATTGTGTAAATGTGTTTTTTGCTATTTAAATTGTTGTTTTGTGATGTAACTTGTTTATCAAAGAAAGAGCAAGTAATAGTAATTCACCAAATTTGGATGTTATTGATAATGGACAGATATGACAGTCAAAAGGGAAAGTGTTTTGGTTTGTAGAGAAGAAAATATTACTGGTCCACTCTGCTTTGATTGGAATTTCAGCTATTGTTTATTAATGATGTTTATACAAAGCATTACAGTTTACGAATAAAAACTTTGTTGTGCATGAACAGTAGATGGAAGTACCGTATTTTGGTTATCCTACAAAAGGTACAGTTAACAGCTATTTAAATCTTTTGCTAAAAACAAGAATTATCTTGTGTGCTTGTTAATTACAATGTAGCAGGGAAGTTTCTCAAGTATGTATCACATGATTATTGAGATAATTGAAAGTTTTGTTTCATATAGTGTTGGCTTACATAAGCTATTGTTAGTTCTTTAGTTACTGGATCATTGAAATGTTTAAAGGTTGAAAGGTTGTATTAAAGGTAATTTTCAACGTCTTCTCTTATGAAAATTAAGGGGCCGGAATGTTGGTGCTGATCTAGTGAAAGAGCGCCATCTCGCGTTATAATCTGGCCTAAGCGCAAATAACTTAGAAATTTCTTCCAATCTTTGATTTGGTGATAGCGAAAATGACATAGGACCCGGGAGAAGGCGTATGATTTTTTAACCTTCTTGATTCCTTCTTTATAGTTTATATTTAACTCCCTACTTCATTGATCTTGTTCAATCATCAGTGTTCGCTTGTTAATTCTGGGATGATGAATGACGGAATTCAGCAGAATAAAGGTCGTCAAACCAGATTTATTTAGTGATGTCTCATGTCTAACTTAACTGTTTAATGTGATGAGCAAGCAACGAGGTGTGACGAGCGAAAGCAAGGTGGAGTTTGTGTACGGAGACGGAATCGGAGCGTGTATTGAAAGTGTACGAAATTTAACGAGTCAGAGAGTCTGATACGAAGCAGTAAAAGCCCGGGTCTGGCACCTACAATAATATTTCAATTTATATAAAATACCTATGCCTCTTGCTACCAACATGCTAATGTTACGAACGTGACTATTCCAAGTTACATTTGAGTCGATCAATATACCTAGAAGTTTTGTTTCATGTTTTTCAGTAACGGGCATGTCATCAATGAAAATATTATTGCGAAATACATGTGTAGAATTAATGTGTTTAAAGTACGTGAAGTTTGTTTTGTTTATATTGAGGGAGAGTTTATTGGATTTAAACCACAATGATAATTTCTTTAGTTCTAGATTCAGGGTTGTAACAAGCATGTTTAAATTTTGGTGTGAATAAAATATGTTAGTATCATCTGCAAATAAAACGTATGTTAGTAAAGGTGATGCATTGACAATATCATTCATATATATTAAAAACAGTAAGGGCCCTAAGATTGAGCCTTGTGGTACTCCACATTTCACAGTACATATATTAGATGATTTGGATTTGAAATTAACATATTGACGTCTATTATCTAAGTAGTCCTTAAACCAGGAAAGTACGATCCCTCTGATGCCATATGTCTTTAATTTACATAATAATATAGCATGATCCATTGTATCGAATGCCTTCGATAAATCCATAAAAACCCCAACAGTGTGCTCCTTTTTTGAAAATGAATCAGTTATTTTGTCGTAAAGTTGTAAAATTGCGTGGTCGGTCGAATGATTTTTTCTGAAGCCATATTGGTTGAGAATTAATAGTTTATTCATATCCAAAAAAGAGTATAAACGTTTGTAAACAATTTTTTCAAGTATTTTAGAAAAGCTTGGTAACAACGAGATTGGGCGATAATTTGCAATAAGGCATGGGTCATCTTTTTTAAATACTGGAATTATTTTGGCAAGTTTTAGTGAATCAGGAAAAATTCCCTGGGAAAGAGATAGATTGAAAATATGTGCCAGCGGGGAAGCCAGGAAATGAATAATTTGTTTTAATAGATGTACACTTATTCCATCATGGCCACTAGATTTAGAAGGACTTAGAGATCGAACAATTTCTAAAATTTCATGAACATTCGTCGGATTAAAAAATAATGAGTGCTCGGTATGATTATCAAGATATTGTGAAAAATCATTATCATTAGTATCAATCTTTGAGGCCAATTTTGGGCCAACATTGGTAAAATATGTATTAAATGCATCAGCAATAAGACCATTGTCTTTAATGTAATTTCCATTCTCTAATAATTCAACATTTTGTACATTTTCTCTTTTTCTCTTTTTTTACCTAACATTTCATTAATTGTATGCCACAATGTATTGTTATTGTCTTTATTGCTTTCAATTTTGTCAGAAAAATATGATTTTCGTGCTAAACGGATAATAGAAGTTAGCTTATTACGGTATTTTTTATATTTGTTTTGATGTGCCAAAGTAGGTGATTTAAGTGATATTTTATATAATCTATTACGAGTAAATATTGATTTTATTATTCCTTGAGTGATCCACGGTTGTTTATTCTTCTTTTTGCTGGAGGTTATTCTTGTCAGAGGCACATTTTTATCATAATAATGAAGAAGTTTGTTTATAAATATTTCATATGAATTATTAGCCTTTGTCTCATGAAAAACATCTTGCCAACTTTCTGTACTCAAATCTGTTTTTAGGGACTCTATGTTGCGTTTGGTTTCTTTTCGTCGAGCAATGTGTTCTTTATTTGAATGTTGATGCAAGCGTTATTATTAACTGAACATATCGTGAAAATTGGTAGATGGTCTGAGATATCGTAATATATTATTCCATTACCATCTGTACTCAGTACGTTAGAGAAAATGTTGTCAATTATTGTATGTGTTGTATTTGTAATCCTCGTAGGTTTGTCAATAAGAGGTTTGAAAGAAAATGATAATAACAAATTAGTAAAATGTTGCCCAAGGGCAGTGTAAGGCAGAGAGAGATCTATATTAAAATGTCTTTGTTTTCTCGAGATACGATTTCAAGACATGATTCTAATTTATCTAAAAATATATCAGCTATGTTGTTTGGTGGTCTATAAATTACACCGACTATTTTATTTTTATAGTTATCGTCAATAATTTCTATAAATAGGGTTTCTACGCCGTTAATTATAATATCATGCCTCACTTTATAATGCAGATTATTGTGAATATAAAACGCCACACCGCCTCCCTTAACATTTTTGCGATCTATATGGTTAAATGTGTAATTCTCGATATCAAATATGGGAGGGGTCGTTGAGTGTAACCATGTCTCTGTCAAAGCTATTACAGAAAAAGGAAATGAATTTAATATAGATAAAAATTCATTGAAAGTATCAAAGTTCTTTTGCAAACTTCGGATATGTATGTGTATTACGCTGAAAAAATTTCGTTTACCATTTTGGTTTGTTGAATTAAAAGTAGAAATGCATTCTTTTGCAGTATAGTATTTGCTCTGGGAATTAAATAGTTCATCATTTAATATATCATCCATATCCATGAATGAAGAACAAATTGGTATGCAGTACAATATAATGAATCATTACCAGTGCATGGCAAATTTACCGGACGCATGAAAAATTTACCGGATGCATGATAAAGAAAAAACCCTTATACAAGGCCATGCTATAGGCTTGAACTGGTAAATCACTTTTATGCATCATAAATAGATTTTATGAATTTAATAAGTTCCATAGAGAACTGAAAATCTGGCTATTTTAGGTTATATTTCAGATTTCATTTTTCTACAAGTGTTAGAGTCTTGACCCTAAGCTGTCATATTAAAAAAAAAAATTAGATCAGTGTAAAATAAGAATCCACTGCAGTAAAAAAATAGCTTAAGTTAGAGATCTAATCTAGTATCTAGTCTATTTACATGAAATGAATTAATTTTATCAATCAATTTGAAGAATTCATACCAAGATTCTGAGAACTTCAAGTGAAAGTCTTGCCGTCAATTTCACTTTTCAGTCAGGCCAGTCGCTGCACAGTGAATGTAACTGGTGACATATGTGGTGTGAATGTATGCAGCGTACAGCCTGTGACTGTAACGCAGCAGTGACACTGCACTGCACTGCGCGATGTGAGCGACATATCACCCTTTGTTTTTTTTGCACATTCCAATGAATAAAGCTAGTACATGTCTACTGTGACATATCTACTGTGACATACATGTATTCCATTTTTTTTTCTAGAATTCTTAAACTACAATATTGAATACTAGTACATGTATTGACGAATAGTCCAATATTGCCATGTGCATATTAGATATAAAACTACTCTTAATTAATTCCCAGTTAAGACATTGATATATTGTGAGGGTATAGATGGGATAATTGAATTATAAGATTAACTGATTCATTTATGAAGTAACGCTTATCTGGGTACTGGTAAAGATTTTTTTCATGCCTCCGCCCACCGAAGGTGGTGCCGGAGGCATTGGCCCTAATTCACAAAGGAGGTTTAACCCTAAAAGGGCCGGGGGGGGGGGGGGTGGATTCCACCCCCAGACGTTTCGCGGGATATGTCCGCAACGCGCAAAGCAGTCGCCGCGGCGATTCCCGACTTTTTTCTTTCGAATGTGACGCATCTTTTGAGACCAAATTCGCGACGTCCGGGCACGTGGTTCCGAAGTTACGCAACATTTCGAACTTGCCCGTCAGACCAAAATTTGATCAAAAACGTGATTTCGTGTATAATTTCAATACAAATTGTGTTTTCAGCCAAAATTTATAAATATATGATCATTTTTACTTTTAGTGAATAAGATTAATTAATTTTATGCTATTTATGATCACAAAAGTGTCCCCGCCAAATTTCATCGAAAAAACAATAAAAACAAAAGGTAAAAAAAAAATACATAAGAAATTTAAAATACAATAAAATACATAAGAAATCAATTTTGATACCGATTTTTTTTCAAGTGCATTAGCTGCGAATACTACAAAGAGTGTATAGACCAAAACAAGTTTTGGAGCTTTATTTAATGATTTAGAGCAAAATTCTGATTTCACGCATAAATTAGTATAATTGATTAATGTGAAATAATTTCGGAGCAATTAACTATACAGTTTTATAGATTAGGTTGTGGGCGAAGTGTGTTTTTTTAGGGTTAAACCATGATTTAGGTTTAAACCTCCATAAGCGTACTAAAATAAGCGTAAATAGCGCGCTAAGGACGTTCCCTAACTTT
The DNA here is from genome assembly GCA_025617745.1 of Heliocidaris erythrogramma. Taxonomy (NCBI): domain Eukaryota; kingdom Metazoa; phylum Echinodermata; class Echinoidea; order Camarodonta; family Echinometridae; genus Heliocidaris; species Heliocidaris erythrogramma. The sequence goes on along the minus strand of CM046856.1, from coordinate 1,347,072 downwards.
ATTGTGAAATGATATTGTATATGTTACGTTCTATGATTAGTGTCCCCAATACCCAAACGAGGGTGACATGGGTCCAATAAAATCATTGTCAAATCATTGTCATTGTCAATCATTGTCAATCATTGTCAATCATTGTCAAGCATTCCCTAGTTATGTTTGTGCGCACCTCAGCTGCGCATCCTTGCTGGTTGTGTTACGTCATCACAACACTGGGAGAGTATTGCGCGCAGTTAAGAAAATGTATACGCACATTTAACACAATGCTTAATAATGGGTATGCAAGTGTGCGCAGTAATAATAAATATTAACTAGCTTGAGCTGAAAGATAACATTCGATGCTCCCTTATGAATTTTCTATTGGCAAAGTTAGTCGTATAGAAAAAAAAATAATAAAGATAGCTGTCCTTTGGAATTCATAGTCAATTTTTTTGTACACTAAACTAACACAAAAAGAGCTGGAGAAAGAAATTCAAATAATTATATGCCGAAGAATCATTTGTCTATGACCTGGGTTCTTAATCATTTTTTCAGGTGCATGGCCAGAAATATTCTCCAAATTACGTCGCGGGCCACTGAATATTACACATACATACAAAAAATGTATGGGACTGGCGGTTCTTGCCCGAAAACGAGCAAAGCGAGCAATCCAAAGAAATTAATTGACACATTAGAACCGTGAAATGTAATTTCGTCATCAAAATGTGCTAATTCAGAAAAGATATAAAAAGTACAACGAGATCATTCCACTGCCCGTAAATGAGGAGGCGGGTGCCCGAATGCCAGGTAATTTTGATATTTTCGGGAGGGGGCTACAACCCCCATCCCAGGTCTCATACGCCTCCACGTACACCCGAATGGCCTATTTAAGGACTGAGGAGGAATTTCAGAATACACAGCCCGGTATCATAAATAATAATATTATTATCCTTATTTTTCTTTGTTTGATGATAACTCTTTGGTAGGACAGGGAACAGATAATTATGATATGCTAATTGCGAGCGAGCGAAGCGAGTGAGAAAAAAAATTGACACCCGTCCTGTAATCATACCGATAGTTAGGATATTACTTAAAACTTAAGATTTTCTTTTTCAAAATATATATTTTGGCGGGCCGCATGAAATCGTCCCGCGGGCCTCAAGTGGCCCATGGGCGGCACTAATTTACTAATTTGAGGATATTAAGGCAACTCGCTACCAAAATATGAGGATATTCGGGCACCTTGCAAAATTATTACTATAAAAATGCGGGGGCGCTGCAGCCCCACCTCGTACGCCTATGGGACTATTCATGCTAAAAATCCTTAGGAGAATATTGGAACTCAGCCACCAAGAGAATGCTTCAAAGCATATTAGAGAATCATTAAACATTTTTTTTTTCTTTTCTTAAGACGCAACAGCTTTAATAGAACAGAATTTCAGCAGTATATATGACTATTTTTCTTCGTATGACTACTTGGTGAGGGGGCGTAACGACCGAGCGAAAAAGTTGCTTTCATAATACATGTATTGATATTTGCATTCAAGAGAAACTTTACACACACAGGCAGGTCACATGTTACTTAGAATTATGACTTACATAACATCAAATATAGTTATATATAAAGTAGATAACAATCTTGCGATAGGGTGGGAACAAAACGAGGAGAGCCTCTGCCCCACACATACGTGTTAATAAACACTGCATTTACTGAAATGCGAGACATCGTAAGTATCGATTTAGATTTGGATTATTCAATGTTGAAACTACGTATTTTAAAGCACAAGAGATGTTTACATTAGTAAACTGCAAAAGGATTGATGTCATATAACATCTTTTTGAGGAGGAGAATAATAACGACATTTTCCTTTCTTTTCAGGCACAGAAAAGCACATGCCACACCCATGCGCTTCGGGGCCTTGTAATATAGAAGAGATATTATAGGATTTGAAGGTTTGCATGGAGAAGTTGTAATTCAGAAAAAAGGTTTGCGGTGCAACCATGTGAGTTGGAATAACTCCACGTTCCGGTCAGAATGCTCTGGCCGTCGTCAGGAGAATAAGAAGAGCGAATAAATCAGCAGAATTTATATATGAAGCGGTAGAAATTCTACACCTTCACAACTTGTTTGTAATGTTAGGCAATTCACTATTTTTAAAATGGAGGCAAACAATAACATATAGAAAGAAATAGTAACAGTAACATCAAAGTGCCTGCATTGAAAGGATAAATGACATCAAGGTACCTGCATTGAAAGGATAAGTAACATTAAACTAATCCTGCGTTGAAAAAACATTGAAAACAAGTGAACAGTAGGACTAAGAAACCAATTAACCGTCTGGATAAGCTGGAAACAAAAGGGGGATTAGGACCGTAGGTAATCTGTGGAGAGAAACATGACATCCTGTTGAGGAAAGAAATTAAGGTTAAAACATACATATGGAAAAAGGTGAAATATTGACACCAGAATGAGTGCGAGAAGTGGGAGTGAGAATGAGTGAGTTGTGATTGGTAGGAGAATGGTGAGGGGGAAGGGGGGATGAGATGAGTGTCTAAGGGTGGGTTAGGGTGGGCCATGTATATCGTCCTCTAAGTTTTTTTTTTATCTTATAAAGAATCGTTTCAAGAAATCATGTATAATTTGATATTTTTTCTAAATGCATGTTCAATGATCGATATATATATTTTTTTCTTTCTAAAAAAAGAGCCTTTGTTCTGTTATTCCGTATATTTTAGAAGACCTTATATTGTTTAAAAGTATAATTGGTATCTGTAAACGTTGTTCTTTAGTTTCTTTTGTCTGAATATTATATATTATGATTTAATGTGATATTAATGTATCTTTCTCAAGACGAAGGAATAAAACATTACTTGAAACGAAAAGTTCTTTTTATTATTACTATAAAGTATTATATGAAAGAAAATAGTTATATATCTATGTCTAACGGTTGATGCATTGTATTTTTTTTTTCTTTCATCGAAAAAATAATCCTGTTTAATCATGGATAATTTCAGAGAATTCTATATATTTTTTACTGATATTAATGTATTTCATTAAGTTTCCTGGTATATGCAAATTATTTTATATGTTACTTATCATGATTGTTTCTTGAAATGTAATATTGATCTTGAGAGGAAGCAATAAAATATTATTCAAAAAAAAAAAAAAAAATATTCAAAACAAAAAGAGACCCCCCTTTTAAAACTTTCTCCTTCTGCAGTATACAATTCTCTACAAATCTTGAACAAATTACGAATCTGGCATGGATTTTTAATGTACAGTAAGGTTATTTCGATCCCATCCCCTTCCTAGACAGGTTCCCACCCTGCCATGCACAGCTTACACTAGTTTTGCTAGTTTCTGACTTTTTCCGCCACAAGAGGGCGCTGCTAGCACAAAAACAAGTGCATAGACCCCCTTTTTAAAACTTTCTCCTTCTGTAGTATACAATTCTCTACAAAACGTGAAAAATTTACGAATCTGGCATGGATTTTGAATGTACAGTAGGGTTATTACCAACCCATCCCCTTCCTACACAGGTTCCCAGCCAGTTCTTACGAGTTTTGCTAGTTTTGCGATTTTTTTACTTTTTCCGCCAACTGAGGGCGCTGTTAGCACAAAAACGAGTGCATGGACCCCCTTTTCAAACCTTCTCCTTCTGCAGTATACAATTCTCTACAAATCTGGAAAAACTTACGAATCTGGCATGGATTTTAAATATACACCAGAGTTATTACGAACCCATCCCCTTCCGACACAGGTTCCTAACCAGTTCTTACGAGTTTTGCTAGTTTTTGACTTTTTCCGCCACCTGAGGGCGCTTCTAGCATAAAAACGAGTGCCTGGACCGTCTTTTTAAAACTTTCTCCTTTTGCAGTATACAATTCTCTACAAATCTGGAAAAATTTACGAAACTGACATGGATTTTGACAGAATAATGGGGATTTGTATATGACATTACGAGTTCTGAGGTCTATCAATGGCCAAAAACCTGCGTTGACGTCATTCTACCTGAGACCCAATCATGGCACACTTCAGTGTCCCATAGAAAAAAAGTAAGCACATGGACCTATACTTTTCTATGCGTATTTGGGCTTCTCATGGACCAAAGTAACTGTGTGCAAAATTTGGTGAAACTGACATGGATTTGACTTTAACTAGGGAACGTCCATAAACCATGGTTTAAACCAAACCTTGTTTGGTTAATTCGGGCCTTTATGTTTTCGGGTTGTCCGTCTGTTCGTCCGTCTGTCCGGAGAATCGTTTGAGGTATGAACTTCAAATTTGGTGCAAGTATGTATCACCATAAAAATAGGAACTGATTAGATTTTGGGGTATGTAGGTCAAAGGTCAAAGGTCATAGAGGTTAAATTGTGAAATTTCAGGTTATATCATAGCGCGATATCTCAAGAACTGTTTGAGGTATGAACTTCAAACTTGGTACAAGTATGTATCACCATAGGAAAACGAATTGATTAGATTTTGGGGTATGTAGGTCAAAGGTCAAAGGTCATAGAGGTCAAAATGTGAAATTTTCGTTTATTGCGATATCTTTAGAACCATTTGAGATATGCACTTCAAACTTGGTTCCAGTATGTATAACCATAGGAAGACGATCTGACAAGATTTTGGGATATGTAGGTCTAAGGTCAAAGAGGTCAAATTATGAAATTTCAGGTTACATCGTTTTAGCACGATATCTCAAAAACTGAGGTATGATCTTGAAACTTGTTACTAGTATGTATCACCATAGGACTATGATCTGGATAGATTTCGGTGTATGTAGGTCAAAGGTCAAAGGTCACAGAGGTCAAATCGTGAAATTTCATCTTACAGCTTTGTTAACACGATATTTCGAGAACGATTTGAGGTATGATATTCAAACCTGGTCCCAGTATGTATCACCATAGGAAGACGATCTGATTAGATAATGGGATACAAAGGTCAAAGGTCATAGAGGTCAAATTGTAAAACTTCAGGTTATATTTTCGTTAATGCAATATCCCAAGAACCGTTTGAGGTATGAACATCAAACTTGGTAATATGTATCACCTTTGCATTTTATAACATGCAAGTAAATGAGTGAGCGACATGTTAATTGCAGGGAGCGCAGGTCCTTTATTGCATCATTGCCATTCATTTTGAACCCAAAAATGTGCTTAAATACTTGTTGATAATTAGGGCTAAGGCCAGAGAGGTCAATTAACATGTGACCATAGATTATTATTTATTATTGTTTATCACAATATTTCAAGAAGAGTTTGAGCCATAACCTTAAAGGGGAAGTCCAGCCTAAAAAAACTTGCTTTTAAGAGAAGCAGACAAATCAGACAAATATATCAAAAAAGTTTGAGAAAAATCGGACAACTAATAAGAAAGTTATGAATATATCATGACATGAAGAACTGGGAAGACCAATTGTCAAATTGGCAACTTGATTATGAATATGTGACGTCATGGGTACACTACTAGCCATTAAGTATTTGTTATATGAATACTACAAATTTTCATTTTTTGTCAAAAAATATGATTTCCACGAAACTTAAACCAAGATATATGTATAGTAAACATGTTTTTGCGTATTTTTTTATACAGACCTAATATTTTTCTGTAAAAATCTGGAAGAATATGAATTTCTAACAAAATATTCACAAGAATATAATAATGAAAACATGAAATATTGTATAACTCAAGATATCTAGTTCATGAAATATTTTGTGAAGGTGTATACAAGTAAAAATATATAACTAAAGATATAACTTGGTCCATGTTCTGAGGAAATAATATTACTGTATAAGAAATGAAATTGTGTAGTAATAGTATAAACACAATAAATGGTTAGTAGTGTACCCATGACGTCACAAACTCATAATCAAGTTGGCAATTTGTCTAATGATTTTCATTGTTTTTCCCCTGTTCTTTATGTCATTAAATATTCATAACATATTAGTCGTCCGATTTTCCTCAAACTTTGTTTGATCTGTTTGTCTGATTTTCCTGCTTCTGTTGAAAGCAAGTTATTTTATGGCTGGACTTCCCCTTTAATTGAATTTAGGCGGAGGAATATAGGAGACGGAGTTGCATTCATCTTGTTACATAAAGTTTTATGGCCTATGTAGGCAAGAGTTAAAGTATTCATGTGAAAGTGATTTGTTTGGCTGCATGTGCTGAATTGCGGGGGGGGGGGGGTGGGGGAGTATGACAATATATTTCTTGTCTGGGATTTTTTTTGATGGAAAATTAATTGTAATAAAGTGAGTTTTATTCTGAGGTAAAATTTATCTTTGTTTCTGAGCTGTGATTTATTTTGATTGAATATATTAACCAATTTTAGAGTACTCATAACACTATTTGTAATTGTTGAATTAAGCACATAATTGTGATTTAAGGTTGAGCAACTGTTGGCAAAACGTTGGTTGATAGTTGGGTGAATATTGGCAAAACGTTGGTTGATGGTTGGGTGAATATTGGCAAAACGTTGGTTGATGGTTGAATGGATGTTGGTGAATGGTTGGGTTAGGTTGGCAAAACATTGATAAATGGTTGGGTGAAGATTGTCAAAATGTTGGTATGACGTTGACAAGAGTTACGTTGGGCCAACATCCATATGACGCCGAAACGTATGGTTGGTCATACGTTGGGCCAACGTTGGCTCGACGTCATACTGCGACGTTGTGCTAACATTGGCCCGACGGCAAGAATGACGTGGGCCCAACGTCGTACTTCCAACGTTGCCCCAACTTATCTGCTTACGTTTGGCCAACGTTGGGCCAACAAAGCGTTGCTATCTGGGATGTGTTAATTTAACATTGAAGATTTTCTTTCTTTCGCTGTATCTGGGTGTTTTTTTTTTTTTGATCGGGTATAAATTTAATCGGATCATATTGGGCTTACCATCAAAATCCGAAGTCAACAAAAATTAACATCTAATCTTGTCTCATTTCTTGCAATTCTCCGTCTGTAACGGTCTGTAAACAGTCAAATATCGTACTCGTACTCTTAGCTCTCTCTCGCACTCGCATGTTAGAAGGTATCGTTTTGATCTCGATATCGATAGTGCATATCGCTGTTTAATGAAAAACGTGGATAGAATCGAATACTGTATCTATTGTTACAGAGTATTGAAGAAGAATCAATTTTGTAAAGACATGTATGCTGGTTAGATGATCGTTTTGTGGGTCTATATAGAGTATACAAGGAATCTCAGGGATACGCCCACTGCTTTTTAAGTGGATGTAATGATTGCAGTTGCTTGAGATGAAGTATTCCAATTCACAGGATGGGTTCTTTTTTATGTTTGTAGAATGGGGTGGGGGAGATTATAAAAATAGTGTTTACAATAAACATGGATTCATTATGATGTAAATTTATTATGTTAACTTATTATGTTGGTTAATTGGTTATGCCAAAGTCTGCAATGTTATAGTGAAAAGCATTAGCATATAAGTAGAAGTAAAGGGAGAGGGGAAGCGGGGGTAATGGGATTTGTTTTAGACACGTCTTTTCTTGGTATGTTTCCCTTGTTTTTAATGTGTTTAGTTTGTATTTTATGTTTCATGTTTTCTTTCTTTCTTTCTTTGAGGGTAATTGGTAGTGGCCATTTGAGCTGGTCAGCTTTACGCGCCGCAAATTGTGTTCTACGGCCCGTCCGCTTCTCAACCCATTATATAATATCTTCTTCTCCACACCCTTATGATGAATAAGACTAAATTTTCTGTATGCAATTTTATATCTTTAAATGTTAAGGGTGTTAGAGAGAAAAATAAAAGACGGAGCATTTTTAGATGGTGCAAAGAAAAAGGAGGGAATATTATTTTTCTACAGGAAACATTTAGTACACAAGATATAGTTAATAATTGGAACTCGATGTGGGAGGGGAACTGTATATATAGCCACGGTACAAACCACGGTAAAGGGGTTATGATATTATTTGACAGGGGAGTAAATATTAAATTAGAACATACAATTACTGATACAGAAGGTAGATACATTTTCACAGTTGGGGTTCTGCAAAATCAAGAGGTAATAATAGGAAATGTTTATTTTCCAGTTGGAAGCAAAGAGGTGGAACAATTAGAGTTTTTGCGCACTATTACAGGGTTGGAAAAAAGTTTGGAATATTTTTTTGGCGATGAGTATGTCTGATTTTAAATGCTAGTTTCTACTATATTGTGATGAATAATTCATCCAAATCGGATTAACTGTGTTGAATGAAGTCTACTGTTCCATCTTGTACCAAAGATTACGTAATATTGTTAAACATGTTACAATGGCTGACCAATGAACCACATGTTGTCAGATTTGCTCTATTTGTGTTTGAACATCTTGTTATACATTTCTGTACTTCACGTGGAATTTTGAAAAAGCTACGTGCAGTTTGCAGTCATTTTGAGGACTTCGGTATAGCAATTAAACTGTATCTGATTATTTAACTTTTTCGTTAGACATTTGCAAAAACAGCAAATATACGCTTCCGAATTCCAAGTGGACCTCTGCACTGTGTGATAAGCCTGATTTTTAATGTTGTGCTTTTAAAGTTAAAAAGGGACACATATCTTTTATTTGAACCTCAAAGAAGAACTTAAAATGACGAGGGATATGTTTAAGACAAGAAATAATTCTTGGAATAAAAATATTCCAAACTTTTTTCCAACCCTGTATAGGAAAAGATGAATTTAAAAATAAGCCTTTTATTATAGGAGGGGACGTTAATATGGTTAGAGATGTACATCTAGATTACATGGGAAATAATATGAATAAAAAGCAGCCTAAGCTCAGTAATAAGTTTGAAAACTTGTTAATTGACTATAATGCAATAGACATATGGCGATTAAGAAATGCCACTAAGAAACAATTTACGTATCACCAAGAAAATCCATCTATGCAAAGTAGATTGGATTATTGGGTTATTTCCGAAATTTTAGGAGAGACAGTGTTAAACTGTAAAATACTACCTTCCATTTCACCTGATCACTCAGCAATAGAGCTGAATATTAGATTGAATTATATTACTAATCCCGCGATAAAGGCAGGTTATTGGAAGTTTAATTACAGTTTGTGTAATGATGAAGGTTATGTTAAAAGTATGAAAGAAGAAATTTTGAAAGTTAGGTTATCTGAAGAGATTACAGAATATTATGGGATTATATGAAAATGGAAATACACAGTTTTACAAGAAAATACTCCAAGAAAAAAGCCAAGGAAAGAAAGGAAAAAATTGCCAGTTTAGAACAAGAAATTTTAAAATTAGGGGAAGAACTACAACTACAAACAAATATTAGAGACAATGGTTTGATTGACAATCTGGAAAGAAAAAAAAGTGAATTGAAAAAAACTTATGTTTATATAAATGAAGGGGTAAAAATCAGATCTCGAGCGCCATGGTTTGAAACTGGAGAAAAGGAAACGGCATATTTTAAGCAATTAATAGCTTCCAATGGGAAAAAAGTGTTATTAAAGAGCTAAAGGTGAATGAAAATATAATTGATGATGAAAGTGATATTTTGCTGGAAATCAGAAACTTTTATTCAGCATTGTATGCTGATTCCGAAGTAGGATTATGTGAGAACATTAACTTTTTCCCCGAGAGCTTACCCAAATTAACCGAAAATCAGAGAAATCACTGTGAGGGAAAAATTAACCAAGGAGATTGTATTGATATTTTAAAAGAAATGCGGTTGAATAAATCCCCAGGGAATAATAATAATAATAATACATTGCATTTATAATGCGCTTAATACAAATGTTTCTAAGCGCCGAAGTATTATTACCCCCGCTGTAGCTAGGCTACCGAATTCGGTGCTCACAGCATTTCAAGGAATAAATTCCTACCGGGTACCCATTTACTACACCTGGATAGAGAGTGGCAAATGTAGATTAATGTCTTGGCAAAGGACATTAGTGCCGCGGCGGGACTCGAACCGCAAACCATGAGATCCACAGTCCGGTGACGTATCCACTAGACCACGACACCTCTACATGATGATGGAATGATGGATTGAATATAGAATTTTACATCACATTCTGGCAGGTAGTCGGTGACTTACTTGTAAATGCTTTTAATGATATTATAAAATTTAAAGAATTATTTCCTTCTCAAAAACAAGCAATTATTAAACTTATACATAAAGATGGTAAAGCCCAAAAATGTATTAGTAATTATAGGCCTATCTCCTCACTCAATGTCGATTACAATATCCTTACTAAGATACTTTCTAAAAGATTACAAACGATTTTGAGTAATATTGTGTCAGTCGATCAAGTAGGTTATTTAAATGATACAAAAAAATCGTGAAGCAATAAGACTAATTAATGATATGATTTTTCACACGCCAAATTTTAAATAAACCAGGATATCTATTGGCAATAGACTTTGTAAAAGCCTTCGATTCAATTTCACATACTTTTCTTCAAAAGGTGCTTAATTCATTTGGGTTTGGACCAATGTTTAGTAAATGGGTTAAAATACTATTATACTAAAGCTCAAAGTTGTGTTTTCAACGGGGGGAAATCAACCAGTTATTTTAAAGTAGAACGGGGTTTAAGACAAGGAGATCCGCTGTTTCCTTATTTATTCATCCTATGTATCGAATGTCTAACTCATTGCATTCGAAAAAATAACTTGGTAAAGGGTATTCGCGTTGGTGAAATGGAAATAAAGCAGATCCTTTATGCAGATGATATGACAATTTTTGTACGCGATATAGACTCAATTTATAGATTGGAGGTAATTTTAGAGAGCTTTAGGAAAATATCCGGACTTAAGATTAATGGAAATAAAACATTTATTTTGCCTCTGGGGCCATCTGTTGGCGCTGCAACTTTTTATCCTTTTGTAAAGGCAGTTGACATTGTAAAAATTTTAGGTATTTAATTTTCATTAGATCCTGACGTTGCCCAAGAGATGAATTATAAAGAGATTTTGAGCAAAATTAAGAAATTTTTAAATTGGTGGAAACAAAGAGATCTCACTCTGATTGGGAAAATTCACTTGTTGAAAACATACGCATATTCAAAATTGATGTATGTGAACTCTTCGACTCCGACGCCTGAATGGGTTTTCAAAGAAATTGATGAGATCTGCTTTAATTTTCTTTGGCGAGGGAAGGACAAGATAAAAAGAAGTACTTTGTATCTTGATTACAAACAGGGAGGATTGAAAATGCTTAACTTTAGACTTTTTGTGAAGGTGCAAAGGGTGATGTGGATCAAAAGACTTGTAACTGGAGACCAGAAAGTGAAATGGAAAAAGTACTTCAAATTTTTACTGAGACCAATTGGAGGAAATCTAATTTTCTATTGTAATTATTTACCTAACATGATCAACATACAGTTACCAAAGTACTACCAGGAAATGTTAAATATTTGGTTTGATATGAATACGTTTATTAAGAAGGATGCAACTAATAAAAGAAATATTCAATAATAAGTGTATTCAGAAGAAAGGAAAAACATATTTTCATGAAAATCTCTTCTTAAAAAACATATATAAATTGTACCATATTACAGATGAAGAAGGAACATTGAAATCAGATACTTATTTCAGATGTATAGGGACTGGACGAAGAGGAAATAGCATTGATTAAAGAAATATATGCAGATACGCCTGAAGAATGGAGAATCGATTTGAGAAAGCATACTTCAGTTGACGGTCTAAAAATAGAATTTATGTTTTCAAAGAAGACTTTTCAATTTTTTGTTTTTGTTTTGTTTTGTTTGCTTGTTGGTGTGTTTGTTGGGGGAGGGGGAGGCTTTAATCTGTAATATTCATTCGGTATGATTAATTTGAGTGCACTGTGTACTATACATGAATATTTACTTATATTAAGTATTACTGAAGACTGTCCTTATCATATGTTATGTACATGAACTAAAAATGAAGATGTATGATTTTTCATTGGTACTGAATGAATGCAATAAAGAATGCTACAAAAAAAAAATAAATAAATAAAGGCCGGGGGGGGGGGGGAAGCTATGATCTATAATATTCATTCAGTGTGATTAATATGAATGTACTATGTACTATATATTTCATTATATTATGTATTTCTGAAAGCTGTACTTATAATTTGCTATACATTTTGATAATTGTGTTATGTACATCAACTAAAAATGAAGTATGATTTTCATTTGTACTGAATGAATGCAATAAAAAAATGCTACAAAACAAACAAAAAAAAACGTGCAAATTGATCAATGCCTCTCAACCAATCAGATTGCAGGGATTTCACGACCCGTTCTATAATACAATATAACTTACGAGGTATGCATTTTCAATATATCGGCTTAAACAGATACTAGTGTTACAATAATAAGTCACAAGTATAAATTAAAGCTGTTCAGCTGTTTACAACTATAAATAAATAAGCGATCGACGGTTACTTGAAAGTATCATGTGAAAGATGGTTAAAAAATAATCACTGATCTGTGATACGGTTTACAGCTGTAAACAATGCACGATTTTGTTATGCATCAGTTTACGCGACAAAATTTTCATCGCGGTGACACAAGTTTGGTTAAGGACAGAGTAAAAAAGATTACGCAATATGTTTTAATGACTATAGACAGGGTAAACAAGAATAGTGGTTGATTTCTGTCCTTTGATATTGTATACTTATATAATTTAATATTTGTTATATTTATTAATGCATGCGCATGAAAAAGAGCTGACGGTTATCATACTAATCTCACTGTTTACAGCTACAACTATTGTTCATGCAGACACGATAATTGGAGAGTTCGTATCATGTTTACAATACCTTGTCATTAAGAAACAATGGAAACCAGAATGTAATAAGCATGACTTTGTATTGCGTAGAACATTTGCCTAAAGTTTCCGTGAAAATCAACAATTATAAAGTATACATTATTATAGGCATAATTATTACGCAAGAGAGAGGAGAGAGGGGAGAGAGAGGAAAGAGGTGAGAGAGAGGAGAGAGGTGAGAGAGAGGAGAGAGGAGAGAGAGAGGAGAGAGAGAGGAGAGAGAGAGAGAGAGGGAGAGGGAGAGAGAGGGGGGGAGCGGAGAGAGAGGGGGGGGGGGGGAGCGGAGGGAGAGGGGAGAAAGGGAGAGGGGAGGGAGGGGTGAGAATAATAGAGAGAGAAAGAAAACCAAACAAACTTACCCCCTGGTGTCCTGGGGGATCTTCCTGGTCCTCCAAGGGCTAGTTTACACGTTCTTCCCGTCCCTTCACAGTTACCGCACTCATCAAGTAATTTACCGGACCCATACACTCCATCACACCCAAATTCCTAGAAATAGCGTCATAAGGGATTTAAATTACTTATCATTTTCACTTGAGAAATAATCATGTTGAAAAATAAATAAATGCAAAAGCAAGCTTACGGTTGGTTACAATAGAATGAGTGTTGAAATTACTCCGTGAGTTATGATTTTATTTTGTCCAGCCGCGGTGGTACTTGCCAAAGCTTATTCTTATTCTTATCGAAAATGGACTTTACCATGTTTACATGTTTACTATGTTTATCAACGTTGCTTTTTATTTCAAACATCAGGTGCCAACATTTACACGTTCTTTCAAGCAATTTTTTGAGTACACACAAGATGAATGCGACTGCGTCTCCTATATGCCTCCGCCTAAATTCAGTTAAGTTTATATGGCTCAAACTGTTCTTGAAATATTGTGATAAGCAGAACAAAAAGCCTGCAATTACAAGTTTATCGACCTTAATATTGAAAGCGCTAATTGCCCTCATCGGTTTGGGTTTAGATTCGGCAAAGACGCAATCAAAATGATGTCACTTGTGCATTAGTATACTTGCCAGAAAGCCCGACGCATATCGGGTATATTGCCTGTGTTCTTACTTTGCATTTGCCTTTGACACACATTCGAGTTCGCATGAATTCATCTGGTTCCTCTTCTTCCCAGCATTTCGTCCCATCTGATATTTCAAGCGGAGGTCGATTTACAACAAAGCCTGCATTTGAGTTACACCTCAAATCACACAGCCGATCACCTCAACAAAGAGAAGAATTTAGAGCTCGCTAAGTAAATATTTGGAATTGGGGAGGGTCCAAGGAAGTGTAGGAAAAAAAATTAGCTTACTTTAACTTTAGCTTACTTTAACGAGAGAGAGAGAGAGAGAGGTAGAGACTCACTAGAGAGCTAGAGAGGTAGAGACTAAATAGAGAGCGAGAGATAGAGAGATAGAGAAGAGGGAAGGGGGCGTTGGCTTGACTCTCCCCAAATGAATTGCGTGTAAGCCTCACTAAACTAAGATTTACAACGAAGCAGCTTCCACAGTAACCTGGTAAAATCGTTTGTAAATCGTAATGGACCTAATGCTCCTTAAAATCTATATACTCTCAAATTACAAAACTACATTCTCCATAAGCTTTATCTTTAACCGATCTTGTCATCATATACCTCTTCAGCAAATTGATTTGGAGTCGTTTGACCGACTGGTTACACGTTGTAGAATAGGTTATCACCAAAGACACCAATGTTTTGTTTAATAGGTTTCATAGAAAAACGAAATGATGTTTTGAACTGTGTAATAATTTAAACCAAACAACATTTATATTTTGCTTTTATATAAACAAACTATACCGGCTTTCAAAACAATTTAGCAATATATCAGGAATTGTTACCCAAATGAGTATACTGTCGAACAAAACTGACAAAGTTGATTAAAAAATGGCAAGATTTTGAGAAAATTTAGACTGTTAGAGATTTTGAGATGCTCTAAAATGCAAGTTTTAAAGATAGATTTTTGAAAAATTCCCTGGTGTGGGAGGGGCGTATCTAGGGGGCAGGAGGGGGGGGGGGGGGGGGTGACGTGCCCCGGGCGGCACTTGGAGGGGGCACAAAAAAAAAACCGGATTATGCGCCCCAAATCCGCAGGGTAAATGCACTAGAACTGCGTAGTAATTTAAAAAAACAACATTTATATTTTGCTTGTATACAAACTATACCGGCTTTCAAGACAATTTAGCAATATATCAGGAATTGTTACCCAAATGAGTATACTTTCGAACAAAACTGACAAAGTTGATAAAAAATTGCAAGATTTTGAGAAAATTTAGATTGTTAGAATGTAATTTTTATTGCCGTTCCCAAATTTTTCTTATTCATGTTGGTATTTGGTTGTATTATTTATTACTTATGTTTTGTGTCTAAAGCATAACATTTTGTGTTGTAAATTTCACTATGTTATTACGTTCAACTATATGCAATTCAGAAAATGCTTATAACTATAGACATTAATTATGTATTTGATTTGATTTGATTTATTTGTCAAGTTCAAATATACACATACATCAAATAGAAAATTCATGAAAGCTTGACAGGATAACCCATGAAAGCTCGAGGGCTTATTTACAATGGGGTCCTAAACAGAGCATTAAAAGACATTATGGAAATGTATGACATTAGTTCTTATATACAGATGAAACATATTTACAGAAAAGTATAACAGCAACAAAACTGAATGAAGAAGAAGAAAAAAAAAATAAACCCAATAAAACAATACATAAAAATAAGAACAAGGTATAGAGAAAAGAAAAAGAATATTGATCGGAAAATCTTAGCCATATCACACAAATGTGTAAATCAGGTCACTTGTTTCTATTCTGTTCGACTCAAGTGATAGGAAATCTTTTAGAACTCTCTTAAAATGTGCGAAGTTTCCTATTGCTTTAATATGATTAGGGAGGGAATTCCAGTGTTTGATTGCATTATAATAGAAGCAGTTGCCAATACTGCCTACTCGTTCGGGCAAAGTAAAGTTATATTGACTATTTCTTGTTTCGTAATTATGTAAATCAATAACAAGATTAAAATTGTGGCCAATATAATGATTCGCAGTGATATATTTTGTGCGCGTGATGTAGTATGAGCTGTTTTGATCTTTGACTGACATCAAGTAGACCAACAGCAGTTAACTCATTATAGCCAACGTGCGTTCTTGGGCCTAAACAAAGAATAAATCTAACCATTTTATTTTGAATTTCTTTTGTTCCGACTTGCCTAAATTAGTATACCACGCGGCGTTAGCATAGTCGAATAAGCACTGAATGAGAGCAAAGCATAGTATACAACTTGCATGTGAATTCATTTTGTTATCTATACAAAAATTTCAAACGGGAGTTAGCTTTCTTTTACTATAGAATCTAGTAAGGATGAAAATGAAACCTGGCTTGTTAAGTGGACGCCTAAATATTTTACAGATTCTTTACTCTGAATTATTTGATCTTTGTATGCTACTTTGAAACCATCAGATTTTTTAGCATTACCTTTGCTACAAGTGTAAAGAGAGCTAGTTGTCTGTCATCCAATCTACACATTGACAGCTCTTCATTGAGTTTTTCCTCAACATATTTTGGATTAGAATTTGAATAAATTAATACACTGTCATTGGCATTATAATAATAGCTTACAATCTTTTACACAAATACACATATCATTTATATAACTCGTAAAAAGTATCGGGCCTAAAATGCTCCCTTGTGGAACTCCACAAGTTATTGGAAGTAATTTTTAATATACATCATGGATTGCAACCAGCTGGTGTCGGTTTGATAAATACGATCTGAACTATGCTAAATTCGCCGTACTGAATCCCATTACTTGTAGTTTTTTTCAATAATATCTCGTGATTAACAGTATCGAAAGCCTTTTGTAGGTCAAGAAGCACCATACCAACAAAGTTCCCATGTGAGGTTTCGGTCCTCACATATCTGTTAAATGAATTAGGCTTGTTTCAGTCGAATAGTCGTGACGAAAGCCAGACGGAAAATCATATATTAGATTTTTTCCTTTGTAGTATCTTTCAATTTGAACAAGAACTGATTTTTCCATAATTTTCGAAACTACACTTAATACATTAATTGGTCTATAATTTCCAACATCTGTTTTGTCTTTCTTTTTATACAGCGGTGTCACTTTTGCTATTTTCATATGGTCAGGAAAAGTACTCGTCATAATAGATGATTATAAAACAAAGAGGTCTAAATAAAGTTTTTGCGCCATCTTTCAAAAATTTAGCAGGAATCAGATCTAGACCCGTACCTTGGACACGTTTAATTTACGTAACTCATTCTACACAAATTGCTCACTAACTGGTAATAGCTCAAAGCTATCTTCAGTTACACCTTTTTCTTCGTAAAACTCACGAACACTGTTATTATTATCTACACTGAACAGGTTATTCAATGGAGATAGTTTGTTAACTAAATTGGCAGCAACATTTGTGAAATAAGAACTGAATTCATTGGCTATCGCCATTTTATCATGACACAATTTTCCATCGATACTTATGACAGTCTCTTGAACTTTACTTTTCTTATTTTTTTAATCCTAAGTTTTTCAAACTCTGCCAGAGTCTCCTTGAATCTTGTTTGCTTTCTTCTATCTGGTTTTGCAAATGCTGGAGCTTGGCCTTTGTTATTTTCCTTTGAACTAAATTTCGTAACGATCGATATGATTTAAGACAGCGTTTCGTCTTTCATGTTTTTCTTCATTTTCTTGTAAGCTACGTTTCTC
This sequence comes from Heliocidaris erythrogramma, assembly GCA_025617745.1. Lineage (NCBI taxonomy): Eukaryota > Metazoa > Echinodermata > Echinoidea > Camarodonta > Echinometridae > Heliocidaris > Heliocidaris erythrogramma. The sequence goes on along the minus strand of CM046856.1, from coordinate 1,329,590 downwards.
TCCCTAATAAGGGACAAAATTTCTTTGCTTTATCCTAATCCGTTTCCGTGGAGCAAGCATGTTTAAAGTTGAAATAAATACGTTTTGAAATTTTGACCATGCTTCATTTACATCTGTACAGTTAGTTATCGATGACCAGTCGACGAGAGATAGCTGGGAATTGAAAGTTTCTTCGTTATAACTTTTCAACGATCTTAAAGTAGCTGTTCTGTGCTGACCAGATACAGATTACGTGAACTAGCAGAGATGAGCAAGTCGATGTGATTCGAGTTGGTTCATCAATGAGTTGACTTAAACCATTAAGATTTAATAAGTCGATATATTTTTTGGAGAAAGGAGAATTGTGAAGGAGACATATATTCATATCCCCTAAAATGATAATTTCTTCATCTTTGCTCATATTTTCTAAAGAATTTGACAAATGCTCAATAAACTTATTATTTTTTGGAGTTCTGTATAAAACACCCACCACAATTGGTCTTGATCTTGGTAAAAGCACATTAATCCATAATGATTCAGTAACATCGGTTTGCATATCAACGTTAATGTTGAATGCGATGTCCTTTCTTATGTATAAACATACACTACCTCCAGGCCCTGACGATCTGTCATGGCGTACGACTTTATATCCATCTATATTAATTTCTTCATCGTTCACGGAGTCATTTAACCATGTTTCTGTGAAAGCAATGATTGCCAGACTCTTTCTTTTAAAAAGAATTCTTAGTTCCGAAATCTTGTGCAGGATAGATCTTACATTGAGATGTACAAAATGAAGACCTCTTACTTCAAATCTTTTTTCAAAATCCTGATAAAGAGCCGTTTGATCGTTTAAGCTTTTGGGTCGTAAATTTGGCTCAGAAATATTTTCGGGCGTAAGAATATCTTTCGCACGGTTTTCTGTAGCTTTGCTATATAGTCATCAAATAAAGAATCACAAGAAGATGGTAAACAACAGGTTAAACAAAACCAATTTTCATCTGGGCTCATATATAGGCTAGTATATACTTCCAGAGTTACTCCTTGACAGTGAATGTGATACCATTTTTTACAACTGAAGCAGAGAAGGCCGTGCTGGTTTGATTTTACTGGTTTTTCACAGTTTCCGCACGGAAACTTGTATTTAGGGCCTGGGTTTGATTCCACATCGCCAGAAAGTAATAAGAGAAGGAGAACAATAAAATTCATATCTCCAAAGTCTTGAAATTGAATACATTTGCTATACAAACGGAAAATAAATAAATTTTTGTTTTTTTAATTTTTTCTCGTAACAAATCGATCTGGCATTCATGTCATATATATAAGACACGACACAAAATAGGCCCAGTGCTTTGTTGTACAGAAAGATAATTACAATTTTAGATTTTGTCATCAGGATACAAATCATAGTATCATATTCTTGTTTCATCATAAGAAAAAAAAGTATATGAACATGTTTAACTTATTTTGCTGTAATATACATTATTCTTTTGTGCATGTATTAAATTATGTTGATCAGAGACTGATCTAAAATAAAATGGCCTGTCGGAGGGTCAAAAAAGAGAAAAGTTTTTCCTTTTTTTCTTTCGTAATAACAAATATACTCCCGAAATAAATGTGTAAAATTGTTACCGTAAACGGTGCCATCAAGATCAGCTGTCCAGTTATAATAACTAGATTCATATGTCTGATCGTTGGTAAGAGCGCATTCCCGTTGTCGGTAATCTTCCGATGAGATGACCCCAGGGCAAGGCTATGGAGTAAAAATGAAGCATTTCAGGGAATCTTGTAAGGCAAAATTACCTTTTGATATATTCATTGATAGTTATTCTCCCATGGGGGCTACCATTTCGAAAAACTACATAGTCGTACATATCCATTTACATGTACACAATGGATATGGTCTGACATAATATAGGTTTTCCGGCTCGATTTCATATTTTTGTCAGTCAAATTAATTTAGATGCATTCGAATTCAGACACTATCGTCTAACGATAGATATCGGTCTTTCAAATTTTGAATGGAGTCATTAAAATTCTTTTCGAGGCAAGCAGATTAATTTATGAACACTGAAATTCATTTATGGAGAAGATTATTTCAAATAATATCATTCCATATTTATCCGCATTCGATTTATTTTCAGGGCATTCAAATTAGCGATCGTTCTTACGAATTCGTTTTAGTACTATACGGTTTCGAATTTCGTGCATTAGATTTCAATGTTCATGCATTCAAATTAAGAAAGTACCCTAGAGGGGCCTGTTTGGGCATTCACTTTCTTTCATTTTAAGGAATTCATTTTAAAATCATAGATTCGTTGATCAACTTTCAAGGATTTCGTGGTTTTTAATGTACTCAAACTTATACTGTCTCGTATATTTAAAGGGAGGGAATTCCAAAATTTAGGAGCTGTATATGAAAAAGTATTCTGGGTTAATGCCGTACGAGTTCTTGGCAAATAATATAGATTGATTTGTCTGGTGGGGTAATGATGGATCTCATTATTTGATGTAAATATATTATATATATTATATAATATATTAAGACAGTGGGCAATTCATGATTTTATGATAGTGAAACATAAGTACAGCAAGATTGAGGCGGTAAATATCATATTTTTTTAGTACATTATTAGAGTGAAAAAGACCATCAGTGTGGTGGCGATAGTTAACATTATAATTCGCATAGCCTCTTTCTGTAATAAAACAGGCATGTCGCACTGTTTCCCGGGGCTAATATTCCATAATTTAGATATGGTAAAACTAGTGTGGAGGATATAGTTTTCCAAAAACTTACAATACACTTTAAATCGAATGCACTTTTTTAAAACTTGCCAGCCTTTTGATGAAGTTGAATGACCGAAGAGTAACAGAAGCCGGTTGCAGGTGAAATTGGATGCTTCGATTTCAAACTTTTGCTTGTAAGTCAAATTTGAACGAAGAATTTTAAGAATCTGGTGCACAAAAAGTTAATTTGCACGTGTATAAATGAATTTGGATGCTCACTGGTTAAATCGTTTGATCTTTCTTCAGATGAGAATGAACCATTTGAAGAATTTTTTGCACGAATAGTGAATTTGGACGAATCAAAGTGAAATTGACTGCTCTTTCCTTAAATCGTTTGCTCTTAATAGGAATCTTGATGACCCATTTGAAAAATTCGTTGCACAGATCACGAATTTGAAAGAACAAAAACAAAATTGAATTTACATGTACCATGGCGATCATATCGTTTGTGAATTCGAATGCTCGAAATGTGAAATAGATTGAACAAATTGTGAAATTGAACGGGAAAACCTATAAATGACTTATGAATAGCGAGGTAATTTGTCTATGGTTTGCTCGTTATATAGGAACATGGGCGTTAATCGTGACGTAACTCTATTCATCATGGGGGGGGGGGGACGACACAATAGCCGTCCCCCCATGATGAATAGAGTTACGTAACAATTAACGCCCATGTATAGGAGGTCCGCTATACATAATAAAACCGTTATTCATTTAGTCACGCGTTATGGATAGCGATCCTCATGAATAAGTGGTCCTTATGAATAGCGGTCCTTATGACTAGCGAGGTTACCCAGTTTACTGTGTTATTATCAATTTCTTTTAAAGGAGAATGAAACTCAATAAAAATAGCTGATAATCATGTGGAAAGTTGTCAGCCTGTTCAAAATATCTTGAAAATACTCCTATGTGATTGCTCAGTAAGGATAACAATCTCTCTAAAGTTAGCAGATTCCTTGATAGTTAGTCTCCCATTGAGGCTGCCATTTTGGAAAAAAAATGTGATGTCATAGTCGTACATGTCCATTTACCGGTACACAATGGATAAATAACTGTTGTAGAACCAAATCCACCAATGCAAAATGCAACAATCTTGGTACCTCAACGCTCGCACAGGTGATGTTGTATGGAGCACTTGTATGTAGGTCTTTGTCACTTCTTTGAATAATTGATAAACCTTTGTCTGACCAAGCAACAATTTGGGTATGCCAAATCCTGCTTAACAAAAGAAACTGCCTCACAAAAGAAACTGCCTCACGTATGAAACAGCTGAACCAAATGTCTTGACACAATTCGGTTACATGACAGGAAAAAATCCCTTCATTTGAATGTACATGACTACAAAAATGGTCTATTATGATGAAATCCAGTGTTATGCATTCCACAGGTGATCATGAGTGTCATCGTAGCTCCCCATGGGATATTGCATAGCTCTCCTTCTTAAGTAATCAAACAGGAGCAATTTCAAGATATTTTTAGCAGGCTGACAATAAGCCACTTCGGAGATGCAATCTGAGCATGAGCAGAGAAAGGTCATCTGTACAAAACTCTAAAACCCACTGACACTAATATTCCATATGTGCTCATGAATGTCATGTAATCATTATTCAATTATGCACTAATGGTGCACATAAAGGGACCCTCCATGTCTAAAATATCTGTGGATATTTGGGGTCATTTGTACCATGCGCTAACCCCGAACTGGCTTATTATCTACATGATTATCGGCTAATGTCTATTACCTTTTTTTAAAACTATTATTGTCTCGGGTGAAACGCTGTAAAGAGAGCACTGTGAATCTTTCTTCCCTATTCGTTTTAACCAGTGATCAGTTGGTACCAAACTATTCAAAATTTTAAAGTGGGTAATTCGGAGTCTGGAACATAATTATCTCGTGAAGGGGTCATACACAATGCTCCTTATGTTGTGAACGTAGATTAGAGATATACTGTAATCATTTGTGAAGTAAGTTTCACATTGTGTTGAAACCTCAAAAATAGTCATGCTACAGGGAAAAAAACACAACGTGTCTCATCCGATCTAAAAATTATGGGAAGGGGCAGATACACGAAGAATGGCATTTTAACGGACCCCTGTGTTGTATAACGGCACTCCTGAACAACTGACGGCGATCATATCGAAATGATTTATTCAAGACATGATATCATATATATATATTTTCATATTCGGTAAATGAAATCAAGTCAAATTAAATAAAATTAAATCATATTCCGAACAGAGATAAATCTTACATTCTCGTTACAAGTAGTCATGATAAACATGGGTCCTTCGCAGGCTTTCCCGCCAAAACGAGGTACAGGATTATTACACTCTCTTGGCATGTACAGGACACCTGTCCCACATGTACGAGAACAGTTGGGATAGTCTCCGATCCATTCACTCCACCCACCGTCTATAGGACGGGGAACTCCCCCGATCGAACTACGACAGAATCCTTGGTAACACCACTGCAACAAAATTACGAAAGCAATGTTGACTCTAACTGTAAAGTGAATTCATTCTTTTGAATGAACTTTGAAAAAAAATAATAAAAAAGTATACATTGATGATGATCCTGGTGATAATGATTAGTCGATCGTCTGATGTTACTGCTGAAATGATTATCATAATAACAACAGTAACGCGATGACTTACGTGTCTTAACAATCTTTTCTAGCTTCACTAACTTCACAGAAGAATGAGCTAATGAAAATAGAGACGGCCATTGCAAACCAGTGAATTCAAAACAGACAGGAAACAAAACTAGAAGAATGGAGGAAAGACGTAGATTACATACAATATTATGGTATACAGTAACAATACCATGCACTCCATAATTAACCAAGCTATAACTTTACGTAAAGCATGGGTGTCGATCCCGGGGGTGGGGTGTATATATCCCCTAAAAAAATTGGGTGGGGGTGGGGTGGCATGTACTATCATGATTATCTTCCCCCAATATCTTTGGATAAAATAAATAAGAATTATGATATATTAACTTAAAACAAATAATTATCCCAACTCATTATTATGTTTAATCTTGAAATACCATCACATTCTTTAATGATTAGAAGTAAGGAAATAAGAAATGCGAAAATATCGAAGGAAATTTGTTCGCTAGCATTGTTATTCTCAAGGGTTCCGTCCGTTCTCGTCGATCAGTGCATTCCTTCTTTTCATTAAAACACATTTTGAGATGCTCTAAAATGCAAGTTTTAAAGATAGATTTTTGAAAAATTCCCTGGTGGATACCCCCTCCCACACCCTCTCCCGCTCGGTCGCTTCGCTCAGTGGCGTATCTAGGGGGCAGGAGGGGGGGGGGGGGCACGTGCCCCAGGCGACACTTGGAGGGGGCGCAAAAAAACGGATTATGCGCCCCAAATCCGCAGGGTAAATGCACTAGAAGTTTTTGAATAAAATTTTCCAAAGCTCGGTCGCTTTGCTCCCTTGCATAATTATCTTTCAGGATCTCGTAATTTCGCGCCCCCAGTATATAGTTCTTAAATAGCTTAAAGGGTTAAAAATTTGAAAAAAATAAAGATGTAATTGCTTTGCTCGCCATATTATGTAAGTTTCATATATTACTCCTGCTAAATATTGCGCCCCAATATAGCATAGACTCAATAGAGTGTATAAAACAGCATTTGCAATGGTTCAACTTCTGAAAGAAATCTCAACTTCGGTTAGCCTTGCTGAATATCTCGACTCTTTCTCAAGACCTTATGGTTTTTGTTAGTTTCGCTCCCGACTGTAGAAGTGAGTGAATAGAAAACCGTTTATCAATGTATACAATTCGAGCTTCTCTACCGCTCAAAATGTCTTGGGTAAAATGCACAAGAAATTGCGTTTTTAGGGTTAAAAATTGAAAAGAACAAGGAGACAAGTACCGAATGATATAAGGAAAGAGAAGAAGATGAAACAGGAAAAGAGAATAGAAGATGAAACAATAAAAAGAAAAAGAATAGAAGATGAAACAATAAGAAAGAAAGAGAATAGATGATGATACAATAAGAAAGAGAATAGAAGATGAAACAATAAGAAAGAAAGAGAATAGAAGATGAAACAATAAGAAAGAAAGAGAATAGAAGATGATTCAATAAGAAAGAAAGAGAATAGAAGATGATACAATAAGAAAGAGAATAAAAGATGAAACAATAAGAAAGAAAGAGAATAGAAGATGATACAATAAGAAAGAAAGAGAATTGATTTGATTTGATTTGATTCATTTATTTATTCACGGTACAAGCCCAATTCAGCTGCAAGACTGTTTTACAATGGGGCCGTGCAAAATAACATCATAACATAAAACAAACATGAAAATATAACATATAGAAATTAACAAAATGAAATTGCCTTTGACAAAAATATGATGCACAGTTAGAATAAAAATTAAATATATGTATATAACATATACAAACTATTGCATGAATATGTTGAGGAGTGAGTAAAACTGAAATATTCTAAAATGGTTCGGAATATTTGTAAATTGATTTTTTTTTTTTTTTTCATGGTTTATAAAAATTCATTAAAATAGAGGGGATATTACACACCATAATATAAAACAAAACATGAAAATATAACATATAATATATATCTATAAGTTAAAAAAGAAAGTAAAATAGCACTAAATTGCAAATAATGTAAAAAATTTATTTTGGGAAAAGCACTAAAAAATAAATATATAAATACTATGTACAATTAAAATAATAATAGTAAAAAGAAAGTATATACACATATAAAAAGAGAAGAATGGCTATGTAGATATCTATATATATTATATTATATTATGTTATATTGTATTATAAGTTAATGTACATTACCATCCCACTGTCGGATTGTTCAGTAAACTACAATCTATAGGTTAATCGAAATTTGAGTGAAAAAAAAAAAAAAAAAAAAAACTTCATATGACTTTACTGAACTCAAAATACTACCATCTCTTGTATTGTTATAATGAATAAACACATAGATTATTTAGCTGTTCTTTGACATGATTGGCTTCAAACCACATTATACATTATTAGTATTAGCCAATTTAGATTTGAAAATGCCAATACTAGAAGACATTTGAGTCTCCTCGGTAAGTGAGTTCCATATCTGGGCACCTCTATATATGAATGTACGTTTGCCCGATTCTGTTTTCGGGCGAGGTACATCAACACAGAGATTACTCTGTCTCGTGTTATATACACGTGTTCGGTATGTGAAAGAGAATAGAAGATGAAACAATAAGAAAGAAAGAGAATAGAAGATGAAACAATAAGAAAGAAAGAGAATAGAAGATGATTCAATAAGAAAGAAAGAGAATAGAAGATGATACAATAAGAAAGAAAGAGAATAGAAGATGATACAATAAGAAAGAGAATAAAAGATGAAACAATAAGAAAGAAAGAGAATAGAAGATGATACAATAAGAAAGTGAATAAAAGATGAAATAATAAGAAAGAGAATAGAAGATGAAACAATAATAAAGAAATAGAATAGAAGATGAAACAATAAGAAAGAAAGAGAATAGAAGATGATTCAATAAGAAAGAAAGAGAATAGAAGATGATACAATAAGAAAGAGAATAAAAGATGAAACAATAAGAAAGAAAGAGAATAGAAGATGATACAATAAGAAAGTGAATAAAAGATGAAATAATAAGAAAGAGAATAGAAGATGAAACAATAATAAAGAAATAGAATAGAATATGAAACAATCATCGAAAGTAAAACAAAGAAACAAAGGAGAGTTAAAAAGATAAGATAATCTAACTTACCATATTATTTCCACATTTCGTGCCTTCGATGACACGTGTGACTCTACAATACATACCGTTAGGCGTCTGACAATTGATCTGTCCACAAGTCTAGCAAAATACAAATTTGTGTTAATGTCAGTCAATAAGAAACGATTATTCGTCAAGCAACTTCTTTTCAATTTCATACAATGTCGTTAATGCTTCTTATGCTACCGATCGTGCATGTTTTTGCATGTGCGTATGGCAAGCTTAATGCCCAATAAGTCAGATAAACTAAGTTTATCGCCGATAAATTCAGTTTTTCGCCGATAAACTCAGTTTTTCGAGCGATAAACATAGTTTTTCACTCGAAAAACTTAGTTTTTCACCGATAAACAGGGTTTTTCTCAATAAACAGAGTTTTTCATTTGATATGCAGAGTTTCTCTCGATAAACTCTGTTTATCACTCGAAAAACTATGTTTTACGGTGAAAAACTTAGTTTATCGGCGATAAACTCAGTTTTTCGGCGATAAACTAAGTTTTTCAATTGATAAGCAGAGTTTCTTGATAAACTAAGTTTATCACTTTGAAAAACCTTGTTTATCGAAGTGATAAACAGGGTTTTTCGAAAAACTATGTTTATCAAACGATAAACACAGTTTTTCACTCGAAAAACTATGTTTATCAAACGATAAACACGGGTTTTCGGTGATAAACTAAGTTTATCGGCGAAAAACTCTGTTTATCAATTGATAAACAAGGTTTTTCGAAAAACCTTGTTTATCAAACCATAAACAGGGTTTTTCGATATGCAGAGTTATTGTAAATCTACCGAGAGTGGGCGCTACAAAAGTACATAAAGAAACTGGCCTGTGAGCATCGAACTCAAACATAGTCAGCAAAATGCCTTCTTGTGAAGCCATCAACTGTACCGATCGACTTCTTTCTTTCATTTAATATATCTTCTTCAAAGAAATCCATAAGGAAAGCGAAGAGAATAGATAGAAGGAAAAAACAAGGAAATATAAAGAAGGGGGAGGGGATAGATGGAAGGAGAAACACGGAAATACATAAAGAAAGGGGATGATGGAAGGAAAAACAAAGAAATATATAGGGAAAGGGGGGAGGAACGATTAAAATAAAAACAAAGACATACATAAGGATAGAGAAGAGCATAGATGGAAGGAAAAACAAAGAAATACATAATGAAAGCGAAGAGAATAGATAGAAGGAAAAAGCAAGGAAATATAAAGAAGCGGGAGGATAGATTGAAGGAAAAACAAAGCAATACATGAAGAAAGGGGAGACGATGATAGATGGAAGGAAAAACAAAGAAATCCATAAGGAAAGAGAAGAGGATAGATGGAAAAACAAACATATATAAGGAAATAGAAGAGGATAGATTGGAGGAGAAACAAATAAATACATAAGGAAAGAACAGAGGATATAGAATTTAATGTATTTTTTTTGTTTTCCTTTCTTCTATCCTTTCTTCTTTCCTTTTTTTTTTTTTTGCTTTTCCTCTTCTATATCCTCTCCCCTTTCTTTTTGTATTTCTTCGGTTTTCCATCCAACTATCCCCTCCAGTTTCCTTATATATTTCTTTGTTTTTCCTTCCATATATCATCTCCTCTTTCCATATGAATTTTTTTGTTTTTCCTTTCATCTATATCCTCCCCCCTTTCTTGATGTATTTCTTTGTTTTTTCTTCCATCTATCCTCTTCTCTTTCCTTTTGTATTTCTTTGTTTTCCCATTTCATATCCTCTTCTCTTTCCTTATGCATTTCTTTATTTTTCCTTTAATCTTTCCTCGTCTCCTTTCCATATTATATTTCTTTGTGTTTTTCATTTGATCTATCCCCTTCTCTTTCCTTATGTATTTCTTTGTTTTTTTTTCCTTTTCTTCTATCTTTTCCTACCATTGTTGTGAGTGTGCGCTTGAAAAGGAAAGAGAAGAAGATTATATTAAATGAAAGAAAGAAGTCGATCAGTACATCACAAGAAGGCATTTTGCTGACTATGTTTGAGTTCGATGCTCACAGGCCAGTTTCTTTATGTCAGTGCCGTATATAGAGAGAGTCTGACCAAAGAGTTTAAATACGAAGAGTGCTCAGTGCCGAAATAAAGCACGCGTATATATTGTGGTACATGTCGATCGGCCCAGAGGGAAAGGTTATAGTCTTAATCAAGATGTTTTTATTTTTTTCCTTCTTTTTCTGGACAGCGCTTTTGCCGTTTGGTAAAGCCCTAACTAAAGGGCATAATCTTGATATTGTCCCTTGAAATACAAACTTATGTCCCAAAACAGATAGGAATCAACTCTAACTGCACCAGGGAGGAGACTGAGAGGGAGAGAGTTGGGAGGGGGGGGGGGGGCTCGGACTAGATGTTTGTTTTTTTGTTAAAGTTATTTGCTATGAAATTTCTATTAATATTTATGTGATGATAGGGGGGGGGGGGTCCAAACATGTTCCCTGATATTAAGCTCTATATGAGCAAACACTGCGATATTTGACGGGAATGTCGAGAGAAGTTATTTAAAAATAATAATGTGCTATCTTTATTTTTCTATTAAATCAGAATATTTCATTTGATATGATTTATGGAAGTTATAGGGATTATAGACCTGCAATGTAATTTTATTAGCCTTATTCTTTTTAAATTCAAGACAGAAAAAGGCTTTAATTAAATGAGATTGTGTGCGAGCAATTCCTTATATAAATGTAAAGATTACATTAAGAGTGGCGTATCCAAGATTATCCAGGAATGTACATGCCCCTATGTGCCAGCCAAAACAAAATATAACATAATATGAAAGGAAATGTGTACCCCCCCCCCCCCCCCCCCCCCCCCCCCGCACAGAAAGAATATAACCAACCAATATAACCAACTTATGGTAAGTTATTTGTAATATTCCGCTGTAGAAAATATGAGACGACGGGCGAAGAAAACAGTAAAGGGGCTTGCTCCGAAGCCATCACCAACGCAATAGGGCCTTTACCGATTGTACGAAAAGGGGGATGGCCTCCGTGTTTTGAATTGAATTAACAAGTAACCAACAATATAGCAGCTGATGATATATATGATGATATATTTATTTATTACCAGTCCTATTTTGTCTTTGTAGGAATATCCCATTACTTTTGCCCCATCTCTCTTTGTCTCCCCCCCCCCCCATTTTTCTCATACTCTCTTTTCTCTCTTACAATGCAGATCTGTAAAACATGACTCCAATAGAATTGAGGAAAAAATAATGATCTCTCATTTTTTTAATTTGTGTTTTTATTTATAGGAAATCAACAAAAATCACAACAATTACAAGTGATTTACATGATTAAAAACAAAATCACTGAACAAAAACAAAATAAAGCAACTGGAACAAAATATTAAAAAAACTGGAGTAATAATATCTGATACCCTACACCCCTCCTTTGACAGCCCTGCATCAATTTTGTGCCCCCACCCTACTACCTCCCGCATTCGCCCTTGTCATAGAATGTCAGTGTCAGACTCATCTCCATAACAGGGTTCAGAAGCCCCCCCCCCCCCCCCACACACACACACACACTACATTGTCGGTCTCTCGGTACCAAGGACAACCAAACAACGAACAGCAAGCAAAAAAACATGAATTAGCCAAGTTTTGGCAAACTGACATATCATCGGCAAAGCCAACGGCAACGCCACCACCTTTAACGGGATCGCAGAGGGGTAGACCAAGCCTAGATAGTGCTAGACACCTATCATGTCCATGCACCTATTCCGCTCGGCTATTCCATGCTGCTTGCATGAACATCAGCCATTAGGCTAGGCGTAATGCGGTGATAGAAAATTGATTATACGAATTTATGAATTTAACACATTGAATTTTGCCTCTGGTACATTAGAAATATAGTAGGGAACTGGAATTTAGTTAGATTTTCTTCTAACCGGCTAGGCTGGGTTTGCTTTCGGGCGGACGGACGTCTGCTACATGGTCGTCTGCTAGTGCACGATCTAATTGGATGTCGTCACTCACGTGATCGGTACACGCCCATTTACATTAGGTCATCGATAACAAATTTGAAGGCACGTGTAGTATGGCAAATTATTTTTTTTGGTCGAAAGCATGCATATTCCCGGGGATTTGTGCGGGGTTTATTGGACTCACCGAGCCTCAATTATACCCTTCCATAGCTTTAAATTTCATATAAATCACATTTTTCCTAATTTCAAATAAATACTAGGGGAATTAAAATCATTTCAAAACCCCTGTTTTTATGTGTTAACCAATGGGAGCTGGAAGCCAAAAGCATGCATATTCCCGGGGATTTATGGGGGGTTTATTGGACTCATCGATCCTCAATTATACCCTTTCAGGGCTTTAAATTTCATGTAAATCACATTTTTCATAATTTCAAATAAATACTAGGGGAATTAAAATCATTTCAAAACCCCCGTTTTCATGTGTTAGCCTATGGGAGCTGGAAGGCCAAAAGCATGCATATTCCCGGGGATTTATGGGGGGTTTACTGGACTCACCAAGCCTTCATTATACCTTATTAGAGCTTCAAATTTCATGCAAATCACATTTTTTACATTTTCAAAGAAAAATTATGGGAATTATAATCACCCTAAAATTCCTTGTTTTTGCGTGTTAACCTATGGCAGGCGAGACGTTTTTGGTCAAAAGCATGCATATTCCCGGGGATTTATGGGCGGTTTACTGAACTCATCAAGCCTTAATTATACCTTTTCAGAGCTTTCAATTTTATGTAAATCACGTTTTTTATATTTTCAAATAAAAATTATGGGAATTATAATCATCCTAAAATTCCTTGTTTTCGCGTGTAAACCTATGGCAGGAGAGACTTTTGGGGGGTAAAAAGCATGCATATTCCCGGGGATTTATGCGGGGTCTATTCAACTAGTTGAGTCTTAATCATACATTTTCAGAGCTTTAAATTTTATTCAAGGCACATTTTTCAAAATTTTGATTTAATTCTGCGGGAATTATAATCATTCAAAAATTCCCCTTTTTGCGTGCTAACCTATGGGAGATGGAAGGCCAAAAGCATGTATATTCCCGGGGATTTATGCGGGGTCCCTTGCACCTTTTGAGCCTTCATTAAGCCTTTTCAGATTCTCAAATTACATGTAAGCCACATTTGCACTAAATTCAAGGTAATACTAGAGGAACTATAATCATTTTTAAAATCCATGTTTTCACGTGTTAACCCTATGGCAGATGACTCTGTCAAAAAGCAGGCATGATCCAAGGGATTCATATCGGCATTTATTGACAAAAAAGGTTCAAGTAATGTTTTTTCAACTATCCATCCTTTTTCTCGTGCAAAAATCAGACTTGAAAAAGATAGAGTAAGATATGAAATATCAAGAAAAAGTGAGACATATTTTCACGTGTTATACCTATGGAGAACGTATTTTTCCGAGTCTGTTTTTAACACAGCAAAGTATGCCTCCAAAATGTACTACGGAAGTAGGTCAGAGTAATCTGTCTTGATACTATTTAAAGTCTTTGGTCTGACCAACTCGGTATCAGTTGGGTAGCAACATGGCGTATATTCCTTTGTTATGTATTAAAAGCTTGCAACAAAGGAATATGCGCCATGTTGTTACCCAACTGGAGCCGAGTTGGCCAGACTCTACATACGGCATCTATATATCTCTATCTATATACGGCACCGCTTTATGTACTTTTGTAGCGCCCACACTCGGTAAATTTAGAATAACTCTGCATATCGAAAAACCCTGTTTATCGTTTGATAAACAAGGTTTTTCGAAAAACCTTGTTTATCAATTGATAAACAGAGTTTTTCGCCGATAAACTTAGTTTATCACCGAAAAACCGTGTTTATCGTTTGATAAACATAGTTTTTCGAAAAACCCTGTTTATCACTTCGATAAACAGGGTTTTTCAAAGTGATAAACTTAGTTTATCAAGAAACTCTGCTTATCGATTGAAAAACTGAGTTTTTCAAGTGATAAACAGAGTTTACCGAGAGAAACTCTGCATATCAAATGAAAAACTCTGTTTATCGAGAAAAACCCTGTTTATCGGTGAAAAACTTAGTTTATCGTGAAAAACTAAGTTTATCAGTTGATATGCAGAGTTTCCCTCGAAAAACTCAGTTTATCGGCGAAAAACTGAGTTTATCGGCGATAAACTGAGTTTATCTGACTTATTGGGCATTAGGCTTGCCATATGTGCGTGTCCGCAGCTGCGATCGGCCGTGGACCAACTCCTGCGAGTCGTGTGTCCTCCTTTTGTCATGGTAACAACCAGTCGTGCACCTCTCTGCAACTCCGCTTGGGCGTCTTGCACATTCTCATTATTATACCCCCTCTTACCTGCAAGAACTCGCCGGTTGCAAATGACGTGCAACCGGCGCGCGACATGTCATGAGACACGCGACATGAGACGCAAGGAGCCCGTGTGATGGTAGGAAGTACGATGGCTGCGTGTGTCAAGTGAGTTCATCAGAACACGTAGCCACACACAAAGTTTTTCGGACATGTCCAACAGCCTCCTTGCGTGTCCTGCTTGCTCCAATGTTCTTGGAAAAAGTGCAGATCCATGGGTGCGACGCAAGGATTTTCGGCGAAATCCGTCGAAGACCACACGCAAAGATGTGCACGACCGGTTGTGACCAACCTTTGAGGTAAATATAAGCTTTAAAAGATGATTGACTAAATGTTAATTCTGGTTCGAATGATAAGCATTCATTCAGCAATGACATACAATATATGCCAATAAATATTGCTGGCGATGGCAGGGGGCACGCCCCCAGATTTTGCTAAAACGATAAATGTCCCCCGAGCGATGAAAAAGTGCCCCTCTTATGAACGAAAAGGTGCCCATTCTGTCGTGGAATATACCATATTTTAGTATTTTTCATACTGTGCCGTCATACCATGCTTTTCCATTTGAGTAGATGTGCCCCTTACTCATCTTTTATGTAAATATGATGTCAGCTTCGTTCTCGAAAGAAGCTGCAGTTTACAGTGGTCTTACATATATTTTACAATATTCTTAAAATATTAATAATGACTGCAGGTATCCTTGAAGTACAAACTATGCCCTTCCTTTACCCCTTCCATCAACCATCTTTTACTTTACAAATTGGCGCTATTCTTGCCCTCACTATATATCAAAGAAAGCATATGTAATCTCATTCGATTTTTAGGTTTATTTTCTTTCAGCCCATATTCGTTTGTGCTGCTAACGGTTCTCCCCAAATCGGGCACAACTGGGTTTTTAGACAATTTCAAGGCATGACTGGATGGATGTCATGAAAGTATCATTTGAAAGAATTTCATGTTCTCTGTATAGGAAATGGATAATTATAGTCATATAGTAAACTTGGTCAGAATCCTTTGTTTTAGGTTTTGTTTCTACGAGAAAGCGATTTATGCAAACAGAGTCTGCTGGTTACTAACATTCCTGTATTGGATCCAGAGAAAGGGGGCAAAGGGGACATGTAGTTTGATACACAAGTGTGCCTCACATGAAATTGTTCAAGTGTTATATGAACAAACTATGTGAGATCCCTATGATTAATATTTTCTATTCAATATTTTTTCTTGTCTGATGTGCCCTATGACAGATTCATCTTTGCATACTTACAACATACATCCGATTTGAATAACATAATCTATTGTATCCATTCCCAAAAGTCTTCTGACATTGTGTCACTCGGTTATACTCCACACCCGGTAACTGATCTACAGGTAATAGTTGAACATCTTGGTGCTCGAGTGAAGGTGAATCACGGAGACAACTCGATGATGCCGTCCTAGAAAGATACATGTAGTAAAATTACTTTTTACTATTTAAAGTGATTTTGTGATATCACAAATTCGAATTTGTGATATCACGAATTGAATTTTTGATATCACAAATTCCCATTGGTTTATCACATAAACCCAATTTTTGATATCAAGAAATCGAATTTGTGATATCACAAATTCAATTCGTGATATCACAAAATCGAATTTGAGATATCACAAATTCGATTTCTTGATATCAAAAATTGGGTTGATGTGATAAACCTATGAGAATTCGTGATATCACAAATTGGAATTCTTGATATCACAAATTCCATTTTGTGATATCACTTATTCGAATTCATGATATCACAAATTTGATTTTGTGATATCAAGAAATCGAATTTGTGATATCACGAATTCACTGGTTATTTGAGCATTAATTTAGTGCAGAAATTCAGCTGTGTATTCGAGCGTTAGTTTAGTGCTCGAATTCACTTGATTTTCGAGCTTTAGTTTAGTGCAGAAATTCAGCTCTGTATATTCGAGCGTTAGTTTAGTGCTCGAATTCACTTGGTATTCGAGCTTTAGATTAGTGCAGAATGTAGTATAAGTTTGAATAAAAATAGCAACACAGTTTTCGCATCCATATCCTTCACTGGAAATGATTTTAAAATAATTTTAGACGAATTGAAACATGTAAATTGATTGGTAACATATCAATAATTCAATTAATGATATTGAATATATCATAAAGAAAATGTGAGAAAATTACAATGCCCCGACCGGGATTCAACCCGGGACCCTGGATTACATGACCAGTGCTCTACCAACTGAACTCTCCGGGCTCCCATCGAAGCAAAGTAACAATCTCACAATAGCCCCTCTCTTTCCATCGAGCGTAGGGGGTACATCCATACCAATTCCATCGTACGCTATAATGGCCTACCAATGATATATTCAATTTACTTCAATCCTATCAATTATGATATTCAATTACAAATTTAAATTGTCCTCTGTAGAAATTCGTTGGCATGGATTTGCCCGACTTTCGAGGGAAGAGCTGTCTCATTGGTAGGCCATTATAGCGTACGATGGAATTGGTATGGATGTACCCCCTACGCTCGATGGAAAGAGAGGGGCTATTGTGAGATTGTTACTTTGCTTCGACGGGAGCCCGGATAGCTCAGTTGGTAGAGCACTGGTCATGTAATCCAGGGTCCCGGGTTCGAATCCCGGTCGGGGCATTGTAATTTTCTCACATTTTCTTTATGATATATTCAATTTACTTCAATCCTATCAATTATGATATTTAATTAATGATATGTTGTCAATTCAAATAAAACCCGCCAAGCTGTTCATATATTTTCGAGTTTTCATTGTTTAATTGTATATATATTTGTTTTTATGAAAAATATCACGTAAAAAGAATTTATGATTTCACTTGCA
This sequence comes from Heliocidaris erythrogramma, assembly GCA_025617745.1. Lineage (NCBI taxonomy): Eukaryota > Metazoa > Echinodermata > Echinoidea > Camarodonta > Echinometridae > Heliocidaris > Heliocidaris erythrogramma. The sequence continues at coordinate 1,311,883 of CM046856.1, read as the reverse complement.
TTCCTTAGATTTATATTTAAAGCAAGTAAATAGTCTCAAAATCAACCTATTTTTACGTAGATTGGCAACATATCAGCAATTCTGCGTACAGGCCTAAACACAGTGTTGAATCCGCTTTAGTTAGAGTAAAAAATGATATTATGTTTACTCTCAATTCTGATGGAGTCACACTTATGGTTCTATTAGACCTATCAGCAGCGTTCGACACAATAGATCACGATATTTTTGTGCCACGTCTGTCTAGTAGAACAGGAGTTAGATCATGCAGTTGCTTTATCATGGTTTAAGTCATATCTTAGTGGTTGGTCCTCCCAAGTTGATATTTCAGGTGAACTATCTAGTCCTAAAATTTCTGATTTTGGTTTACCTCAAGGGTCAGTTGTTGGCCCCACAGGTTATTCAATATATACACTTCCGGTAGGTGATATTGCTAAACATCACTCTATTAGTTATCATCTGTATGCAGATGATACACAATTATATGTATCTTTCGACCCTAAAACCCCAGGAGACCTTGAAATTGCCCTTGATAAACTCCAGAGATGTATTTCTGACATTAGGCAGTGGATGACTGTTGAATGATTTAAAGACAGAGTTTTTTTTATAGCTACATCCCCACATAACTATAAGAAATTACCTGATCCTCAATTGAAAATTGGAGAGCCAAGAATAAATCCGTCAGAAAAAATTAAGAATCTGGGTGTATTGTTCGATAGGCACATGACTATGTATGATCATATCTTCTGTCCTGCTTGCTCCAATGTTCTTGGAAAAAAGTGCAGATCCATGGGTGCGACGCAAGGATTTTCGGCGAAATCCGTCGAAGACCACACGCAAAGATGTGCACGACCGGTTGTGACCAACCTTTGAGGTAAATATAAGCTTTAAAAGATGATTGACTAAATGTTAATTATGGTTCGAATGATAAGCATTCATTCAGCAATGACATACAATATATGCCACTAAATATTGCCGGCGATGGCAGGGGGCACGCCCCCAGATTTTGCTAAAACGATAAATGTCCCTCGAGCGATGAAAAAGTGCCCCTCTTATGAACGAAAAGGTGCCCATTCTGAATATACCATATTCTAGTATTTTTCCTACTGTGCCGTCATACTATGCTTTTCCATTTGAGTAGATGTGCCCCTTACTCATCTTTTATGTAAATATGATGTCAGCTTCGTTCTCGAAAGAAGCTGCAGTTTACAGTGTTCTTACATTTATTTTACAATATTCTTAAAATATTAATAATGATTGCAGGTACCCTTGAAGTACAAAATATGCCCTTCCTTTACCCCTTCCATCAACCATCTTTTACTTTACAAATGGGCATTATTCTTGCCCTCACTATATATCAAAGAAAGCATATGTAATCTCATTCGATTTTTAGGTTTATTTTCTTTCAGCCCATATTCGTTTGTGCTGCTAACGGTTCTTCCCAAATCGGGCACAACTGGGTTTTTAGACATTTTAGACAAAACGACGGGCTTCAGTAAGGCATGACTGGATGGATGTCATGAAAGTATCATTTGAAAGAATATCATGTTCTCTGTATAGGAAATGGATAATTATAGTCATATAGTAAACTTGGTCAGAATCCTGTGTTTTAGGTTTTCTTTCTACGAGAAAGCGATATATGCATGGGTGTATTGTTCGATAGGCACATGACTATGTATGATCATATATCTTCTGTTTGTTGCAACGTAATCATTTAAGAAACATAACTAGAATTCGTAGGTTCCTTGATCAATCTACTTTAAACCATGCCGTTCGCTCTTTAATCCTTTCACGTTTTGATTACTGTAATGGACTTCTTTCTTCAATACCAAATACCCAATTAGTTCGTCTCCAGCATCTCCAGAACGTCTTGTTTTGCAAGTCCGTCGTGACACACCAGCTGACCCTCTTTTATGTAATCTTCACTGGCTCCCTGTTAAATAACGTATTATCTTTAAACTGCTGTTATTAGTATATAAATCACTCAACAATCATGCCCCCAGGTATTTGTCTGACTGTTTGAAAATTTATGTCCCTGGCAAACGAACTAGATCATCTGAAGACCCACTAAAATTAACATATTTTACTAAACGGAAACTGACTGGTGATAGAACTTTCACTGTTGCATCCTCCATGGAATGGAACAAAACTCCCTCTCACTTTAAGAAAATCCCCTTCCATTGATTCTTTTAAGAAGTCCCTTAAAGCCCACTTGTTTTAGAAAACCGTCTTACTTTCTTGTTGGTGTGTGTTTCATCGTCATGTAATGCTATGTGTATATATAAATGAATTGTGAGCGCCTTGGGCCACTATGGGAAAAGCACGTTATAAATGCCAGGTATTATTATTATTATTATTAATTCATTTCGCGATACGTTGCCAAGTTCATGTACCGTTTACTAGCCATAGAGATCCTGTCTATAGGTGGTATGTCCCATGCCCTGCATTGCATGCATGCACGTGTTGCATTGCGCTTTGCTAGCACGTGCCCCGTACACAGAACTCTGTGGCCCCGTATAGAAGCGAAGCACACGTGTGGAGCTTTTGTAGCTGCATTGTGCATGACCACGTGGTTATGCCTCACTGTGGTTATGGCTCGTGGCCACGTGGCTATGCCTGCAAGCCATGGTATTGGCAACTGATACGGTACTCCAATCCGACTTACATCAACTTGGCAACATATCACGAAATGAATTACTGATATGTTGCCAATCTACGTAAAAATAAGTTGATTTTGAGACTATTTACTTGCGTTAAATATAAACTAAGGAATGCAAGTGAAACCATAAATTCTTCGTACGTGACATGTTTAATAAAAACAATTATATATACATTAAACAATGAAAGCTCGAAAATATCTACCAACAGCTTGGCGGGTTTCATTTAAGTTGACAACATATCATTAATTGAATTCTTGATATGTTGCCAATCAATTTACATGTATCAATTCAACTAAAATTATTTTAAAATCGTTTCCAGTGAAGGATATGGATGCGAAAACTCCGTTGCTATTTTTCATCAAATTTAAACTACATTCTGCACTAAATTATAAAGCTCGAATACCAAGTGAATTCGAGCACTAAACTAACGCTCGAATACACAGCTGAATTTCTGCACTAAACTAACGCTCGAATAGATATCTGAATTTCTGCACTAAACTAAAGCTCGAATATCAAGTGAATTTCTGCACAAAACTAATGCTCGAAATCAAAGTTATTTTTTGCACAACATGAGTGCTAGAATTCCTTTGCCATCTTATGATATCACAAATTGGAATTGGTGATATCACGAAATGGAATTCGTGATATAAAAAAATCACTTTAAATAGTAACATGGCTTTCCATACGCGCGGAACTCAACTCGAGTTGAGTTCCGCGCGAGCAGTTTTCTATGCGTGTGCGTTTTTTTATGCGTGCACGTTCGGCGAACGCCAAGACGCGATAGTGGAATTACGCGATAAGGATACAACGCAAAATGTTTTTATGGAATCGGAAATTGGTTCGGCGCATAAATTACAAAGAATCTGCAGACCAAATGAAACAACAAATAAATTATGAAAATAATGAAGTATACAACGCAAAATGTTTTTTTATCGATTGGAAATTGATTTGGCGCGTAACTAATGAATAATATTCAACCCAAATAAAACATGAAATGGATGAAGTATACAACGCAAAATGTTTATATCGAATAGAAAATTGGCTCCGCGCATAAATTACAAAGAATCTACTGACCAAATGAAACAACAAATAAATTATAAGACGCAAAGTAAATTTATCGACTCGAAAACTGATTTGGCGCTTATAACTTAGGAATAATATACAACCCAAATAAAACATCAAATGGATGAAGTATACAACGCAAACTGTTTTCATCGAATTGAAAATTCAGTTGGCGCGTAATTTATGGAGAAACTACAACTCAAACAAACCAACAAATAAATTAGAAATAAGACGCAATATACATTTTAAATATCGAATCGAAAATTGATTTGGGGCTTAGCTTAGGGATAATATACAACCCAAATAAAACATCAAATGGATGAAGTATACAACGCAAACTGTTTTTATCGAATTGAAAATTCAGTTGGCGCGTAATTTATGGAGCAACTACAACTCAAACAAACCAACAAATGAAACAAGTATTCAACACAAAACGTTTAAATCGATTATCGTTTAATAGGTGAGCTATCGTGATCGATCGACAAGTCTTTGCTCAAGTCTTATTTATATTAAATTTTTTTTTGGTATTTTATGTTCAAAAATCAATATCTCCTGTATGCTTTCACCGTTGAATGTCGTGTTAAGTTTTCTGGGGTTGATTTTGTGTAAGCTAACTATACAGAAATTATTTTTTCAGTCCTCAGGTACCCTTTAAAGGGAGTGGCAAGTCGTAATCCATGGGCCTGACCAGTTGGCCTGACTCGGGGAAATCCGGATACAATCAGGTCCAATCGTGCGCTACCGAAGGAATGTTATTGCCGGATTCCTCGAGCGATCGTTAACTCGAATCCCTCCATACGCAACCGACCAATGAGATTCAAATACTGGAATAAAGAACGCGCGATCTTGTTTACTCAAATTTGGGTCTATGTGCGAACTTTTATTAGCTGCGCACGATAAATTGAAGTCGCTTTGAACTTTGATCCAGAGAAAGGAGCAGCCAACTGTAAAAAGCGCCCATAGATTGCGACTTGTCGCTCCCTTTAATTATTATCATCACTATTTGATTTGTCAAATTAACACAAATCAACACAAAACGCACAATAAACGGAGTTGAAAAAGTGCATCCAATAAATTTTGCCCTTATAGGGGTTCAGCTCCCTCATACATGCCATGCAACACAACATAACAATACAATAATAAAACATATATCACAACTATAAATATGATATTGCACTTAACACAATTAACATCATATAAAAGTCAAGTAAATACTTATTTGATGAGCAAAATAAAGGAAGAAGAGATACTGAGAGAGAGAGAGAGAGGGTCGATGGATAAAGGGAAGAGCAAGAAAAGTGAATGAGGAAAACGAAAGAGAGAGAGAAGATAAGAATCTGTGGAAATCCTTACAAAATACATAATAGAACAATATCTGTAAACAGTACAAGACTACTTAATCCTCTAGTAAACAATTAAATTTGCATAAGACCTACTAATATTAACAAAACACGTATGCAAGCACACCTACAAGAGAAAGAAGTAGAAGCGAGACAACATTAATTTTGTTAACTAACCATATCCCAAAATGTGCGAATCTTTGGGTGAACACAAATTGAACCTTTCATTGTGCAACTTGGCAAAGCTACTGGGACACGTGCACACAGTTGTGGAAAACAGAATAATAAAACGTGGAGAAGTAAAGAGAGAGAGAGAGAGAGAGAGAAATAAAGGAACAGAAGGAAGGCAATAATAGCCCTCTCTCACACCCTGCCGTCATCTTATGTCATAGTTCTCTCCTTTGATACTATTTACCGTCGAGTTGTAATCTGACAAGTACACTTTTAGATGATCTTTGAAGGTTTGCATGGTGGAGCTTATAACGTGGAGAAGGTTTACGGTTCACCATGTGTGTTGGTAGGAGGAAAGGGAAAAGGAAATTAGAGATGGATAGACGAGAAAGGATGACAAGAGAGAAAAGAAGAAATAATCTTTCGTGACAATGGGTGAAGTCCTGAAAAGGACTGTAGACCAGATGAGATGAGATGAGAAGACTTGGTTGATGATCGATGGATGAGCAGCGATGGATTGAGTAGCGAAGGTTTGAGTAGATGAGGCTTGAGTAGGAGGTTACTCGACGTTTCGGACAGGTTGACTGTCCGTCATCAGGAGTGAAGTGTGCGTGTGTGTGTGTGTGTGTGTGTGTAATTGGGTTTTTTACAGACGTGTATCAATCAGATATGATTATTTACGTCTGGGACCGACCTTTAACGTCACCATCCGAAAGACGTGACTCAGTCTCGAACCTGGGTCCGCTGAATCAGTTTATAACTTCCACTGGTAGCTGGATTACAGGCGCACGCCACAACGCCCAGACGAGCGGCGGGGTTTTATGGAGTGTGTGCGGACGTCGGAGGAATCGGCGGCCGGAGGTGCGGGCAGGTTGCTGTCGGTGGTGGCGCTATTATGTCCGAGAGTTGAGTGGACGTGTGTGCGGACGTCGGATGGATTGGTAGCGGGTGGCTGGTGGCGTGAAGTCCTTTGTGTGTTAGCTGGTCGAGGGCGGAGATTGTACCGGGTTTGTGTAGGTGGGACGGCGACCAGCCGACCATCCAGCACGCCGACCCGCCGACTACCAACGCCATCCCACCCAATCCTCAGGCCGACGCACCCCCGACACCACAGCCCGCCGTCCCACCTACACAAACCCGGTACAATCTCCGCCTTCGACCAGCCAACACACAAAGGACTTCACGCCACCAGCCACCCGCTACCAAGGTTTTAAGGTTGATTTTATACTTTTTAGCTGTACACAAATTATTTTCTAGGTGATTGGTACACTTTATATTTATGGTGATCACGGAATCATGGGAGACAAAGTCCTGCCATAAAAACATTATAATCAATCCCTCTTATTAAAGGTTTCTTGCAGGGTCTTTGGCCTTATTCTACTCCGTCTTGGAACGCTGGATTTATCCTTGTTTAAAGTCGAGATAAACATTAAGGTAGGTCATTGTATATTCTTTTCTCTTTGTTTAATATGATTTAGACCCTGTGTGGGGTTTTAAGTGACTTAGTAGAATACGAAACTTAATTGGGCTACGCTACTTACCTTAAAAAATTGGCGAAGTTTTCAGCACTGCAACTAGACCAAAATAAGCCTGAAACACCTATCACTGACGTCGATGCCATGATATTTTTCCCATTCTCGCATCCATAGGATGGATCGTGCCGTAGATTCAAACTGAATTAAGATGAGAAGTAATGATTTTAGTCACCAACTCTATAGTATTATTCATTATGTATGCATGTATGTAAAAAAAAAACAAAAAAACAACCAACCAATCAACCAAAGTGAGAAAGTAAACTTAGAAGAGGATCACGTCACATCAAGAAATATCTAGGCTTCTTGTAGGATGTGAGTTGGAGGGCAAAAGGGGCGGATCCATGGTTTTGCAACAAGAAAAAAAAAAGTCTGTGGGAGGGAGGGGGGGGGGGGGGGGGGCAAGTTCGACCAATTACATAATCAAGGGTCATTTACCTAACCCTTTTGTGACTAAAATTATTTAAGTTCCAAATTGATCACATTTTGTTTTTCAAATTAGCATAAATAATATTTTTCTTTCAGTCCTCCATGGTTCAATAATATGCAATATGTGAAAATAATAAACATGGTTGGGAATTACAGGTGCTTCGTCATAAAGGTTTTTAAAGCTTATTTTCCCTTCTGAAATCCCTGGCATCAAACGTAATATCATGAATATGGTCATACCACCCCCCCCCCCCCCCCCCAAAAAAAAAAAAAAACAAACAACAAAACAACAACAAAAAAATACAACAAAAAAAAAACAAACAAAAGAAAAAAAACCCCGGACGCATTGTGTTTTTCCTCTTTCTATTCATCCATCTTGTATTTTTTTAGCGCTCTGAATCAAAAATTATTGAGCCAAACCACAAAATGTGGACTGATGTCGCGAAAAGAGGTATGAAAACTGGGTTCAAAAGGGGGAGGGGCATGGGCTAATTGTGTATTCCTCTAAATTCGTCACTGTGAGTGAACACAAGAAAATGTGTGAAAAATGTCCAAATCAACGCATGGATCGGGGGGGGGGGGCGGCATCAATTTGTGAAATAGAAGGAGTACATGTATGTAATGATGGGAACTAAATGGGAAATAATAGGAGTACAGAATAAGACAATAAGAACTATAGGAAGAGTTTAATCTTACTTGTGACCAAGTTCATGAGCGATAGTTAATCCTGCTTCCATTCCGCTATCCTGATTGATGCTACATGAATGTGTTCTCTGACAGATTGTCCCTAAAGGTGCCCTTCCTAACAGTCCGGTACTTCTACGGTTCCCACTTATCGTATAAAGGTCTCTCCTGTGAATATCACAATATACATGAATTTATTACCATAAAATGTGCTTTCAGGTAACATATACCAGCCAGTGATACTAGATAAATTAATTGTGTCGTCGACATGTTGACTTATACGAATTGTCGCCCATAGGGCTTTGTCAAGAAATGACTTTATTTTGTAATTTGGAGCGTCGCATTATTCATTCACTGCTTGTTATGATATTACTTCAAAAATCCAACAAAAACTGCAGCCGGTAGATCGCTCACAAGAAAGTCTTTACTATTTCTTTAAAAAAATATGGTTACCATGGCAACGATGACTCCACCCACACCAAAAAAAATAGGCGTCTTCATCTTACCATAACAATGCACCTCCATGCGGAATTTGAAGGTGATCCAACAAAAACTGCGGCCGGTAGAGCGCTCACAAGAAAATCTTTACCATTTCTTTAAAAAATATGGTTCCCATATGGTTACCATGGCAATGTTGACTCCGCTCACACCAAGAATGATAGGCGTCTTCATCTTACCATAATGCACCTCCATGCGAAATCTGAAGGTGATCCGACAAAAACTGCAGCCACTAGTAGGGCGCTCACAAGAAAATCTCTGCGGCGGACGCGGCGCGACGATGCCAAATCCATAGTATCCCTGAACACTAGTTCGGGGGATACAACTATAATGTGTTATATTATGTTGTATGTGTATTACGAACACGATAAAAACTACTTTCGAAAAATAAACTCAAGGGCAATTTCAAATGCCTATTGTGGTGCCCATAGAAATCAGGGTCGGATTATGTAATACGCGATTGTAATGTTCCCACATTTCTAAAGGTGACAGACCAGGCAGGACAGACAGGGCTATTGAAATTGTCTTGAGTTTATATTTTGAAAGTAGTTTTTATCGTGTTTACGTTATATTATGCTGTTTCATTATGGATATCCATGCAAATGCAAATGCAAAATTACACTGAAACAACAGCTATTGCTTTTCTATGGATATTATTTTCATATAGTATACAAACCTGTACAAATTATTGTGAGAGCATCTCATTTAGGAAGAAAGTCCATAATTATAGGCCTACATGTGCTCCGCTTCAATTTCTTTCAAAATCCAGTCGATGCCAGGTTATGCATTTGCTTTTACCAGTTGCACTTAACATACTATATAATTACTAGGTTGAAGGTGTACCGTTGTTGTGAGCACGGTCCAATCATAATACGGTGGATCATGCTAGTATATAATTATCAGGTTGAATGTCTACCTGGTAAGATTTGGTAAGATTTATTGACTCTAGAGACCCCCTTATGGGGTATGAGAGTACAATCAACATATACAAGCTATACAATCAACATTATAGTTATAAGAAAAATGAATAATATTAAACATATAAACAAGTTATAAAAAAAAACATAAAGAGTATGTAGTAACACACCCAACATATTTTACAAATTTACAAACTAAGCCTATCTTGGCATTTAACCCTTCTACCACTGCGGGTATACCTACAAATAGAGTTTAGAGTTTATATTTATGTAATCTTCATTGTTTGATTTCTTCAAGTTAACATGATAATACTTACAAATTTTTGACAATTTTCTCAGCTGGCAAGCATTAGACAGACTAAAAAGCTTGTTCATGTTCAGTGTACTTACTCTGCCTTTTAACAAGTTCTTTGGTAAATAAGTATGTCTCAAGTCATGAAAAAAGGAACAAACAAAAATATAATGATATTCATCTCCAATATCTTTAGAAGTACATAAGGGACAATGAATACCATCAATAACACTAGCATCAAATCTACTTTTATTTACAGGCAGATTATGTGATCTGCATCTAAATCTACTTAATATCACAGAATCTTTATGATCCAGAAGCTCAAAATATTTTTCTTTCGCTAAGTCTTCTTTGAATATTCTGTAATTAGTGCAAATACGGTTTTCCCAAGACTTCGCTCTCCAGTCCTGTAAATACATATCGGAAATCCTAGCTTTCATAATTATTAAAGTCTTAAAATTTGGTTAAGACTTAAGCACCTCCCTTATCTATCCAAATATTTCCATGTCCAGCATTTTCTAACGTAGCTTTACAATAATCAACAAACAACAATCGACCATGGTTTGATGCAGAATTCAGATCTGCCCGCCGGGAGTTTTTGAATGTTATAGATTAAAGAGAAAGCTTAAATTTCTGAGCAGCTCAGAAGCTACTTGTTTATTGCATCATTATGAAACCACTGGAAAGCTTTATGAGAATTACTTAAGACACAAAAAAGGTTATATCATAGAAATTTAAATAAATCTCTCCGTTCATTACAGACATCTAATCCAAAAGAATATTGGCAATTACTTAACAGTAATGATGGACGCAAAGGAAAGAAAATGGGAGATGTTTCATTAGGGGACTTTGTTAATCATTTTAGTCGACTAGGTGATAGCCAAAATGGCGAGTCCACAGGCCAGGGAGGTAATGCTTCAGAATTTCCTGAGGCAGATGGTCCCTTGAATGCTCCAATCACTTTACAAGAAGTGGAACTAATGATTAGGAAACTTAAAAATTCAAAAGCCAGTGGAAAAGATTTTATAAGAAATGAGTTTCTTAAGAATTGTCCTGTAGAGGTGCTTTGTGTGTTGGTAAAGTTCTTTAATGTGGTATTGTTATTGTTATTGTTCCAACCGAATGGTGCATAGGAATTATCATTCCTATTTTCAAGAATAAGGGTGTAGACACAAATCCTGATAATTACAGAGGGATAACTCTTCTCAGTTGTTTAGGAAAACTTTTTACTTCCATTTTGAATCATAGAATCTCAGGGTTTTTGAAGCTGGAAATATGTTAGGTGATGAACAAGCTGGCTTTCGTTGTAATTATTCAACAACTGATAATAATTATCTTTGTTTTGAAGACTATAATTGATATTTATTTACAAAATAAAAGACGTTTATATTGTGCATTCATTGATTATAAGAAAGCATTTGATCTAATTGATAGATCATCTTTTTATGGTTCAAAATGTTGAAGATGGGTCTTGGGGTAAGCTGTTTATAGTCATTAAGAATATTTACGAGAGTGCTAAATCATGTGTAGCAGTGTTACTTGTAACACTGGTGTACCACAGGGCGATAACCTATCTCTTCTTTTATTTGCCATTATTTGAATGATTTCCAAGAATACATTAGAAACTCATATGGAGGACTGAAATATTTGGAAAGTGAGGTTTTTGACCGCCTGGAATTTGATAATGCCAACTTAACCTTGATTCTTTCTTGCTTACTTTATGCAGATGATACAATAATTTTAGCGAAAACTCTTGAGGAGTTGCAAAAAGCACTTGATGCAGTGGATAGTTACTGTCGGACCTGGCAATTAACACTGCAAAAAAAGCGGTGCTAAAACTATAACACCAAGCAGGTGTCATACTGCGGGTGTTAAACTTGGTGTTAAATTGACACCGTTTGATGTCACTTTAACACCAATGTTCTTTCATTCGTTGGGTGTTAGACTCTTGGTGTAAAGATTTTATCTGGCGGGGAAACTAACACCGATATGGTGTTAGTTCTTCACTGGTGGGAAATTAACACCATATCGGTGTTAGTTTCCCCGCTACAGAAGATCACGTGATCGCAGTCAGATGATCTCATTGGTTTAAAGTTCTAACGCCAAAAATTTGTTTATGATATGCGTGCGCGTCCGGCCGTACCGTCGCAACGTCAGTCAACATGATAGAGTTGCTCAGTGCCGTTCGGGGCTAAAAAAGATCATAAATTAAGATGGTGACTTTGTTAAGTTCGTCAGTAGTGGTAAGTATCTCTTAAGTTAAATATATTCTGTACGAGTTTGTGGGGATGGTATGGTGTATTTAACAAAAAATTCAAACTAAAAATATATATGCGTGTTCAACAACCTCCTCACTAAATTTAAACTTAATTTGATCTCACAAGAAATGAATGAACATTAACACAATCAAATTAATTGCTGGTGGTTTAATGTTTATATATATTCACCAAGACAATTTCAAATAAATATACAAAGTAAATGCTTAAGTGGCTCTGTTTCTATAGCGGAAGGCCGCCGCTGTAATAAGCATAAAAAAATATAGAGTAGTGTGAGCACAAGCTAATTTGGCGAAACTTATGGCTCACAAAATATGAGTAAACGAAATACAAAAAAAGGAATCGTTAAATGCTTAAACTCATGTGATATATGTGTGTATATATATATATATATATATAAAAATATGTGCGCCTGGTTGGTGCGAGATGGCAATCAAAACTGGTGCCAATTCAAATTAACAATTCTTAAAAAAAAAATGATCACTAATGTAATTCAGCACTAGGTACAACAAATATAATAAATTGCTCAAAAAGTGAGAAATAATATGCCCTCAGTTTTGGGTTGCCCGGGCAAGAATGCTTGGGTGTAAAACTCACGGCAGCAACAGAGTCAATGTTCGTCGAAACCTAGGACAGCGTAGATGGACATGTTGAATTCGCCCGCAGAATGCAGCGGTGAGCCCGAGTCTGTTGTGAGTTCAGATGAGATAGGTTTACGGCTCTATAGGTACTCGATGGAATGAAGTTGTCCAGAAAGTTTCCAATTCTGCTCCCTTGAAGAATCTAGTTGCAGAGATGAAGGAGCTTCGTTGTATGCCGTGAAATAAAAGTCCGTTACCAAAAGCTGGCTAAAAGAGCTAAGCCAGGTGTCAGCAGGTTGCCGAAGAAAGTTCCACGGGAGTCGTACCCGGTTAAAAAATAAGCTTCAATAATTTGGTGTACCTTCTCAGTGACTGATGTAGTAGTGAGAAAAAAAGCACAGACTTTCACCTTATATAAACATGTAGTGGAAAAGTACAGAAAATGCTAATAAAGGACAAAATTGGCAAGTGATGTTCACATGACCAAAACACAAAAGAGCATAGAAATAGCTACTGTCATGGAAATTATAGTATGTACAGGGAGATGCAGACAGGTGTAATGTTACGTAATACTAGTACAATGTAAAACACATGTTTAGATAATGGTAATGTATCACATGTACAATGTAACCAGGAAATGCCTGGTTGTCACCAGCTGTATAAAAAATGTCAGCTATTTTGAATTAGCTAAATAAAGAGGAATTATTTAACCCCCCCCCAAAAAAAAATGCATTAACGCTACAATTAACCCCCTCCTAGTGAGCGAGTAATGAAATGAATTACTTGAGAACGACATAATATCTAAATCAAAAAGCACAATAATCTTTGTACTTTTTGGGCCAGTGGACATGTCGTCCTGACCTGGTTATCCGGACCTGTGTCTTATCAGCGCTGTGTGCTGCTGCACTAGTTTGCGGCTTTGCAGGTAAACTAGTCGTTGCAGCGGACGGTTGTCCAACATCGGCTGCTGGTGGACTACGAGCAGCCAGCGCATGGAAGTTTCGCATGGTTTCGTTTCCATCTTCCTTTTCTACGTAGGCGACCTTTAATCGGTCCAAACTGACTTGCTCGCGTTTACCACGTATGTCAAGCGTAAAAAACTTTTCATTGCGCTTTAAGACTCGGAACGGTCCCTTATACGGTTGCTGCAACGGTTTACGTACCGTGTCGTCGCGAACAAACACGTGCGAAGTTCGGAACAGATTCTTTGGAACATAAGTAGTCCCTTGGTTAGATCGAGTCGGAGTAAGTTTGCATGCGTTCATATGCCGTTTCAAGCGAGAAACATAATCCCTCGGATCGAGTTCAGTTTGCACTGGAGCAATGAACTGTCCAGGCAAACGCAGCGTTGTGCCAAAAACAAGCTCGGCAGGGGAACATGCTAAGTCCTCCTTTACCGTGGAGCGGATACCAAGTAGTGTTAGCGGCAAGTGCTCGGTCCAATTCGTTTGGTTTTCGTGCGCTTTGAGAGCAGATTTCAATTGCCGGTGAAAACGCTCCACCATCCCGTTGGCCGCAGGATGGTACGATGTGGTGCGGACTCTCGTGGTCCCTAAAAGCTTCGCGAGCTCCTTGAATAAGTGGGACTCGAATTGCCTACCACGGTCGGTAGTAATGGTGTCCGGTGCCCCGAACACAGCAATCCACCTGTCCACGAATGCGCGTGCTACCGTCTCTGCAGACTGGTCCGGTATCGGAATGGCTTCGGGCCATCGGGTATATCTGTCTATACATGTCAAAAGGTACATGTTACCGTTTGACGGCGGCAGCGGACCAACTAAATCAAGATGTATATGTGCGAATCGCGCGTCAGGTGCGCTGAATGTGCCCATAGGCGCTTTCACATGTCGATGTATTTTCGACTTTTGACACGACACACAGTGTTGGGCCCATTTCCGGACGTCCTTTTTGATGCTGGGCCATACGAATCGTGAAATGACGGCTTTCACGGATGCGCGTACGCCAGGGTGTGATAACCCATGTATGGCATTGAACACTGCGCGACGGTGTTCAACGGGAACGAACGGTCGAGTCATATTGTGTGATACATCGCACATAATCTCCCCTCCTACAGAGATGAGAGGTACTTTTTCAAGTACTAAACCGGATGGCTTGGTTGAGTTTAGCAACGTTTGCAACTCTGGGTCGGTTTCCTGGGCCTGCGCCATGGCTTTGAAATCGATTTGCGTGTCAGAGTGCAATGCGTTCACTTCGGGCCGCGATAAAACATCAGCCACTACATTGTCAGTCCCTTTGACATGGCGCAAATCAGTTGTGAACTGCGATATGTAGTCGAGATGTCTGATCTCGCGCGGGCTATGACGGTCGGGATGAGCGCGGAACGAGTGAATCAGCGGCTTATGGTCTGTAAAGACGCAAAACGTGCGCCCATCAAGCATGTAGCGGAAATGCTTAATGGTCAAATATACGGCCAAAAGTTCGCGCCCGAAAGTACTGTATCGAGTTTCTGCGGGCAGTAACTTTCGTGAAAAGAACGCGATCGGCTGCCAAGCGGTACCTTTGAGTTGTTGTACAACCCCGCCTATAGCGCGGTCCGATGCATCTACCATGAGACTGAGAAACGCGTTCGTGTCGGGATATGCAAGCATCGTAACAAGTGCTAGCTGCTCCTTGATCGCGTTGAATGCTGTATCGCATTCAGGTGTCCAATTAAGAGGTTTCCTTGAACGCTTACCGTGCCCACCAAGGAGGTCGGTGAGTGGCAACAGCGTCTTGGCGCAGTCGGGAATAAATCGACGGTAAAAATTAACCAGGCCCAAGAAGCCTCGCAGACGCTTAACGGAAGTGGGTATCTCGCAGTTCTGTATTGCCGCTACTTTCTCGGGCAAAGGGCGGATGCCTTCTTGGTCAATGTGATGGCCAAGAAAATCGAGTTCGGTCAACCCGAATGAACACTTTGTAGGGTTCACTACGACGCCGTATTCTTGCAGGCGCGTGAACAGCAAGCGCAAATGCTGCTCGTGCTGCTGCATGTCTTCACTCGCAACAAGCAAGTCATCTATATACGCATAGACGAATGGTAATCCACGCAAGACTTCGTCTATGAACCTTTGAAACGTCTGAGCGGCATTACGCAATCCGAAAGGCATTCGCGTGAATTCGTACAAACCGAACGGAGTTGTTATGGCAGTCTTGTGCATATCATCGGGCTCGACGGGGATCTGATGATATGCACGAACAAGGTCTATCTTTGAGAAGACCTTCTTGTCGTGGAGTTCGGACGCAAAATCATGTAAATGCGGAACAGGGTATCGATCGGGAATGGTGATCCGATTCAAAGCACGGTAATCGCCGCACGGGCGCCAGTCCCCCGGTGACTTCTTAGGCACCATGTGCAACGGCGAAGACCAATTACTTTTAGAAGGTCTAACAATACCTAGCTCCAACATGTGATTAAATTCGTCGCGTGCAATTTGCAGCTTGTCCCCAACAAGCCTGCGCGGGCGTGCTGCGACAGGGGGTCCGTTTGTGTCAATGTGATGCGTCACATTGTGCTTAACATCTTCGGAGTGATATACCGGGCGGGTAATATCAACGAAGTCGTGCATGAGCATGTGTTCGAATTGATTGTCAGTCTCGCGATCTCCGTAGACTGGACTGATAGCCGGTTCTCTGGACGGTTTACCAGCCACTGACAGGTTGGTTAGCGGGTCAATTAGTCGGCGTTTGTGCACATCAACTAAGAACTGAAAATGGTGCAAAAAATCGGCGCCTATGATCGGGGAGGGCACGTTCGCTATGGTAAATACCCAGCGGCAAGTGCGGCGTAGGCCTAAATCAAGGGTCAGTGACCGTTGACCATATGTGGCAATGGGCGTTCCATTCGCGGCTCGCAGAGTAAGCGTTGATACTTTTTTCGTCTCCTGCTTGGATGGCGGAAAAACGCTTACTGCAGCGCCTGTGTCAATTAAGAATTTCCTCCGTGAATTTACATCCGTAATGTAGAATAGGCGACCATCGCATGCACCAGTTCGGGTCGTCGCGCCTACCGACTGGCTTTGGTGTTTTCCGAAAATTCACGTGATCGGGCGCATGGAGATCGGCAACGGTTTGCCTTGTCCCCGAAGCGTTCGTGGTAGAAACACAAGTTTGATGCTAGTGCATCTGCTTGTGATTCAGCGGTCACCTTAGAACGTGACGGTGACTTGCTACGATTACGAATGTTGCGCTGTGAACGAAAAACTTGTCGCTGCAAGTCCGTCACCATCTTAAACAACTGGTGTACGTCTTTGCGCAACTCCTCTATGGGGTCAGGACCGGCGGCTGCGGTCACTGGTGCGACGGTGGGATGCACCACCTGTGCGGCGAGTGAGGTGGTAGGTACCTCTGCGGAAACTGTCCCTACGGTTGGGACGTGGACCTCAATAATCTTATCGGCTAACTCTGCCAATTCGCTTAATGACAATGTGTCGCTAGTCGAAGCGAGAATTAAGCGCACGTTAGAGGGCATGCGCTGAAGAAACAATTGTTTCAAAATTCCCTTCTCAATTTTCTTAGCTCCAACAAGCTGCTCCATGCGGCGCAGGAGTTGCGACGGTTTTCTGTCGCCTAACTCTTCCTCAGTGAGGAGCATTTGTACACGGCGCTGCTCGGAAGCCGTGGTGCGGGAAATAAGCTGCTCCTTTAGAATAGAGTAAGGCGTAATCGCGGGTGGATTTATGAGGAGGTCCCGTACCTCTTGCGCAACTTCCGGCTGCAAAGCAGAAATAACATAGTGGTATTTTGTTGTCTCCACTGTTATTTGGCGCGTAGCAAATTGAGATTCAATTTGGGCGAACCAAAGTTGCGGATCGGAACTCCAGAATTGCGGAAGCTTTATGCTAACGGCCCCAACTATTGAAGTTGAACTGTCTGACTCGCTGTCAGGCATGGCTTGTGACCACGTAGCACGTGCGTTGACAAAACCAGGTCCGATAAACCAATGAAATTCAAAGACAAATATACTTCAACCCTTGTGAGATCACGTCGGGGTCACCACTTTTGTGGGGATGGTATGGTGTATTTAACAAAAAATTCAAACTAAAAATATATATGCGTGTTCAACAACCTCCTCACTAAATTTAAACTTAATTTGATCTCACAAGAAATGAATGAACATTAACACAATCAAATTAATTGCTGGTGGTTTAATGTTTATATATATTCACCAAGACAATTTCAAATAAATATACAAAGTAAATGCTTAAGTGGCTCTGTTTCTATAGCGGAAGGCCGCCGCTGTAATAAGCATAAAAAAAATATAGAGTAGTGTGAGCACAAGCTAATTTGGCGAAACTTATGGCTCACAAAATATGAGTAAACGAAATACAAAAAAAGGAATCGTTAAATGCTTAAACTCATGTGATATATGTGTGTATATATATATATATATATATATATATAAAAATATGTGCGCCTGGTTGGTGCGAGATGGCAATCAAAACTGGTGCCAATTCAAATTAACAATTCTTAAAAAAAAAATGATCACTAATGTAATTCAGCACTAGGTACAACAAATATAATAAATTGCTCAAAAAGTGAGAAATAATATGCCCTCAGTTTTGGGTTGCCCGGGCAAGAATGCTTGGGTGTAAAACTCACGGCAGCAACAGAGTCAATGTTCGTCGAAACCTAGGACAGCGTAGATGGACATGTTGAATTCGCCCGCAGAATGCAGCGGTGAGCCCGAGTCTGTTGTGAGTTCAGATGAGATAGGTTTACGGCTCTATAGGTACTCGATGGAATGAAGTTGTCCAGAAAGTTTCCAATTCTGCTCCCTTGAAGAATCTAGTTGCAGAGATGAAGGAGCTTCGTTGTATGCCGTGAAATAAAAGTCCGTTACCAAAAGCTGGCTAAAAGAGCTAAGCCAGGTGTCAGCAGGTTGCCGAAGAAAGTTCCACGGGAGTCGTACCCGGTTAAAAAATAAGCTTCAATAATTTGGTGTACCTTCTCAGTGACTGATGTAGTAGTGAGAAAAAAAGCACAGACTTTCACCTTATATAAACATGTAGTGGAAAAGTACAGAAAATGCTAATAAAGGACAAAATTGGCAAGTGATGTTCACATGACCAAAACACAAAAGAGCATAGAAATAGCTACTGTCATGGAAATTATAGTATGTACAGGGAGATGCAGACAGGTGTAATGTTACGTAATACTAGTACAATGTAAAACACATGTTTAGATAATGGTAATGTATCACATGTACAATGTAACCAGGAAATGCCTGGTTGTCACCAGCTGTATAAAAAATGTCAGCTATTTTGAATTAGCTAAATAAAGAGGAATTATTTAACCCCCCCAAAAAAATGCATTAACGCTACAAGTTCTTTGCTATTATAAACGATGTGTGTGATTTTCACGGATTCGATCGCATAACATTGACAACTTTGCATGTAGCGCAGCCCGAACGCAGAATATAGCCTGCCATAGGCCATGATAGCACTAGTTAGCAGAGTGCACTATTGTGTCCGAACTTCGAGGATGTCCATATTTTATAGTGCTTAGCCTTAGGGTATATCACAAAAACTAGAAAAGATTTCTAAAATCAAATAGAATCACCGGATAGAGAACATAAATTTACCTGAGGAAAAAAATTTCTTCGAAATTGGGGAAGAATTTGTGAAAATATTCACCAATATCGGCAGATGTTCCAGAAAACTTTGAACCTAACTTACCTACCGACGACAAGGCCAATCATTGAATCAAGGGTGTAAAAATCTTTATTTTGAGTGAAGACGTTTTCAAGTTTAAGTTAAAATTCTATGGCACTTTGCCTTGCATGATGATGGATGGATTTTTGGTCACCCGGCCATCCTACCCCTAACTCAGTAACGGCCCTAAGACTAGTTACTACTATGCTAGCCTAACTGTATAGAGGTAGACTCGACCCTTAAGTTAGGCAGCGTTACATTTTTCTTGGGGGGGGGGGGGGATTCGGTACTCTTTTATGAAATTAGAAAATTTGTGTCAACCCAATCCTTATTACTCATAGCAATAGATTCGATATGCATTTTTCAAGATTTACATCTAAAAGTTAGGCGTACAGCCCACAAGCGCATTTTCAAGGGGGGGGGGGGGGCATGATGACGCATTTTGCCCGAATATCGTCTCTCCAGTTTCTGTTTGCGAGCGAGCGAAGCGAGTGAGCAAATATTCTGACACTTGTCTTTCACTTTGTTGTGAAAATGTACAGAAATCTAATTCAGGGACCACGCTTTCCGAATATGAGATAGTGCACCCTAAAAACTGACAACAGTGACAACATTTTTAAAATGGTAAATGAACACTTTTAACATGCTGGATCTAATAGTTCAAAGGTTGGATGCAGCTAGTTAAAAAGTGAAGTGCTGAAAAACGAGTGTTAATTGGAAGTTTGCACTTGACATGCTATTTCTAACACCTCACGTGCCATTTGCGTCTGGGAGATGATAAGGTGCAGAAAATTGAGTGTTAAAAGTAAGTGCTGAGTGTTAAGGGGCTTTCACACCGGGATTTGCGTAGAGTTGCGTAGCGACTACGCAACACTACGCTGCCATACGCGGTACCTACGCAAGTCTACGCCGAGGAACGCAAAATAGGTACGCAAAAAACATGTTTAATTTTTTGGCGTACTGTCGGCGTAGAGCCAGAGAACGCAGTTTATACGCAAGCCTAAGCAACACTACGCGACTGTACGCCATTCCTACGCAACACTACGCCAAAATGCCCTGGTTTCTCCAAACACATTTTGAGACTTGCGCATGAAATGGCGTAGTGTTGCGTACTGTGGCGTATAGACCGACGTAGACTTGCGTAGATTTGCGTAGACCTGGCGTACATTTGCGTATAGTTGCTTATAGTTACTTAAATTTTGCGTACTCATGCTGGACCTACTGTTTTTCATCACTTGACTGCTAGTTTGAACAGATTCGTCCCATTTGACATTAAATCGTTTGTGCTCTGCCATTTATTTATTTATTTATTTCTGATATTTATACAGGGTGACTCATTATGACCAATATTGGTGGTCTTCAATGAGGCCCTGATAGCAATAGTAAATTACAATAATAGCCAACAAAATCATAATGAAAATTATGAAAATAAACTCATAACCAAAAATAAATAAGGACATACATAAATATATATATATACATGTAAATACAAAGAATATGGTATCCTCGTAATCAACATTGGTTTTACGAAAGTGTTGAAATTGTTGCACATTCCTATCATCTTAATTCATAATGTATACACGGTGATATTTTCTAAAATCTGTTGTAAAATAACCATTTATATATGAGTTATTTTGAAATGGCATTGTATAATTTTGAAAGTACATACAAGAAGTATAAAGACTACTTTAGCTCAGTATAGAAACAGAATTGTTATATACATATTTACAAAACATATTATAGGGTAGTATACTTATTCAAAGATTACACAATGATTGCATGTAATATAGTATAGCAATCGAATGTACAGTGTCTCTTATGAAACAATAAAATACACATTATCTATTATTGATTATAAATGAATAGTGTTTATGTCAATACGGGGGGTAGCCGTGACAGGTCAATGGCCTTTGCTACCCCCTCACATCCACATCATCACTGGCTGTTACATTATATTCCTTTTTCTTGTATCATTTATTTTTGATATATATTCTTGCATTGTTGTTAATTCCCTTAGGTTGTTTATCTCTGATTGTATGCATTTATCGCTATAAACTTTTTAAAGAGATGTGAAATAAAATGAATTGAATTGAATTGAATGATATGAAATAATTCATACATTTTGAAAAGCATTATTTCATCGTACATTTTAGGGCAAAGAAACAAACCATCAAACATATTTTGCAAATCAGGGCAAAAAAATGACATATTTCTGACGAAGGATGAGAGCTTTTTGGAATGGACTTAAACAACTCATTATCTTTTTAGTCTACTTCACAGCAGTACAGTGTTCCGGACAGCAGGCAAGAGTTGCTTGAGAAGTTCATAAGGCGGGAAATAAGGCGGGAAATGCTATAGGCCTAATGCTTTTTTCTTCTTTTTTTTCATCTTCGCTTGCACACAGAATCCGTATGCAACCGTAAGCAACACTACGAAGACTTAAAGGAGAATTAACCCCTGATTACAAATTTACTTATATTTGAAGGTGTAATATATTCCTACTTATTGGCCTAAGTCATTTTCTAATAAGATATCAGAAAAGGGTATAAATAAAGATATTCCAACACCCGGTATCGTCTCCTACTCATTTACATGGGGGCTGCCATTTTCTTGCTGATTTGGAGTTGTACATGAACCATTGAGGAATGTTCCAGTCAGGAAGATTTTGAATCCAAATCCTAAATTGATTTTCTTCATTACCTAAAGTCCCATATGTGACGAAAAATATAAAGTGGGTGTTTACATGTATTATAAAAATTAAATCTTTATAATGATACTTTTAAATTGTCTGGTTTTGCTTAACAAAAATCTATTTTCTTGGGTTTGCCAAACAGAGCAGAACATAATATATGCAGCATGCATTCTGACTTTTCAAGTCCATTATCCGAAAGCAGGTGAATGCACAGTTTGCCGCTATAGATGCTCAGGGAAGAAGCATCCATAAAATTTGAATTATTTTGCTCCGTTCCATACGTCACAGTATCAAGAAATTAGATTTCTATTAAGCGAATATCGAATTTCAACAGAAATATATAAGGAAATCTTCAGTTTAAAAATAAATTGACATATCTATTCTATATTTTTAATCTCAAATGGCTTTTTAATTTTGAAAAAGGCAATTGAGCATTTGGATTAAGAAAATCTTCTTGTACACATAAACAAAATGGCAGCCCCCATGTGCTGCTAGCAGACGATACATATTGCTAGCAGATGGTAAATTTTGCTCAGAAAATCTTGATTCGTATCGATCTCGTATATTTTGACGCGAAGCCATATAGTCTAACAAGTAGGAATAAATAACACCTTTGAACACTATCATCTTTATTTTTGAGCGTAATTCTCCTTTAACGCCTGACCTACGTAAGTGTACGTGGACAAGTTACGCAACCCTACGCTACCCTACGCAGGGACTACGCCGATCCATCATTTGTTTTTTCATGAGTACACAGCGAATTTTGGCGTACTCCCTACGCAACTCTACGTAACTCTACGCAAATTGCGGTGTGAAAGCCCCTTTAGGACGCTCGTTTTACACTTCACTTCAAGTACTGGCCAACGTCACCTGCACAATTTTGTGCTAATAAGCGATTTCGTAAGTAAGATTTGCGCATGAGCAGATGAAGGTCATTTGACATACACTGTTCGTTCGTTTAAAATTCACTGAGATAAGCATCGACTGTATAATGATTATTCATATATTCATTTAATTATACTTTTCAGTAAATCCACTGAAAAGCAACAAAGTGTTCATTGATGGTTGGTATTTGACAGTCGGCCAAATGATAGCCAACTTGCAAACAATGCGCTTTCCCCAAGTGTTAATTGACGTGCTATTCTAGTCACCTGGTCTACGATGTCTTTCTTTCATAGAGTTTGAATTCTGTAGGTTGCAATGTCGGGCAAGCTTACGTATTATCTTTCTTTTGAAAAGATGCCTATCCAAATGAACAAAGGGAAAGGTCATTTGCGAGAAGTTGCTCATGAGCCAATTACGAAATCGCTTATTGCGCAACTGTAGTGCAAGAGCCATCATCTGCTGCACAGGCATGGCGTGGTAAGTAAAATTTAAGACATAAAATTTAGAACGTATGTAATTTTATGCGAATAAAGGTATCAAATAATATGATATTTACATTAATTTTTGTGGTGGTGGATATGAAACATGATGAAAAGCAATGAAGTGGAAATTCCATGTTTCAGCATCTGTGGTATAGCCAACCGTGTACGGACCGCGCCGGCCAGGCCTGGGAAGTTTGGAAGGCGGTGTGTGTGCTTTTTGTCGTCACGATTGTGGATTGCCGAAATGGAACAATTAAATCTCCACTTCTTGGTCTGAAGTAATTCTCAGATGATTAAATCCACATGCCATGGTTTAAGTCCACATCATTTATGTATACAACCAGTTCATATCAATCTAAAAATCTAGACCTTAGTGTAGGGCTGTTTAACAGCACTTGTACTGGTGTTGAATTATAGCACTTGCACAAGTGCTACTTTAGCACAATTTGTGCAGTCCCTATGCGTGCCCTTACAGGTGCTGCCTCAAAATCTTGAGGGGCTAAAAATAGCACTTCATTTTTTAGAGTGTACCATTTTGAAAATGTTGTCACTCCTCCAACCTTTTAAATGTAGATTTAACATGCCCACAGGAGACGTTCCCGACGATGTCGAACGGTGAGGATAGGGCCCCGAGCAGGACGCCGACAAGACAAGTGGAAGCTTCTCAGCCGACGACGAACAGATACTGCAGAAATTTGTCTGTTGTGTGTGCCAATAGTCTTTAGAGCCGATTCTGTTGCTCTGCGGAAGCGGTCCTGCAAGTGGTCCCGGTGAAGATGGCGATCTTGACGTGCTTTTGTCACCCTGGGACGACCACTGCGCTGATGATCGTTGGTGCTGTTGGTTGCATTGTATCGCTCCTGCAGTCTCTCTACTATCCGAACGCTGCATTGAAGTCGTTGGCATTAGGGACTTTAGAAGCAGTGGACTAGTACTTCGTCCCAGTCGACTAATTCGCGCATGTCAACGTCGTCGACTGCCCATGTTGACTACAGTTCTGATCATTTTAGATTTCACTCGACGTGTACGTACCGTCGACGTCAACCGGAAGTACACACTCAACGGATGAGCATAATAGTTGAGCTGTTCTGATGACGTCATATATGTGAACCTCGTCGAAGATTTCTGAGCACCGCAAAAACGAAGTGAACACGTTCTCGATTTTGCAAGTCAGGGAGGAGGACAGGGAGAGGGCGAGTGGCGAATGGCGCATGCGCAGTGGCGTAGAATGATGTCCTTGCGTACCAGTCGACTAAGTGGACGTGCAATTCTAAAAGTCCCTAATGACTCTAGGACAGTCAGACCCAACTCCGTAATACCGAGCACAGGTATATACTCCGAAAACGGCGTATAGAACAAGATGAATATAGAGCCCTCATCGTTCAGTGCGAGGCAGTGTGTACAAAAGGCATGGGGGAAATCGTGCAGTGTCGACCTGCTGTTGATAATATATTTTTCAAAAATACTGCTGCGGATACATTTATTTCAAATGTTTGTCATATGATATTCATTTCATATGACGAATCATTCAAGGATTTTGAAGAGAATTGACACGCAGCATTATTTTTAAGAATATGTATATCGTTGGCAGGTTGACTTTGCAAGATTTTCCACATGCCTTTTGTACACACTGTCTCATAGTGAACGATGAGGGCTCTATATTCATCTTGTTCTATACGCCGTTTTCGGAGTATATACCTGTGCTCGGTATTACGGAGTTGGGTCTGACTGTAGGACGTTGGCCATCATGAAGACGTCCGATGGCTTGTTCCCTCTGGTTTCGAGTCAGACGTGGCATGGTGACAGCGCTCAGGAATGACAGGATGAAGGTTTTGGGTCCCTTTTAAACCCACTGGATAGATAATGTGCATGTGCATCATGCTTTTCAAAAAGCTGCGCTCGAGTGCACTTCCACATTCACGGAAAGGATATGAGTTTTAATCCTACACAGAAATCACATTTTGTTACGATGATGTGTTATGGACGGTCAATGCCATATCTGTGATGTTAAAAAAGCATAAAATGTGATTTTACGTATCAAATTCCAATATCATGTGTAAAAGATATCAATTTGAAAAGTGCGACGTTTCTTTTGTAGTTCAGTATATCTTGTTTGTGCAAGAAGAATTATATCATCAGCATATATCAAAGAATTGGGATTAATGATGAAGTCATACTCCCCGGTAAACATGTCTTTGACTAGTAAACGAAGAAGCTTGATGGGAGGATTTTAATTTGTAAACAAGTTTTAGGCATTTTACTCCCAGTGTTAAAGATCGTATGCTCGATCTGTAATGAAAAACACAAGTCAGAAAAAATTGGAACCAGCGGGATTCGAACCTGTCGTCTACTGCTGGCCGGGCAGCGACTTAACCACCAGGCTATTCTGGTTCACGGCCAAGTCACGATGAACTGGAATCAAATACCCAAGATCCTCTTCTTTCTGACTCATTAATATTCAACGGTCCGCCGTAGACGGCTTCAAGAATGTAGCCATCCTGATTGGTCAAATAACACCATGTGACCGTGAAAAAAAGTGATAACATATGGCAAAAAGGCTCTAAACCACAGCTGCAAGTTTTAGAAAGGGTAAGAGACCGGCCGTCTCTTTCCCTTTCTCCAATCTTTGTCATTCCCAAGCGCTAGGGAAAACTTCGTTTGATACTGAATTTGAAAAGAATGAACAAATTACTTCCTTCGGTACATTTTCGGATGGAGACTCTCGCCTCCTTTCTCCCGTTGATCAAGAGGAAGGACTACGCAATCTCGATAGATCTCAAAGATGCGTATTTCCATATTCCCATTCATCGCGCTTCGCGCAATCTTCTAGGGTTTTCCTTCCTCCCAGAGACGTTTCGCTTTCGCGCTCTTCCCTTCGGGCTGCGCCCAGCCCCTCGGGTTTTTACTCAGGTCGTAGCCCTGCTGGCAGTCTCACTGAGGCGACGCGGCCTTCGGCTATTTTGCTACCTGGTCGATTGGCTTCTCCTAGCGGGGTCGCGCGATCGTTTGTTGGACGAGACTCGTTTGCTCGTCAATCTTACTCAAGACTTGGGTTTCCTAATAATTTGGGAAAAGTCAGAGTTAGTTCCTACTCGCAGCCCAGTTTTTCTGGGGGCTGTGTTGGACATTTGGAATCAGTTGGCTCGGCACAGTCGAGACAGGATTCTCACCATTGTCTCGGCAGCTCGCAAGCTCATGCTGGCCAGAAAGGTTCTTGCGCGAGGCAAGTCCTTCCGTACCCCCCTTCCGTCGATCTCGGTTTCGACGGACGCCTCTCGGTTGGGGTGGGGAGGACATTGCAATGGCAGCACGGTCGCGGGGGATTGGTCTCATCTTGGGACTCTTCCCCATATCAATGTCCTGGAGTTTATGGCAGTTCTTTTAACCCTGCTTCATTTCAGAAGTCGACTTTTCAGTCGTTCAGTTCTGATCCTCACGGACAATGTCACTGTGGCGGCTTATGTCAATCGGCAGGGAGGCACTCGTTCTGCTATCCTGAATGCCCTAGCAGCACAGCTGTGGAGGTGGTGTCGTCGCATGACCTCTTTCATCCCCGGTCAGGAACACCTCATTGCGGATTTTCTGTCTCGGGGCAGGTGTCTTCCATCGGAATGGATGCTCCATCCAGAGGTCTTTCGCCGCATTCGCAGTTGCCTGGGTCCACTGGAAGTGGATCTTTTTGCGTCGGTTCTAAACCACCTACTTCCGATATACTGCTCCTGTGCGCGCGATCGGGGAGCTTGGGCTCTCGATGCTTTCTCTCTCAGTTGGGAGAATCTTCGAGGATTTGCCTTTCCTCCCTTCCAGCTGATTCCGCGAGTCTTGCGGAAGATCAGGGAAGATCGGGCTCGGGTGCTTGTGATAGCTCCCTTTTGGCCCAGGAGGAGTTGGTTTCCGGAGCTAATCAGCCTTCTGGCGGCTCAACCGTTCCTTCTTCCGTTAAGAGCGGATCTGGTGTTGCAGCCCCTCTCGGGGATTCTTCACCACAATCCAGAGTCCCTTCATTTGACTGCTTGGCGCTTGTCGGGGAATCTGCAAGACAGTCGGGTCTCTGTGATAGAGCCGCGGAATTTTTAATGTCCAGTCGTAGAGTTTCTACTAGGGAAATTTATAATTCCCGTCTTTCGGTCTTTTTCCTTTGGCGTAAAGAGCGAGATCAAACCCCGTCTAAGGCTCCTATTGGTTCAATTGCGGATTTTCTAATCTCGCTATTTGACAACGGGAGATCCATCTCTACTATCCGAGCTTACCGATCGGCGATCGGGGCCATTCACTCGGGTTTCTCAGATGGTTCGGGGATTTCTGGGCGTTGTGGCGTGCGCCTGTAATCCAGCTACCAGTGGAAGTTATAAACTGATTCAGCGGACCCAGGTTCGAGACTGAGTCACGTCTTTCGGATGGTGACGTTAAAGGTCGGTCCCAGACGTAAATAATCATATCTGATTGATACACGTCTGTAAAAACCCAATTACACACACCCCTCTGTTGAGTGGTTTGATTCGGTCGTTCTTTCTGAAACGTCCTCTGCGTTCTAAGTTAGTACCGTCTTGGAGCCTGCCTAAGGTCTTAGAAGCCCTGGCGAAGTCTCCTTTTGAGCCGTTAGGTGAAGCTTCGCTTCACCATCTTACGGTTAAGACGCTCTTTTTGGTAGGCAGTACTCTTCATGCCCTCTGTCTTACTCCCGGTCATGTTCGCTGGGAGAGAAAAGGTGTTAGATTGATTCCTAAGGCTTCTTTCATTGCCAAGAATCAAACGGCTTCCTCTGGCCCTGTTGAGATTTTTCTTTGTCCGCTTTCTGGGTTTTCGTCAGTGCGCGAGGACAAAGTTTGGTGTCCTGTTACGGCTCTCAAATGGTATATTGATAAGTCTAAGTCTTATCGTAAGGATGATCAGTTGTTCCTGTTCACTAGAGAGCCTTTTTCTCCTACTTGATTCCATTTCTAGATGGATTGTCGAGGCTTTTAGGGCTGCTGGCACAGAGGCTCTTTTATCTGACAGTAAGCCTCATGCACATGACACTCGTAGTGTCAGCACTTCTTGGGCTCTGTTTCAAGGTGTGGCGCTTGATGATATTTTGAAGGCTGCTTATTGGCGTTCGCCCAATTCCTTCATTTCTTGCTACCTTAGGGATGTTCCCGCAGGTGAGGCTATGTTTGCGTCAGCCACCTTGAAGGCCGCTGTGTCTTCTTTGTAATCTTCGGTGTAATCCTATTCCCTT
Source organism: Heliocidaris erythrogramma (assembly GCA_025617745.1). Lineage (NCBI taxonomy): Eukaryota > Metazoa > Echinodermata > Echinoidea > Camarodonta > Echinometridae > Heliocidaris > Heliocidaris erythrogramma. The sequence continues at coordinate 1,283,514 of CM046856.1, read as the reverse complement.
CTGCTTGAAACATGCCTCCCGGTCTGGCATGGTCTGGCATAATAGGTAGGTATATATGATTTATTGCAGTAAATTTGTAAAATCAGCACTGATTTTCTTATTTACTATATAAATCTATATACCTACCTATGACCCTCCCTCCTTCCCGTCTCCTTGCAAGCAACATGTTTCTACTTGGGGTTGCTCGCAAAAGAGGAAGATGGCCGTGGCGTGTTGACGCGCGTGAGTGGCGAAGGGGACAATTGGATTACGGGGGTGCGCACAATATTGTGACTCATTTGTGTTAAATTCTCGAAGGGGTCCCCTAGTCAAGACTACTGGCATAATAGGTAGGTATATAGATTTATATAGTAAATAAGAAAATCAGTGCTGATTTTACAAGTTTATGTGAATTTCTTGTCATGGGGGCTGTCAAGACAAACCCACTAGGGTTTTTATACAGGAACCAAATTCCAATATTTATTGTCAATCTTTTAACATTTTAATAATTGCATGCAAAATGTAATGATTATGTCTTAGTATACAATTATTATATTGCATATTTCTTGCATGTTGATGTTGATGTTTTTATTGAATTGAATAAAGCTGAATTGAATTGAAATTGAATAATCGCCATATGTCTATTGCATTATAGTCAATTAAAAAGTTATTAAAAACTTATTACTAAGCTTAGACTGTTTTTTATTCATATTATTTCCCATGTAATCTAGATGTACATCTCTAACCATATTAAAGTCCCTGTAAATTGCCAAAGCTTTCTTTTATTATCAGTTGATAAAATTAGTGATTTGAATCGTTTAGAAATTGATGACGTCAGAAGCGAGGATCTTCTTGTGAATTTTTTAATTTGTCACTAGGAGGCGCTCTAATTTTAGCTGCATGATGTACACGTGTGTTGGTACCCCTTCATTCTAAAGACTCGCCGTTATTTGTTAAATTTTGTGATGAACCCAATGTTGTAAGTAAACGAATATGAGTTATTATTGTAATTTAAGGTTTCATTTATCATAATGTATTGATTAGGATGATTATGCTGATTTCATACATGAGTATTATGAGTTTGTAATTTACAGTTCGAAGAATGGATTGTGGGTTCGTAATTGCTATACATGTATCTGTACAGCGAAGCTTGTGCATGTGTGCAGTTGTGCACATAAAATAATGTACACGTTAATGTGAATCAAAATGTAAACCAACAATTTTATGAATTCAGACAGTGTATGAAAGAAACGTGAATTTTAATTTGAATAAGGACTTATGAGCCAGGCTTTATGCTGGGCATGTGAGTTATTTGTATTTGGATGAGATTGAGGCCAATAAGGATAGGTCATTGTCAGAGTGCACTCGGTGCTTAAGGGTTTTGTTATTTAATTGTTTATTGCCAAATTGAAGAACGGTTGACCTGTTAAAATAATTTCATTTATTTACTCGTGCCTTCATGAAATCACAAGAAAATCTGAGTTTTAAGAATTTATTACCCACGCCGATGAAATCGGCAGGGTTATGTAAAGGGCTCCGTATGTTTGTTTGTTTTTTTTTGTTTGTTTGTTTGTTTGTTTGTTTGTTTGTTTGTGTACAAGATAACAAGAGAACGGGTGAACGGATTTGCACCAAATTTTCAGGGAATGTTCAGAAAGTGACAGGAAAGAATCGATTAGATTTTGGTGATGATTGGTTGACCCCTGCAAATTCTGTGTGACCTTGAACTTTTGACCCTGTAGTAAAGTATAGGAACTTCAGTTCAGAGAGTGACAGGATAGAAACTAGAAAGTTTGATGACCTCAAACTTCGCCTGCCGATGCAGAAATATTTTGGTCAATCAAAACACTCATTACTTCGTCTCACCAAAAATCTATTTCAGGTTTATGAATTTTAGAACACTTTTAGACCCATTATTTGCTATTTCACTTCAAATCCGCACGAGCCTGCAATGAATATTCAAAGCCAACGTATCCCAGCAACAAGGGATTTTTCGCGCTTGAACTGTACTCTCGTTGCGAAATCGAAAGCGGCTAGGTATACGGTATACGTATAGCCTAGCACGTCTAATTTCTCCTATTTCTTATCTTCTGTGCATTTCTGTTTATTTTCCCCGGTTCTTTTCACTTTGTTGTGGAAGTTTTTGTGATTTATTTTATCCTGGTGGACGTGTAGTACGTGATTTTAATTGTTTTCGGTGAAAATCTGGTGCGTTTGTTCGACGTGAGTGAGTCTATCGCACTCGCGAGTGTTCGCGTGTGTTGATCTGAGTGAGTGGCTGAGTAGCTGTAGTGTACGTACATAACTATACACAGCACTGTCGCGAATTGCCTGGGGCCGGCTGACTGTTACTGTAGTACTGAGTGAGTAAGCTCTGTGCCTCGCATGCACGTCATTTTCAAGTCGAGATCCAACTTCTTTTGTCGTCATATTTATTTTATCCAAGCCCGATGAAAAAAAACAACAACCCGAATTGCAATGTAAAGATAGAACATGAATACATTTACTAACACTGACATGACTGAACCAAGGCCGTACGCAGCGGGGAGGGGGGGGGGGCAGTTGCCCCCCCCCCCCCCAGAAATTTCAAAATCATACTTTTTTTTAATCGGGTTTTAGACTTCAAGTTATGGGTTCCTTTGAAAGCGATCATCTTGCCCCCCCAGGAAAAAAATTTCTGCGTACGGCCTTGGACTGAACACTGAATACAAATTGCTAACATTTTTTTTTCTCACCACGCCACGCTCTCTGACATGTCTAATCAATTACTTTTAGGGGAGGGATGTTTCAATAATAAAATACCTTTTTCAGAAGAATTTTTTCAAGGGTGGGGACACACAAAGCTATGACCTGGATATGGCAAAATTTATTGGGGGGGGGGGGAGATGTGCCTCTTGTTATCCCCTTTGAATGGCTACTGCTTACAAAAATAATCGCAACAAAACAAAACCTATTGGGTTAAGGCGTGGGTCTGCCGCCTTTGACGGCCTTTCTAGTTAAGAATATATTTAGAACAAAGAATGAAACCAGAAAGCTCATTATATGCATATATGCAAAGGCATTTATTACGAAACAAATTTATTTTAAAGAGGTTAAAGGGACACTAGAAAATAAATGCTGATATTTGTCCAGTACAGAAGAATATTTTTGTTTATACCTGCATTAATTTATACATTTATTTGATCTGACATGTTGAAAGTTACAGTGTATATATAATATTATTTATGATTAGATTACGTAACGTCACTTACAGTCCCTTCCTATAATAAAAGGCTTATTTTTAAATTCATCTTTTTTCTAGGATATGTATAATAGTGCGCACAAACTCTAATTGTTCCACCTCCTTTTTCCAACTGGAAAATAAACATTTCCTAGTATTACCTCCTGATTTTGCAGAAACCCAACTGTAAAAATGTATCTACCTTCTGTATCAGTAAGTGTATGTTCTAATTTAATATTTACTACCTGTCAAATAATATAACCCCTTTACCGTGGTTTGTACCGTGGCTATATATACCATTCCCCTCCCACATCGAGTTCCAATTATTAACTCTCTCTTGTGTACTAAATGTTTCCTGTAGAAAAATAATATTCCCTCCTTTTTCTTTGCACCATCTAAAAATGCTCCGTCTTTTATTTTTCTCCCTAACACCCTTAACATTTAAAGATCGTCGCGCTAATGTTAACAAATTAAAAAAAAAAAATAACAAAATTACAGCTGTAGCGCTACCGCGGTCGGATCGGTGCAGTGCAGCACCGTAAATGAAAGTTTAGGTTTAATTTTTGACGATAGCAGCGTGTAAAAAATGGCTGTATCTTCGAATCTCACTTATTCTCAGTTTTGCACTCCCCACGGAGGAAGAACTCGACGATCTACTGAATGGGAAGGATTCCAACAGTACAAAAAGAGCACTGAAATTTGGATTTTCAAAGCTTGAAAGTTTCGCTAAACTCAGTCGCACGGACCTATCCACCATCACCCAACGTGAGTGAAACGCGCATGACTTGTATTGGCTGCGCTGCGCTTCTGTGATGTCATCCAGGAAAGCAAATGGCAGCCTCCATGGCTTTGCGACTCTTGGCGTTTCTATGGGGTTCGTAACCATTTTTATAGACTTCATAATCATATTGACGACCCGTTTTATAAAACTATTAATACATGGTTGTGAGTTCGTGCATTAATTTGAATTAACAATAAATCTTTCCACTTCCCTGTGACTTAACATTTTAGTTCTACCATAATTTAAAAGAAAAAAGTACAGTTGGACAATATTGAAAAAAAATAATAATAAATCCCCATTCATTTTGTACATGGTGCAAAAGTTTCAATCCCGCCGCATTCAGTCCTGTCGCGCGGGGGGCATCTCGTTTTTCCGAAGGTTCGTTTTTCCGAAGGTTCGTATTTCCGAAGGTTCGTATTTCCGAAACACTAATTTCCCATGCCTGGGGGTTCATAATTCCGAAAATGAAAAAGGGTTCGTAATTCCGAACATTTGTTGCATTATTCCGAAGGTTCGTTATTCCGAAGGTTCGTTTATCCGAAGGTTCGTTTATCCGATGGTTCATATTTCCGAAAATGAAATAGGGTTCATATTTCCGAAGGTTCGTATTTCCGAAAATGAAAAAGGGCTCATAATTCCGAAGGTTCGTATTTCCGACAATGAAAAAGGGTTCGTATTTCCGAAAATGAAAAAGGGTTCGTATTTCCGAAAATGAAAAAGGGTTCGTATTTCCGAAAATGAAATAAGGTTCGTATTTCCGAAAATGAAATAAGGTTCGTATTTCCGAAAATGAAATAGGGTTCGTATTTCCGAAAAATGAAATAGGGTTCATAATTCCTGGTAAAAAAAAAGCAAATTCATCAGGAGCAGAGGTGTAGCAATGGGGGGGGGGGGGGGGGGAGGGCACGCCCCACCCCTCCCTCATCGGATGGCGAAAAAATAAGAAAAAAAGAAAGAAAATGGAATAGGAAAGAAGACGGTTAGACCCCTTCCGGCAACTCATTAGAATCTGTACAAAATTAATGATTTATGGTTTTACTCATAAATACGAACCTACCATTTTTCATTGACATTTATTATATGACCTTCAAATGTTACGTAACACAATACCGGGAATACACACACATTTTGTATCAAAAGATACATTACACTCTAAAGAAAAAGTCATAAGGTCGCGCGGCAAGCCCTTTAAAACTATCAGCGGTGGGGGGGGGGGGGGGGGGGGGCTAATTGCCATCCAGTCCTATTTGGATTAAAGGAATGTGAAAGAAAGATGAGTCTCGTCCGGGTCTGAGATACAAAACTGTATTTGGGCAGCCATTTTCATCGTTAATCTCATCTCAAAGTTATTCTTTCTTCATCCTGTCGCTTTCTTCTTTGTTTTCCTTTCGCTTTTTGCTTATAATCTATTTATTCCCATATGCATATTCGAATTTCAGTGTTGAAAAAATCGGAATTAGGTTTTCTGTTTTCTTTCCTTTTTTCTTCTTTTTCTCTGTTTTTTCCCTTCTAACCTCTAATGAATCTTTTCACCTTTTTCTTTTCTCCTTTCTCTTCCCTCTCCCTCCTTTTTGCCCACATAGTAGCGCATATACTGACAGCAATGTGGGGGGGGGGGGGGGGGGGCTAATTGCCATCCAGTCCTATTTGGATTAAAGGAATGTGAAAGAAAGATGAGTCTCGTCCGGGTCTGAGATACAAAACTGTATTTGGGCAGCCATTTTCATCGTTAATCTCATCTCAAAGTTATTCTTTCTTCATCCTGTCGCTTTCTTCTTTGTTTTCCTTTCGCTTTTTTCTTATAATCTATTTATTCCCATATGCATATTCGAATTTTAGTGTTGAAAAAATCGGAATTAGGTTTTCTGTTTTCTTTCCTTTTTTCTTCTTTTTCTCTCTTTTTTCCCTTCTAACCTCTAATGAATTTTTTCACCTTTTTCTTTTCTCCTTTCTCTTCCCTCTCCCTCCTTTTTGCCCACATAGTGGCGCATATACTGACAGCAATGTTGAATATGAAAGGGGGAGTGACATCCCAACACCCCACCCCTGCCCCAACCCATTTTAGCAAGGCCCATGATAGGGGTGGGGTAGGAAATAAGTCATAAGCCTGATCATGTGATCTCACATTGTGCAGTACGCAGTTATCTTTATAAAGTTCATATAATGGAACTTAAAGGGAAATTAACCTCAGCGTATGAATTAGCTTATTTTGAATGGTGTAGTATATGCCTCTTATTTGATACATGCAATTTCATGTAAAAACACAGGATATAGATATAAATCACTATTTTCCAGCCAAGTTATCGTCTGCTAGCAATAATAAGGGGGCTGCCATTACTTTATGTGTACACGAACATATTTTTCATCCCAAGTAAAATTTCCTTCATCGTTAACTTGTAATTGATTTTTAGAGGACAAATATATATTAGATAAAGTCACATATTCTGAAATGTAAGTTTAGTTTTATATATTTTTTTAAAAGGTCTTAATTTGTTCATAAAAAATATACTTCGTAAAAAATATACGTCAAGGACGGAGAATTGACGTCAAGGACGGAGACAATCGTAACAATACCAAAACAAAAGCGAGGAATCTGCTTTACAGGATGGCTATTAGAACTCATGGGTCGTCAATTATCTAGGCCCATGGCCAATAACAATCGTAATACAATCAGAACAAAGCGACGTATCTGTTGTAAAGGTAGGCTATTATCAATGCATATGGTACCTAATGATCCGTGTCATGCACAAAATGGCAGCCTCCATGGAAAGACGTAGCAGACAATAGGTGCATCTAGAATATCACGTGGGGTTACTTGTCCTTTAATACAATAACTACGTGTATTTGGGGGCCTCGTGTTTGAAACCAAGTGGATGCAGTCACCATGCCCCTCGAAGTGACTTAAAACCGTCGTTTCACTGTTTGCTTACTTTATACAAACATAAATTATCGAGTGATCGCAGATATAGGTTAACTATAATTTTTATAATTACAGGGGCCGCATAACTTCTTTTTTTTAAGTAGGGGGGGGGGGGGGCTGACACATCTTTCCCGAAAATCCACCATTATGTTTCTACATTTTCAAAATTTTATGAGCGAGCGAAGAGAGCGAGGAAAGAATTAACCTACAATTTTATTTTGTCAAAGAAATACACGAGAAAAGTTTATGTACATGATCACCTCTATTATGTCGGATTTCGGGCACTTTGCAACACGAATATGTGTATATTTGCTGAACGAGGCATCCAAGAAAAGTTTAAGTTTTACGAACGAATGAGAAAAAAGGACACTTTATCATCTTTAAATGCTATCAACAAAAGACACAAACATTATTCTAAGAAGTATATTTGTGCACCTTAATATTTTACCAGTCTCTGAAATGATATATCTTAACACTCTCATTTTTACGTATAAGTTACCGATCAGGAAAATTACCCGGTTTATTTGATGACAGTCATGTTCATTCTTAATTCATTTGTGTATTCCTATAATACCCGTCAATCTGTCAATCTACAATGTTTCACCAACCTAAGGTTTTCTCTACTTTAAATTCATTTGGCATTAAAGCTATGGTCACAACCCACAAAATTAGCCTGCAATGGGAGTAAAATGCCTAAAAATATGTTTACAAATATGATGTTATGTTTTGCATAATGAATTTATATAGTCAAATAATTTTACACATTCATGCATACTAAATGAAAAAAATTACGTGTTAAAAAATTGCCTTATTTTAGTAGCCAGCCTTAGCATAATATGCTTTGGACACTATAATTTTCATTATGGATATGTAGAAATTTGGATCCACTGGATAATATTTTCCAAGTTGTAAACCACAAAATCATCTCGTCAGATTTATATGTGTTTTGAGGTTGACAGATAGAAATAGGCCCATGGTTGCAAAACTTTAGCAATCATTAGGATCATTTGAATGTAATTAAGATTCTATCATCATCTGAAAAAGGAAAGTGAGTTCAGCATTATCACATTATATTACTTGTGGATAATAGACGTCATTAATAGACGTCCATATGCACTCTTCAATGTTCATCAAAAGATAATTCTTGTATGCAATGTAAATCATATCACAATATATAACTAAAAAGAGCAAAATAGGAGGTAAAGATCAGAATCCAGAACTTTAGTAACTCCCAGTGTGGGTGATAGCAGGGCCGGCGGAGCGTCTTTCAAAATGGGTGGGGGCACCAACAAAAGGGGTACTTTGTGGGCAAAGGGCACCTACAAAGGGTGAAAAAAATGCGGGAAATGCCACTTTGAGCTGAGACAATAGTATACCGCTACATTCTGATTAATACACTATCGAATATCATTTTCGACACATTATTGTTTATGTCTTAGCATGGTTCTAGATGAAAAAGAAAAAAAAAGAAAAGAAAATTACTTTACAGTTGAGTGCAATGGTCTAATTATTCATATTGAAGATATTTTGAATAGCAGCGATTTTCCTAATATGATAAAAAGACAATGGTAAATGCGAGCGAGCGTAGCCAGCGAGCTTTAAAAAATTTAGAAAGAAATTGTCCTTCTTCCTGTTTTGATGTAAGGGCACTGCTCATTCTTGTATAACTGCCCCCTGCTCCACTGCCTCTTATTATGCTGATATCAGTAGGGGATCGGAATCTATTATAAAGGAAGCCTCTCTGAGCTAGGTAGGCCTATGTGGTTCTTTTGTGGACTTTAGGGCTCAATTTGTAAGCGACATCGGAGTATATACGTACAATATATTAAATATATATAGGTATATAGGTATAGGGCACTTATCACAAGACAAAAGGGGCACTTATCAATAGCAGTGACTCCTTTATGAACTGTGTGTAATATTATGTTGTTGTTTTTATTGCTGTTGTTGTTTTGGGGACCGGAGGGGAGGGCTTGTAGAGTCATCTACAGAGCCATATTACAGACTTCGGCCAACTCGGTTTATTTGGGCACAACATGGCGCAACAAGCGCCATATTGCTACCTACATGGAGCCGAGTTGGCCAAACTCTGTAATAGATGGCTCTGAGGGCTAGGGAAGCAGGACGCCCCCACCTTATTTTAGTTTACACTTTTCATAGTATACTTTTTTAATCACAATTTATGTTCAGGAAGTAATTACATCTTAAAGATAATAAAGTGTCAATGTTTGGCTCGCTGGAATCCAGCAGCGTGGTGCTTTTATTTTGGGAAGCGAGATGGTCGGCTAAAATCATTATTCTATAGACAATATCTCCTTTTTTTTACTTGCTCAATAGCGCGTAAGATTTAGAAACGGAATAGTTTGGGACAGGGAACGCCCTTCATTAGGGCGAGTGAAGTGCCCAAATATTCCATATTCGGCAGTAGGGTTCAGTAATATTATTCATGGTTCATTATTACATGTTCTATATTTGTCTTTTGATGGCGAAATTGCATTTCCATTACAATAAAAAGGGTTTTATATGTTTTCTAACTCGCTTCGCTCGCTTGCAAATTGTACGAACGGGGAGTATGATATTCTGCCAAGAGGCATCAGCTCCCCTTTCAAAAACATTACGTGGCCATTTTCTTGTAAAGCTTGTAAAGATCTACTTGGAACTTTGGTGTGTCTCATTTTCCAAAGCGGTATATACATTATATAAATAATTTCAAGCCAATTTCGTTGTAGGAAATTTAATCCGGAATCCGATCATTCACTTTCTTCAATACATCAGTATGTACATGTATTTTAATCACCAAAGTAATATCATTTTATGAGAAATGAAACATGTATTCCTGAGGCGCTCGCTCTCTACGCTCGCTCACAAATATTGGTTATTATAATAGGAACAATTATAATAATGATAATAATATTAATAATAATAACAATAATGATGATAATAATAATAATAATTATAATAATAATAATAATCATAATAATAATAATGATAATATTGATAGGAATTACGATAATAATGGCTATTTCTCATTGTTATGATTATGAGTACGAAATGAATATCTTTACACTTGGCCGTCTTTCCCCTCCTCCCTATCCAAAATACGGATTGACGCCGTATTCTCTGAATTTAAACCCTTTTCATTTTCGGAAATACGAACCCTTTTTCATTTTCGGAAATACGAACCCTATTTCATTTTCGGAAATACGAACCCTTTTTCATTTTCGGAAATACGAACCCTTTTTCATTTTCGGAAATACGAACCCTTTTTCATTTTCGGAAATACGAACCCTATTTCATTTTCGGAAATACGAACCCTTTTTCATTTTCGGAAATACGAACCCTTTTTCATTTTCGGAAATACGAACCTCATTTCATTTTCGGAAATACGAACCTTCGGAATTATGAACCCTATTTCATTTTCGGAAAAAAGAACCTTCGGAAAAACGAACCTTCGGAAAAACGAACCTTCGGAGTAACGAACCTTCGGAATAACGAACCTTCGGAATTATGAACCTTCGGAAAAACGAACCTTCGGAAATACGAACCTTCGGAAAAACGACATGTAACCGTCGCGCGACACCCAATCATCAATTTTCAAATTAATAAAAATTGATTGGGCCAAAATCTAAGCTTCATGGTTAAATGTCATGTGCTCTATCATACTAATAAAAAATCAGGGTACGTAGCTAGTCTTCAATTTTAACGTCGATAGAATTTTACTTTGAATCTGTCTTACAAAATTTCACCATTCTATTGTTCCGTCCCGTCGCGCTAACAAAAAATGTTGTTACCATGGAAACGGAATTACGATCAGTCTTGTGTTTGTATTGGAATTGTTCTTCAGTGTAAACTTATTATATAAGTAAAGGTATGCAGCAGGTACCATTTCTTATTTCCTTGTGAGGAGAATTAATCCTATTGAATTCCGTCCTGTCGCGTTGACAGGACTTTTGGCTCAGACCCAATAACATAGTCAACTGTGCTTTGTCCACCATATTAAAGTATGTAAAACTCCCTTTGCATTTATCGACACCAGCTCTGCCATTCACAATTCGTAAATCTTTTTACTTTTATTTAAGAGCATTAATATAATTAAACAATCATCAAATATGTCTTGTTAGTGATTAATTGAACCTTCACATGGTAAATAAACAGCACCAATAATAAAACTAAAACCTATGACTTGTTCATGTAATTTAATACAGATTTTGAGGTAGTAGACTAAAAACTCAAATATTTCTTTAATCAATAATAAAATACCATGGAAACCACCATATTTCTGGGCATTTTAATTTTTATAATCTGAAAGAAATGAATTAAACAAAATAGGCGCATCAGTTTTAGTTTCTGTAAGACAGAAATCGAGAAATCGAGTAGACCTAACCCTAAATCAAGTTTGCTTTGAAGGCCATTAACATTCAGAGTAATCAATTAAAGTGGGTCTGCGAATTCCTAAATACTATCGGAAAACAGGCCGGACCTCTTAACTTTGTCCTGCGACCAGCCAAGGCCTCGAAAAAGATCATCAGGGCAGCTGATGATGTGCTTCCCAGACTCTCCAATAGTAGTACAATGGACCCGTCCGTCGATTGTCCACACCCTATCTGTTGTTTCATCGTTCTTTACAGCTTGTAGGAGTCTAACACGACTTGGAGCCAAGTGTTCAAACCTATGGTTCAAACACCATGACGTCTTTGTAGCGGGTCGAATCCTTGACTTGAGCTTCTTCTTGTTCTTCAAAATGTTGGTGCGGACATCCCTCCGCACAAATCGAGCCACGAAGGGACGCGCCTTGTTGGACTGTGGCTTTCCAACTCTGCGGGAGGTGCCGACATCCTGTGGTGTGCATTCAACTCCAACTTGCCTTGCCAATTCAGCCACAGTCTCACTTGTAGACTTACCATCCCTCTCCGGGACTCCTCTTATAACGATGTTATCTCGTCTTGAGTATTGCTCAAGCTCATCAAGACGTCTCTCATTTTCCATGAACTTCTTGGCCATCTCTGCATGTGTTAAGATTTCTGGCATTCTTGACTCAAACATATGCAAAAAGGCAGCTACCACCGCCTTAACCACATTGCAAACCAGTTCATCATTCGCATTGTTGCCCACACTGGAGTGCAACTTCTTCATTGCTACCTGCATTGGCGGATCCAGGGGGGGGGGCACAGCCGGCCCGTTCCCCCCCCCCCCCCCTTTTGAATGAGGACCTTTTTTTTTTTTTTTTTTTTTTTTTTGAAGGTTTGGCGAATTTTTTAGTTAGACCTAAACATATGAATTTGAAGGTTTAATTCTGCATGCTTTAGTCAGCTGTGCGCACATACAAACGCGACTCGAGTACGCGCTCGATCAGCTGGGTGGTCCAGGGTCCAGGTCGCGCGTTTACGTTTTACAACCTAGCCTAGGCATATATTTTCAAATATTGCAACGAAACGGCTCGAGCTCACTCTAAGTACTGACTGTGGCGTTGGATCGAATGCATGCGTATACATGTATATCCCGTTTTGTCACCTGTACACTCCATACACTGATGTAGGCAGCTACGCATTGAAGCACAGACGTGTGTATTTGACAGACGTGTGTATTTGACAGACGTGTGTATTTGACAAAGGAAGCGTGATGAGGGGATGAGATAAACGAACAAGGGCACATTCACATTTATGAAGGGGGAAGGGGGGGGGGGGGGTTGACAAGAAAACAGTGGCATGGTCTAGTCCAGCCATTGAAGGGGCATATGGGGGGGGGGGGGGGCTGACAAGAAAACAGTGGCACAGTCTAGTCCAGCCATTAAGGGGGCATATTTGGGGGGGGGGGGGGGGCTGACAAGAAAACAATGCCATAGTCTAGTCCAGCCATTAAGGGGGCATATGGGGGGGGGGGGGCTGACAAGAAAACAGTGGCATGGTCTAGTCCAGCCATTAAGGGGGCATATGGGGGAGGGGGCTGACAAGAAAACAATGGCATGGTCTAGACCAGCCATTAAGGGGGCATATGGGGGGGGGGCTGACAAGAAAACAGTGGCATAGTCTAGCCCAGCCATTAAGGAATTAAGGAACATTGCTGGAATTTCCTCTACACCATCATCATGGACATGGATATGGGCAAACTCAGAGACAGAGTCAGAGGCAGAGGCAGAGCTAACAACACTGCAGTCAGACTCAGAGTCAGACTCGGAGCCTTCAGCAATTAACCCTGAACCTGAGGCTGAGCTTGAGACTTCATCATCACCACCTCCATCATGTCGATATCTACTTCGTATTCGACCGAGCGTCGCAAATTGATTCTAGCTAACACACCCGACGTCGAATGATATGAACGTCAAAGAACCCGCGTCTCGATCATATCTCTCTACGTATGAAAAATCTTGCGCGGTTCTCGAGATATGATTTAAAATGTGCCGAAAAGGACGTGTTTTCGCCAAATTTCTGTCGAAAGATCGGGGATCAAGACCGGTTCGCGTTAAGTGAACATGACAAATTCATATGTTAGCTCGAATTTAACATCAAGTCATAAACGGTTTTCTACACACCAATTGTTGAGGCATTGTCCGTTCTGTAACCGATGTAGGCCTAAGTTACATCTCAGTTACAAATCCTCCAGATTTATCTCACGTATAAACTGTTAGATCATGTCCTGGCTATATCACGCAGTCTAGTTGAATATGATTGACGTACATGACATCAATTGCATTTATGCAGGATGCCCCCTTAATTAACGTAACTCAGTGCAGTACACGTTATTATGCAAATTCAATAAGCACCGATACGCTTTGCGATGCGCAGATATGCGCACTCTAAACAAGCGTTACTTACACGAACACACGTGTACAGTGCGCGCATAGCAAAATGCGTTGACTTTTCAATGGAAATAAGCGAGGTATATGGTTGGGGGAGAAGGGGGCGTAGAAATAACCGTTCCCCATGTTCCCGGTGATATGAGGCGTATCCTGCTAAGGGCAAATTAGCTATGGGTATAAACGGCGTTTCACACCCCCATTCCCAGTTTGAAAAAAAAAATGAATTAAATAAAACAGAAATTATATCCTTGATCTATTTTTTTCTAGAAATATGACCTACAATTCCGCAATTTAAATAATATCTTTGTTTGTTTGTTTATTGTTTATTTGATGTGGGTTTTTTTTTTTTGGGGGGGGGGGGTGGGGGTTGTGCCTCATTGAATCAAACATAATCACAACATTTACAAACAATTCTAAAAGATAATTATGCAGTGTATAAAAAGGAAAAACAAACAAAAAGAGCATGTAGCCTAACTATGACATACAGTTCAAAAGAACGTACCATATATACACTCTATAGCCTACATAAACTTTAGGATTGCCAGCCACTATTTGCTACAATAAATTGTAATCAACAATCCCCTGAGGCAAGGAGCGTGGATACTCAATCGCGAGCGCTGTGAATATTCATGAGCAAATGAGCTCTACTGAGCATATGCAGTAGATATTCTCCATGGTAATTAAACCTGGGCGGGGCATTTAACCCAGTGTGAAATTTTAAACCTAGGTTTAACAAAACCTGGCTATCAGAATACCAAATAGAGGTGAGATTTAAGTGTAGTTTAACCTAGGGTTAACTTTAGTCTGAGGTTAAATTAAACCTTGACAGTACATGCAGGAATGAGATCAGATGTAGGGGTATGCACAGTAACCTTATTATAAGCACGGTCCCATCATAATACGGTGGATCGTGTTAGTATAATATCAGGTTGAATGCGTACCTTGTTATAAGCACAGCCCCATCATAATGCAGTGGATCTTCATCACTTGATGGATTAAACCGGTTTTGCCAAGTACAGAATTCCATTGTGAGTGTGTCACCATTAGCATGAACATTTAAGGTACGGTTTACACCATCTCGTCCAGTCATCTGAGTGAAAAAGATATAAGAGTCCCTAAAATAGCAACACTACAAATACAAAAGACCACTGTAAAAATGCTATTATAATTTTCGTGATTATTATCATTATCATTATTATTATTTTTATTATTATTATTATGATGTTGGTAATCAATAACCAACTATGTCATCTGTTCTTGTACAAATCCTGTATTTCAAATTTACTTCATATCTATTATTATCTTAATCATCATCAGAATGATAATCCGCATTATCATCATTATGGTGATGATGATGATGATAATGATGACTTTCATTCTTCGTCTTTTCCCCCTCGGCTTCTTCTTCTTATTATTATTATTGTAATTTATCATTACTATCTTTGTTGTCACTATCGTTTTCGTCATCATTATTATCATAATCATCACCATCATTATAATCATTAATAATCATCACTGCTTTGCTTTCATTGAAACAATGATTAATAATGATCAGTGGCGGATCCAGGGGGGCACTTCCGGCCTGTGCCCCCCCCCCCTTTGGAAGAAGAGTATGCATTTTGACCATAGGATCCCCCTTTTTGTCGATTGTGCGCCCCCCCCCCCCCCCTTTTAGAATGAACATTTTTTTTTTGCTCTTTTGCTTTTTGCTTGTCAGAGAATTAAAAAATACAGGTCTACCTTTTCCAAAAGTTGACAAACCTGCATTTATGTGCCCCCCCCCCTCCCTTATACTAAATCCCGAATCCGCCCCTGACTATGATCATTCACATTATTACTATTTTGAAGGTAAGATGTGAAGGGTGTCCGTCCTTACCTTCACCTGTTGGGTTTCAGTTAACACTATCTTCACAATAGCAATTCGTACCTCGGATTTCAATGAAGGTTCACTGTATCTTCGTGAAACCTGTGGTGATATGGATGTCACAGATTCACATAAAGATTCAGATTATTTTGTTAGATCTTTATTTAAAAATAAAGAAAACTGACATCAACTGTCAAAGAATAGCAAACATGGCAAAAAAATACTGTACATACAAAAACATACACAAATATCAGAATAACAATTTTTTCAACCTTTGCAAAAATTTCAAAAAGGGAGGACAGCTCTGGGGAACTCTGATTTAAGTTACGCAACCATTATTCCCTCATTTCCTTTCACATTGTATTTATTTCCACGAGAGTTGCCAAAGCTGTTCTATATGTTATTTCCTTATAATTATATATATATATATATATATATATATATATATACCGTATGTACATGTATATACATGTAATATTGATGATGTTTCTTTTCATTGTTTTTTGCTTTAAATATGTGTATTAATATACCCTTGTCATCTTTGTTATTTTTTTTTATCAGATCTATAATGTTTATTGATGTATTTACACTGTTTCACACGGCCCCAGTCGTGTATCTCTTTCGGATATTTTACCGTGTATAAATAAGGATGTCAATCTATTAAAGAAATCAGGCAGGCTACGTGGGATAGGCCAAACAATTACAAGTGAGCTGAATTAAAAGTGAAATCTAAACTAAACAAAATAAGAGAGACAGAGAGAGAACTTACTATATTCATCAAAGTTAATGAGTAGTTCATTACATCGCTACCGTGGAATCTATTCATTTGATCACCAATGAAAAGGAACAATTCGATGTATCTCGTGCCACCTTCTTGTAAATGTTCTCCTTCTTCTTGTTGACCGGCCATCGTATCAGCAAAGATTGGTCCGGGGCGCGACATATTACCCCCTTCCATGGAACCTTGCTCCCATGAATAGGAGTGTCGAAGAGATGGATCAGGATCTCCTGTGTATCCTGGTGCTGTTTGGCGAAACAACCATCAAGAACAATAGGAAGTTTTAAAATGAATGGATAAAAATCCAAACAAACAAGACAAACAACAACAAACAAACAAAAAACCCAATTACTTCATATAGGGACAGTGAAGAATTCAATGAAAATTTGAAGAAGATATTCAACATTATTATGGTTACTTTATGTAGGTAATTGTCTTGTAATAGATCATCATTTTGTACGCCACCATGTTGGTCTTCAGTATCGCAGTGACAAATCTCTCCGTCTTAAATCAAATGTAGCATAAAATGACTTCACCCCAATATATATTTTATGAAGCAACTCACCATACATTTCCTGGCAAAATGTGTCGTTAGTACTAGTGTCGTTCCCGTCATAATCGTTTGCTTCGTCATAGGTATACTGTATACTTTCACCGTCAATATCGTCATCACTGTCGTCGTCATCGTGGTCGTTGTCAAAACTAGATGAATCAGACGACATGGTATCAGAAGTTTGTTGACGTCTTCCCGATGTTCGTTTGTAAACAATGTGCGCATGGTCTCCATTAAAATCATCTTGCGCCTCGCGACGATAACGCAATGCATGATGGTCTTTTAATGGGGCAATGTAGATATCGGTATCATCATGGCTAATCAGACCTCGCTGTCAAGAAAAAGAGCAACATAATTATGTGGTCATTTAGATTTCAATATTAAATTTCATCGTCCATAACTTTTATTTTTCATAACATAATGACTTATAGATTGGGCTTCCATGGCGTTCCATGGATTTTGCAATAATTGCACGATAATACGATATCAATGAGATGTCATCATTTCATAGAGAATAATGATTAATTATAGTTTCAAAAGAGATTGTCACTTTTTGTCCATGCAACTATAAAATATAATAAAATAACCACAATTTTTAAAAAGAAGTAGTTAAATATGGCGTTCTCATGTATATTTCAGATAATTTATCATTTCAAATCAGGCATGATCTTTCCTTCCCCATAAGTGCAGAGCTTTTATGTATCGAGGTTGACCTCCCAGCAGAAAAAAAAATCATTGTGTGTGTAGTATACAGACCGCCAAACTCAGATGTTGACAGTTTCTTTATTGATCTTGAGTTGTTGATGTTAGCTATTAATTCGTCGAATATATCTGCATGTGTAATGGTGACTTCAACATAGAAGAAAAATGCTAGTACTCGCCGTCTCCATAATATATTTGATTCCAACACTCTTAGTTTCTGTTAGTCAAGCGTGGGCAAAGATTTGGGAAAGTGGTTTTAAAAATTTGTCACGCTATTCTGACGATCACTTCATGTCAATTGACAAATCATTTTAGTTGTTTTGACAAATTTCTTTAAACTGACGAATCTCATTATTTATCCCACACTGATCCTATATTTCATAAGTTCAAAACATTGAAAATTAACGATATTCACACATAACAAACTGCTATATTTATGTATAAATTTCCCACCAACGCTACACCAATATCCTTTCATAATATTGTTATCTACAACAGAGATGTCCATTCTTACCCGACATGACATTCATCAGATCTTCATTTAACAAATCCAAAATTAATAATAGCTCAAGAAACAATAAGACATCACGGTCCAGATGTTTGGAACAATTTACCTCATGATATTAAACACGCCGTATCTCTTTTTTCTTTTAAAGCTTCGTTAAAGAAGTATTTGCTATCCACTTATTCGTAAACTTCTCACCTGCACGTGCACCCACTTGCACACACTTCACTTCATTCCCTTCCTTCCCCTTTTTTTGTAGTAAATATTTTGTTTTCCAGTTAGTGACATCGCTTTTATGATATAGACATTTATATTAATTATGGTTTCCATGTAGCCCTTTCCACTGGCTGCTATTCATTCAAGCATTTTGCTTAAGATAGCTGGCCCCAGCATTTCTCCTATTTCTACTTGTTCATTTCGATTTATAATCATGTCTTTATTCTGTTGTCATTGTTATTTAACTGTCACATTTTTGAATTTGAACAATTATGTTGTATATTTCTTACTATAATTGTTTGTAAATTTGTTATTCGATTTGACAATAAATGCAGAAACTCATGCAAAAAAACAAACAAACACCAATTGACAAATATATATTGTCAGTCCGATTGCGGACGACGAATCTTATCAAACAGGACAACTTGAGGGACGAATTTACACATACATAACAAACTTGGGAATGAAAGATTTTGACAAATTTCAAACGGGTTTCCTTATCTTAAAAAGATTAGTCGGAAAGTACATCGTGCGCATGCGCGCATGTTGGAATTAGAATTTATTTGCAAAATAACTTAACGCCGGGCGCAGGCCGGCCGGGTAAAGCCTAGGTCACAACCCGCCGTGCGTGTTTTTAGTCCGTACGTGTTCTGCGGAGGCCACGTTCTGCGGAGGGAGTAGCAAGAACAGGGAAGGAGTACGTCAACGCACTTCACACGCACTAGAACGCAAGGCGTAAGTACGTGGCCCGCACGCCACGCCTGGACGTGAGTGGTTGCGTGCATCGTACGTTGCGCACCTGGTAAGTGAGTTGTACGTGCTTACAACGTACGATCGCCGTGCGGTTGCCTCGTTATCGTACGGAGGCCGTATTTTCACGTACGGTGTCCTTACTGACTTGCAGGGGGGAAGTGCGTGCAAGTGTGATAAGCGTGAGATTTTCCCGCCCTATGTCGTTGGGCACGTTATAAATCTGCTCGGCTTTTATATATCCTGCAGAAATCAGCGCGCACAACGTGCGTTGTAAGTGCATAGCACGTACTTCCTCGGTGCGGTTTGCGTGAGTTCTGCCTGCTCACTGGACAAATGATAGTTTCTGTACAAATTCTTCAATTCATCACTACAATACTAGATCCCGGGATGATTTTCATTTACCTTTATTCATGTATAATTTCTCTAGAACAACAATTACTTATATTGGCACGAAATGCGGGAATGAAGTACCAAATGAACTAAAAATGTGCCCTACTTTGTCAAATTTTAAAAGAAAGTTTAAGGCGTATGTTTTGTATAACGATCAATGAACTTAACGAATTTCAATGCATGTACCTTCTTTTCTATCTTTCGATTACATTGTACTTTTGTTCGTTATCT
This sequence comes from Heliocidaris erythrogramma, assembly GCA_025617745.1. Taxonomy (NCBI): domain Eukaryota; kingdom Metazoa; phylum Echinodermata; class Echinoidea; order Camarodonta; family Echinometridae; genus Heliocidaris; species Heliocidaris erythrogramma. Next base: position 1,263,826 of record CM046856.1, on the reverse strand, counting down.
GTGTTCTTTTATTAGTGATTCTCTTTGTATTTTATTTCTTTACTCAACAGTCTTTTATTCTCGCGGGGATTGCCCTAGACAAGTCTCTCACTGGCTTTTTGGTGATCCCCAACATTCAAATTTTATTTGTAAATGTTTCATTGTATAACTTCCATTTTTCTATTTTTTTACCCTGCTTTTTAATGTGTACCTTATTTTTTAAATTTTCTTATGTTTGTTATATCACGAACTGATTTTTAAAATCCATTGTATGATACTTTTTTTTATGATTTGAATGTGAAATAAATTGAACTTGAACTTGAACTTCAGAAGCGCTGAATAAGCACGGACCCTGCACTTATCACGTGCGGAGCACGCACGTGCTAGGTGCGTTATCCGTAGAGCAAGTAACTGTGGGAAAAATTTTCAAAAACTCACGGAGTCCGTGCGTTGTGCGCTCGTTAGCAGCAGAGGGCACGCACGTCAACGCACGTCACCCGTACTGGGGGTGAATCCGTAGACCGCCCGCAGCCTGAACGCAGCGAAAGTTCCTCCTGCACTAAAAATTCTACGTCTTGTCTGCGTCCCCCAAATCCGTACGGAGGCAGTACTCACCACGTACGGATCCACAAATTTTGCCCACGTTTTTGCACGCAGACAGCACGCACTTGCAAGTACGGCGGGTTGTGACCTAGGACTAAGCTGAGCTCGAGGCGGCCGGAGCAGAGGATCTTTTTCACCCTGATTTGTTTACTTTAGGTAAGTTTCCGATTCTTCTTTTGTCTAGAAATTTACACTGGGGGTCACAATTTTTTTGTGACCTCAATATCATTTCCTCTTGGAGTCCTGCTTGTCTCGTGTGCCATACAAATGGCACACGAGCCATTACAATGCCAATGGCAATACGGTACTGAATAACCAGTATGTGCAAATCCAAAAACCCTTCCAAGGGTTGTGTCTGTGATGGAATTTGACTATGTAGTGACAATCATCACTTCGTCACATCTTTCCGGGCATGCTACGCGGGCTAGTTGCGTGCAGGGATTTTCCCGCACGCAGGATAATTTCTGCGGGCAGACAAGAATTTTGGCGAGTTTCGCGTGCGTGTAACCTGCTGGGCGCGTGCTAATTACGTTTTACTTGCGTGTAGTCCGTGTGACCTGCGGGTGATTCCCGTGGGTGGCGCGTGAGAGCTTTGAAAGTGATCCTTGCTAATTACGGGCGACATACGGGCGCTGCGAGGTTTCTGCGTCACAACTGCGTGTTACCTGCGTGGGAGTTACCTGCGAGTTGCGAATGGATGGAGAAACCATCATTTCTCCGAGTTGTCTAGAAACAGAACTAGAAGTAGAAGAAATAGAGATGCCTCGTGGCCGCATCCGACCCTCAACTAACCAGCAGAAAGGCAGTAACTGGCCCTCAACATGCACGCAATTTGCTCGTATAACTCGCTCCACGCCCGCAGAGCTGATCAGCTACACGGATGTTGGCAGTATCGACACCGTTCATTGCCAGTAAAACACCCGTACTATGCTCGTAGAATGCCCGCAGATGACACGCATTTCTGACGCATAGCCACAGATCCACGGGCAACCTACGTACATCAAGCGGGTTAACTGCCTGTGACTTGCTGCCGATACGGGTCTCCTACTGGTGTTCTGCGTGGACCTATGCTGGCAATCTCCCGCAACTCCCCCGGAACAAGTTTTGAGCATGCTCAAAACTTGGCTGCGGGTAAATTGGACTTGCATGAGCACCTGCGGGCAAGCACGTGCGAGATACGTGCTAGGGAGTGTCAGTTGCGGGCCATCTGCGGGGACCTGCGGGTAGCAAAAATTGTTCCCCGCAAGTCACACGCAAGGCTTGCCCGTAAAGATGTGACAGCGCTTTACATTTACTCTATAGGCCACCACACTTGCCCACTTGCTCACGAGTCACGACTGGCTCTAACTCCAGGGAGCTCCAACGCGCAGGTACAAATAACCAAAGTCGACCTCGCCCATTAGTATGGCTAGTCGCATCGCTTAATTTCGGCAGGTAAGATAGAAATTTGTACTTACATTTCAAGAGAATTACTGTAACTATCTAGGAGGCTCTTTGATTATACGATTTTACGATTATTTCGAAGAAAAAAAATGGAATTTCCTCGCCTAGCCGATCTTTCCCCGTACTGTACCGTCATTCAAATGACTCGATCGCACGGTGCGTAATGTGTACCGTATAACGTCGCTGACTCGATCACATAGTGCGATAGAATCATTTGAATCGACGGTACAGTACGGGGAAAGATCGGCTCGGCGAGGAAATTCCATTTTTTTGAGCTCCCTGGAGTTAGACTGGCTCATTAACTGAAGGTCAGATGTGATGTCATAGCTCTTGCCAGTTGTGAGTCGTAGACCAGTCAGAGACCAGTTGGAAGGGCAGTCGGAAGGATTTGACATGTCTAATCTTCACGTCTGAATTGGAAGGGATCACAGGCTCTCGGTCGCAAGGCTTACGACTGGCTCACAACTTGTCGTTTCCTTTCACCCAGCCGTAGACAAGTCGTGAGTCAGTCTGATCGTAAGTTGTGCTGTGGCCTTAAATTTTGTCACATTGCATTTAAATTATTATTTATATTTTTATTCCATCAATATTTTTTTTTTTTTTTTTTACCATAGCGCTCTGGAGGGAGGAGCAGCTCTGGATCACTCTCTTATATTTTGCTAAATGAAGTGGTTTATTTAACTCGATATTTGTTGGAAAGTTAAATAGCATTTCGGTATATACCCTGGATCTAAATGGTGGATCAAGAAAGGAGTTACTTCTCGGAAAGCAGACACTTTTCACTGGATAACTTTTCTTATGACTTGGCCTACACATATCACAGGAAGCCATAGCTCAGACTTCATGATCTTCTGATTCCACGCTTATACTCCTACTATACTGCATGGTTGGTGTACTGAAGTTGTATGAAAAGGAGCTCTTCATGATCTTCTAGCGATTTTACTTTGAATGGCTACAGCCTATTGGCCTCTCTTTAATCTCATAATCTGCTTATAGATTGAATTGAACATGGAATCTCTAAGCCTTCTTTTTCTGACCTACCTTTTGTTTGCTGGTAGTAATGATTTAACTCTGGACTATGTAGTGGAGTACCCTACTATTCACCATGAACTTTGTAGAATAGCTTCTTCCAAATTTGTTGGAAGGAGAATTACTTACTATTATAACACCACAGCAAGTTTCCGTACTCTATTGTTTGTATCAGGTGACATTGAATTAAATCCAGGACCAGTTTCTACAGCCGATGATCCAGCCGATAGCTCTGTATGTAAACTTCATCAATGCTCTACTCTCAGGTCCAAAATTCAATATACGAGAGACACACTTTTGGCATATAATAGTAAGCATTATCTTCAAAAAAATGTTTGGGCCACTATTAAATCTTTGGGACTCAATGCTAGGAAGTCTACAGTTATATGTACCAGAGGGGGCCATAAGGGGAAAAGGAAAAGAAACTTGGACATTGACCATTCACAGAATCATCAAATTATCCCTGGTTTTTTCAGAACCAGCAATTTCTAGGCTTTCATCGTGTGACCCCAGGCACAACTGTAAACTGGGCATTATTAATGCCCAGTCAGTCTGCAATAAAGCTGATCTACTAACTGATCATTTTATCGAATATGGCTTAGATATTATTTGCTTAACTGAGACTTGGCTTTCATCTTGTAACAAACATGAGAAGGTGATCGGAGATTTGACTCTTCCCGGTTTCGAATTCCAGCTTGTCCCACGTTCCATTCGGCAGGGAGGTGGAGTGGGCATTCTCTATCGGAAGTCAATTAAGCTGGTTCCTTCAAAGTTATCAAAGTATGTCAGTTTTGAATACTTTTGTTGTGACCTACTGCCTAGTGGTGACTTCCGTGTCCCAGTCAAGCTCCTTGTTATCTATCGACCGCCATACAGTCAGAAGAACAGGATTACTGTCTCTAACTTTCTCCAGGATTTTACAGACTTGTTATCCATTGTTTGTGTTACTCCACACAGGCTCTTGATTGTTGGGGATTTTAATATCCACTGGGATGACAAGACAAATGTAGATACTCAACGATTTGCAGATGTTTTGAATTCGTTTGGTCTTGTCCAGCATGTCAATGATGCTACTCATACAAATGACCACACGTTGGACTATGTGCTTACTCGCGATGGTGACAACGTTGTAAAGTCTGTGGATACTACAACATTTCTAAGTGACCATGCAGCTCTACATTGCATCTTGAATGTTCGCAAACCTTTTCCAAGTCGAAGGGAATTTACTTATCGGAAGCTCAAATTTATCAACCATGATGCCTTCGATGATGCTCTGATATCTTCAGATTTAGTCCTTCATCCTTTCAACAGATCTTGAAGAACTCTGTGGTCAGTACGATTCATCAATGATGAATATCTTGGATGAACTAGCTCCGTTAAATGCCAATGGCAATACGGTACTGAATTACCAGTATGTGCAAATCCAAAAACCCTTCCTAGGGTTGTGTATGTGATGGAATTTGACTATGTAGTGACAATCATCACTTAAGGCGCTGTCACATCTTTCCGGGCAAGCTACGCGGGCTAGTTGCGTGCAGGGATTTTCCCGAACGCAGGATAATTTCTTCAAATTGCTCAAATTTATCAACCATGATGCCTTCGATGATGCTCTGATATCTTCAGATTTAGTCCTTCATCCTTCAACAGATCTTGAAGAACTAATTACTAATCATAGTTGATACAAAATATTTGGATGATATATTTGATATATTTGATATTTTAAATGATTAATATCATATTCATGATTATACAGATTCCTTACTTTTGAAGACGGAGTGAGAAGACATCCTCCAAATATTCATTCTCAAGTAACTTCTGTTTTCCTGATTTTTCAGGTGATGGTCATCTGACCACTCCGCATCCTGCAACAACTATGTCTATTCTGCACTGAGACCCTCAGTTATTAATTATGTTAGTGTAGGATAAAGTATGTTATTATTTTATTAGTGTAATTATTATGTTAATGGTTAAGCTATTATTGAAATAATAGCGTAAGGCGAGATATATGAACAATATGTTCATAAAGTTTAATAAATAATTATGTAACTAGAAGTTACATCCATGTTATTTTTGTAAATATTCTGTAAATATGTTTATATACATGTAGTTTATATAGTTTAATATTAAAGTAACATATATCTTTTATATTACTGTATGTTAGTTTATTTTATTGTGTATTACATTAGTTAATAACATAGTGTGAATGTTGTTGATTGATGGTGACTGATTGTATTATATGTTTTGTTATAACTCTGTCTTGTAGACGGGCTAGAGTGGGGAGTTAAATTCCTCTAAATACAATTCCGCTACGCATATGTTTCTGATAATCCGAAAGATCCTCCCCCACCCAAAAAGTCCGCGTGCTACAATTGGTAGCAGAGCGAGGTTGTTATTTTTTTCTCGATAAACTGTATTATTGTTATAGTTTTGTAATATGGTTAGGTTTCTCATTTCTATATGACCAAGTTAAAGTATAATCTTTCGATTATCTTCAGAATAGATGGTATTAAGGGAGAGAAGGTGTACTTTATTATAGGTATTGTATGAATGTACCTTAGGAACAATTATTTGAAGGTAGTTTCATTTTGTTCCGTTTGTTGTTTGGAAATCCTGTCTCTTCACCATCGCAACTCTGTGTTTGAATAAGAAGATATAACGTAGGAGTGCATAACAGGTTATTAGAAAATCTATTTTTTAATTTGCATTATACTGCGCGGTCACTTTTGGTTCATTCAGTTTACTAAATAATAAGGGTCTAGGTTTTAGACTATTCCCGATCAGGTGCTTGTTCCATCAATCTGTCATTGATAGAACATTCGTCTTGACTCAAACTTTGTCATTATTTCTTTGCTGTTCTAACATTTCTTTTTTTTATACATATATTGATACTTTTTGCATTTTATCATTATATGATTTTGGTGTGGTATTTGCCATTTTATTTGTCATTTTGATCTTCTCACTTGACAGATAATTTCAGGCGACTATCTTTATTCTTTTATAATCCATTTGACAGCCTTCTATTTTTGGTTAGTTGTATTCCTTTTTTGTTGTTATATATTTTTGTTAGTAGAATTTCCTGTTAGTTGATTAATCATGGCTGAGGGTAATGATTTTGTTGGTGCTTCCACCCTGTTGGAAGTCAAGGAGGATTTCCCTCCTCCCCCTCCCTCAGAGTATCTGAGGGATTTCCTCACAAGGGCTGGGATAACCCTTGAGGACTTGCACCAGTTTGTAAGAGGGAATTCTCATAACTCCCTAGGAAATACACCCAACGCCGAGTCATCCCAGGTCCGCTTGGTCTCTTCTCTGGAAGAGAACCAGTCAAGCAAGGGGAAGTGGACTGGGAAACTTTTCACGACGTCGCGAAGGAGACAGCCACCATGGCTGGCCTGAGAGAACAAGCAAAACGTCGTGAAATAGTGACTCGGCTTCTTTTGCCTGCTAAAGACTTCGCCAAGCATGGCTACTTCCATCAGAGCATGGATCGATATGTGATCGATGCATCAAGAGGAAGAGAAAGCAAGAGAAGGCGGAAATGGATTCAATCAGAACAACCCAACTTCTGGAGTTGTTATGCATTGATTTCCTCAGTATAGAACCCGGTTATGGAGGCATATTTATACTGGTCATGACTGACCACTTCAGTAAGTACGCTGTTGCCGTACCTACTAAAGACCAGCGTAGTAGTACAGTGGCTAAGGCCCTGTGGGACAATTTCATTGTCCACTATGGATGGCCTGCCAAGATCCTTTCTGATCAAGCACAGGACTTTAATTATCGCTTGATACAGGAACTCTGCGCCACGGCTGGTGTTGAGAAGGTAATGACGACACCTTACCATCCACAGTCAAATCCAGTGGAGAGATTCAACCGTGTCCTTCAAGTCATGCTTGGATGTCTCTCGGACAAACACAAGTCCGAGTGGCGGCGACATGTTAGTACACTTGTACATGCATACAATGTGTGCGAACATGACACGACGCATTTCTCACCATACTATCTGATGTTTGGGAGAAATGCACGCCTGCCAATTAACTTGGCCTTAGGGATAGACCCACAGTGGTCTGTACATGGTACTGACAGAACAGCATACGTAAAGGCCCTGCGTGAGCAGCTAGCCGAAGCGTATGAGTTGGCTGGGAGGAATATGGCCGCCCGCAGTAGTGCCAATAAACGGCACTACGATCAGAACGCCAAGGCACCTGTCCTTGAGAAAGGTGACCATGTTCTTGTAAAAAAACGTACACCTAAGAGGAAAGCATAAGTTAGCTAATAGATGGGGTGATGTGTACGAAGTTCTGTCCAAGATGGATGACTCACCTGTTTATCGAGTAAATAAGGTGGGTACTGACCTTGCGTCAAAGGTCCTCCATCGGAACCTCTTGTTGCCATATGAAGGAAAACAAGAATCAGAACATGAGGGGGAAAATCCACCTCCTTCTAAGGCACCCATCACACGTAGGAGAGCTAGGGATATTTCCCTAGAGGTGGACACCAGTAAGGATGGTTCATATGAACCTAATAATGATAGTGATGATAATGATGATACTTTGTTTGCCTCAGTGACTTCTGGCACTGGAGAGGATGCTCCGAATCCAGAGGTGGGGGTCGTTTCTATCAGCCCCACAGAGGATAACTCTCAATAACCCTTCTGAAAATATATCAGTAGTTGTTGAAGACCATATTATTAGTGATGACGAAGAGAATATTAGCAATAATAAAGAGGTTACTTCTGACGAAGTTGATATAGAGAGTAGGACTGAAGAAAACACTATTGTTTCGAGCAATGATGTGATCGGTAATGGTGGGAACCACAAAGATTGTTCTGATATACATTTTGATAATAGTGAACACGAGGACATAGCACAAAATGAAAATGCAACCTCATTGGATGAACCAACAGTGAGAAGGTCAGCCAGGAATAATAAAGGCATAGGTCCAAATAAATTGTCCTATGACCAATATATCAGTACTATATTTTGTATGAATGGTGTGCTTGTATGTATGCTTGTGTGTTTGTTTCATTAATGTCTTTTTATCTGATGTAATTAATATGCATCTTAAATATTTTAGTCATATTTTGATAGTGTAGGATCCTGTCTACATTATTAATATTATTTATTTTGAACATTCACATTAATGTTTTGGTTTTTTTTTGTTGAGAACAATGTTTATAATAATAATTTATTTGGACATAGTATATAATTGTCATAACTTAATCTAGGATGATAAGTTAGGGCATGAGGGTTCTCAGAGGAGTTGAGAGGGAGAGGTCCATCTGCTGGCATCCTGGACGAGACCTGGATCCTGTTTCGCTAAGATAAATGCATTATGTAAACTTGAACTTTGATAATTGTCATGGGTGTTCGACAGAGAAGCACATCAACTTTGAAATTGGTAAACTACTACAATGGCTGATGTATAATCATACACGCTGTGACTCTAATCCATGACGATGGTCCGGAACCCATGTACTGTTCATGATTTTACTGATTCGAGATGTTCCTTATTGATTGATACGTCAGGACAGTATATGCATAGACAATAGCGACATCATTGCGTTCATCGGACAAGATGACATACAAAACTCTTCTGCAATATTAGGATTCTGGGAATCCCTACTCTTCGTTATTTGCAACTGGTTGTCACACTTGGACCCAAAAACTTCAAATAAAAATGTTATTCCATGGTTTTGAGACTGAATACCTTTTGGTATAAAAGAACTGCTGGAGATTAAGTTTTATCTACAATGTTCAACTGTATACAGTTTCATCGCATATTGAAATTATATATTATTTTTTCGAGGGTGGTTCATTTTTTAAGGAGGGAAGAGTTGTAGCCCCTCTTATGGTGCCACATAATTAGAGTAATATTAATAAGTTAAACATGTTAAAAGAAATTCACTTTTTTCTAGTATTATAATATCAATAACTTAAATATGTTAAAATAAATTCTTTTTTAGTATTGTACTGTACCCCCCAAGTCTTCGTACAGACTGAGAGAAGGGTCACTGACAGTTCAAGAACTCTGTATAGAGAGAGAGGAAGAGAGTGGACCATTGGTCCTTGACCATTTTATTTACGATCTTGTTTACATCTCCAACACCTGGTATATTAATCACTGACCAGTGGTGGTGGTATAAATCCCAACAAAAGAATATTTTTAGGAAGCTTTGGAGGACATAAGGGTGAATTATTAATAAATATGTAATTCTCACCTACAATTATATATATTCATGCAACTATTACTGATTACACTGTATATCATGTATTACATTGCTTGTAAAATGTTTACAGTTTTATATTTCTTATAGAGATAACCGAGGATCAACAATTTATAACCTTTTACTAATATACACACCCCTTCTTTAATAATAATGGTATTGCCGAAAATATCATCGTCCAGGCATTTTCCTCATTCTTAACTTTTGAAGACGGAGTGAGAAGACATCCTCCAAATATTCATTCTCAAGTAACTTCTGTTTTCCTGATTTTTCAGGTAAGATCCAAAGTCATTCTTCTATATGTTTCAGCATTTATAATAATTAATCGCTTACGTACTTTAGAATATCTCTATCATTGTTGAACACATGTTTTGGCAATTTCTAAATTGAAGATATTATGAAACTTACTTTTATATCTGATGATGGATATTATTTTGATGATTTACATACATCTTAGTAAATATTTGAATTTCATATAAATGTTACTAGCCATTCCCATTATTGTTCATGGTCAAGCACATGTTGTTCAGTATTGTCTCGCCGCGCTTGCATCGGAGCGTTTTGTATTTTAGCCTTTTGAACTAAGCGTCAAAAGAAATTAAGCTATGCTAAAACAAAGAAACGGTATTACCCTGGTCAATCTCTAGTGTATGTCATAAAGAAAGTAAATGTTAGAAAATTACAATGCCCCGACAGGGATTCGAACCCGGGACCCTGAATTACATGACCAGTGCTCTACCAACTGAGCTATCCGTGCTCCCGGGTTCGAATCCCGGTCAGGGCATTGTAATTTTCTCACATTTACTTTCTTTATGATATATTCAATTTACTTCAATCCTATCAATTATGATATTATATTTACGAATTCAATTGTCCTCCATAGAAATTCGTTGGCATGGATTTGCCCGACTTTAGAGGGAAGACCTGTCTCATTGGTAGGCCATTATATAGCGTACGCATGGAATTGGTATGGATGTACCCCCTATACGCTCGATGGAAAGAGAGGGGCTATATGTGAGATTGTTACTTTGCTTCGACGGGAGCCCGGATAACTCAGTTGGTAGAGCACTGGTCATGTAATCCAGGGTCCCGGTTTCGAATCCCGGTCGGGGCATTGTAATTTTCTCACATTTACTTTCTTTATGATATATTCAATTTACTTCAATCCTATCAATTATGATATTATAATTACGAATTCAATTGTCCTCCATAGAAATTCGTTGGCATGGATTTGCCCGACTTTAGAGGGAAGACCTGTCTCATTGGTAGGCCATTATATAGCGTACGCATGGAATTGGTATGGATGTACCCCCTACGCTCAATGGAAAGAGAGGGGCTAAATGTGAGATTGTTACTTTGCTTCGACGGGAGCCCGGATAGCTCAGTTGGTAGAGCACTGGTCATGCAATCCAGGGTCCCGGGTTCGAATCCCGGCCGGGGCATTGTAATTTTCTCATATTTACTTTCTTTATAATAATATATTCAATTTACTTCAATCCTATCAATTATGATATTATAATTACGAATTATGCAACAACTATGTCTATTCTGCACTGAGACCCTCAGGTATTAATTATGTTAGTGTAGGATAAAGTTTGTTATTATTTTATTTGTGTAATCATTATGTTAATGGTTAAGCTATTATTGAAATAATAGCGTAAGGCGAGAGATATGAACAGTATCTTCATAAAGTTTAATAAATAATTATGTAACTAGAGGTTACATCCATGTTATTTTGTAAATATTTTGTAAATATTCTGTAAATATGTTTATATAGTTTATATAGTTTAATATTAAAGGAACATATATCCTTTATACTACTAGTATGTTAGTTTATTTTATTGTGTATTACATTAGTTAATAGCATAGTGTGAATGTTCTTGGTTGATGGTGATTGATTGTATTATATGTTTTGTTATAACTCTGTCTTGTAGACGGGCTACAGTGGGGAGTTAAATTCCTTTAAATACAATTCCGCTGCGCATATGTTTCTGATAATCCGAAAGATCCTCCCCCACCCAAAATGTCCGCGTGCTACAATGACACAAGTCATTATCCTCGATAAATACTGGGGGTGATGTATTCCTTCTTTCCCCACCACATTCGATTCCTGTGCCTATATTTTCATTTCAATTTTGAAAATGGTTAGTATTACTAATAACATGGGTGTGGCAAAATTGCATTATAAAGGAAAGTTACCGACTGAACCCTCTACATCGAGAAAAATTACATGTACTTTTAATCTAAATAATTTTTCTGTATTATGGTTTTTACAAAAAGCACCTCAAAATATACTGGGGTGGAAACAGAGGCTATCCCCCACTTCATGTTTAAAAATATATACCTTCATATATCCCTCCCAGATGAACATCCATGTTATATAATAACGTTGCTATAGTAGTGTAAAAATATATCGGGAAAAATCAGAATCAACGACAGAATTGTAGATAAATATTAATAACTGCATATAAATCTACAATATTGTACATAAAAAAATTACATCTATATTGAAATAAACAATAATATTAATTAATATATCAAGTTATATTTATCTACAACATATAATAGAAATGTATATTTTCCACCATTTTTTTTGTGGGGGTGAAACCAAATTACAGAATCAAGACAACTCTCATTGGTTTATCAATTTTTTTATAACAGACATGTATGTCACTGATCTCAGATTTGTACAATAGATCCATGAAAATGCTGTTTTGTTCAAAATTTACACGCGCAACTTAGTTTATTGGCAAAAAATGACTAAGTCAGCTAATTAAATATGCGTAAAATGAATATCTCCACTTCTAAAAGTAAAACATGGATGAAATTTGGTATGGTCATTAAGTCTCCCAAGTTGTAACCAAATATTTACTTTTAATGTGATTATCTCATTAAATATGCAAATTAGCTCATTAAATATGCACATTCCAAATATGCAAATTAGGTGGATGTTGACGATATTTTTCGGCACGCATAAATTCCTTAAATACATGCTGAATTCATGTATTAAACATTAAAGTAATTCAAACAACATCTTATATCCATACAACAGGTTAAAAGCACGAGAACATATATGATATTAAATGGTCTCATTAAATATGCGTAAACTTTGACAATCAGTGTTGTGTTTTCTTTGACAAAAATGTTCTTTTAAATTGTCAGTTTTGATTCCAAATTCATATTAAACCCCCCTGGATCCGCCAATGCGCTTTGTGATTAGTATACCATGTAGGAGCAGCACCCACCAGACTGCGGTGCAATCTCAATGCAAGCTCAATGCATGCGACGTGATTGCATATGTGACCCGGCACCACAAAACCACCAAAAGGTCGCAAGCAGAGATTTTGTACAAACAGCCAAAATAGAAATTTGGGTTTAAAAAATCGATTTCGGGATTTTTGGTTTTTCTGAAAGATCGATCTTTTCTGTACATTGTATCAAAATCTGGAAGCTTAAAACACAGAAGAAGATGTGTTTTTAACAGTTTTTCGAGAAGAGTTTTTTTCGCACAGCTTCGGTTTCTTCCAAATTCTTCCCCTTTCTGTGTGATTTTTTTATCGGTACCGCTCACCCTCGTAAAATCATTACAATATTACGGGTCTTAAATTACTTCTTCCCTAATGATTTTTATACTGACAGAAAGAAAAAACTCTCAGCAATCTCATAATAATGATATGAAAGTCTATTAATAGTCGTGAAAGCAAATTATAAAGCAGTTTTAAGTTCCATGTCGATGAGAAAACAGAGTCCGAAGACGGAGTTCGTTGCGAACAATCATGCTACGCGTGCTGTGATTGCAAGTTTACTCACTTGAGCAAGAAAAGAGTTATATAAGTACAAATTAAATCCATAGGTTAATTCTTGTGAGCAAGAAAAGAGCAGGCAGTATTCAAGTTCATTATAGGCTAAATTGCAAGTTCACTGCGATAAAAGAAGAACTATGAACGTGACAAATCGGTATTATATAACAGGGAACAAAGAAAGACACCCCAATGGGCTGAATAGAATGGGGTCATCCCTATAGCTAGAAGGTCCGATAGTTAGCAGGTCCGATAGACTGACACCCAATAGATAGAAGGTTCGATAGACCGAATGTACGAGAGGGTCCAGTAGACAGAAGGTTCTATAGACCGAATCGGCAGGAGGGTCCAATAGTCCGAAGGTTCTATAGATCGAATGACCAACGGGCCCGATAGTCAGAAGGTCCGATAGATAGAAGGTTCTATAGACCGAATCGGCAAAAGGGTCCGATAGTCCGAAGGTTCAGTAGGGGTCCGATAGTTAGAAGGTCCGATAGACCGACAATAAATACGTAAACAGGGTAAAATAGTGAATAAAATGATAAGTGGGTAAAAACTAAGTGGTTAAAATAAGTGGGGCGTTATGTTTTCAGATGTTTTCAATTGGGGGCGGGAATACCCTCCCCCTCCCAATTTTCATGCCTGAAAAGGGGGTTCCAAGCAATGAAAAAACAAAAAAAGGGTAAAATAGTGGATAAAATGATATATGGTTAAAATAAGTGGGCGCTATGTTTTCAGATGTTTTCAAATGTGGGGCCAGGAATACCCTCCTCCTCCCACTTTTCATGCCTTAAAAGGGGGTTCCAACCAAAGAAAAAACAAAAAAGGAAGAGGTTGAAAAGGAAAGAAGAAAAGAAAGGAAAAGAAGAGAAAAAGAAAAGAAGAAATCAGAAAGGAAAGAGAAGAAAACAGAAATTCAAACTTCGCTCACTAGCATTATTAGGGTTATTTACCAATGCCCATTATATTTTCATTATTGATATAAGTTATTAATGTAATCGCCATATTTATGTATATAAACCAATGCCAGTTATATTAATAAGTCATATTCTTATGGAAGTTATTTGGTTTGCATCTTGAATATCTAGCTAATGTTATGTTATTTTTCTACTCGAAGAATGTTAGCAACATAACTGAATCGAGCGGCAAGTTTACCTAACGGGGCTAAAGAGATGAATTTTCAGAAATAATGGCCTGTGACCAATAGTCTCTTCCCAATATGAGAACGGAAGATGCCGATAACATGTTACACACGATATGAGAACGGAATAACAATACGCTAGAACCTATTCTCAGGATACAAAATTCTCCTTTTTTTTTCTCTCTCTCTCTCTCTCGTTCGCTCGCTTTGCTCGCTCATACAATAAAAAAACTAGGCCTAGATTGTTTCTTGCAGCAAGCACCTCTTACGTCCTGCAGCAACAAGAAGCCCGAATATCATAATATTCTGGCAGTAAGGTATCCGACTATTCTCGAATTCCCCCCACGTCACCCCCCCCCCAAAAAAAAATGGTATAATTTACCCGACAGAGTCCACAGATTAAAGTTTGCCACAGGGTAGTAGTAGGGTGTAGTCGGTGAACATTCGAAAAAGGATAAAAGCTGACATCAGCTGGTAGGAAAATATAACCTGACAACCCTAAAACAAAAAAAAAAGAAAAACAAAAAAAAGGAAACGACCCCTCCCAAGAAGGTGGTAGGGCTTAATTGAAACATTTTAATTTTTATCGGTCAGAATTTTTTGTTGTCAGAATCTTATATTTTGTTACTTTTAATGAAAATTCAACTATAAAGTGTGCACCCATAAGATTTCTTTGTTTAAAAAATAACACGTGTTAGAAGGGGACGCCCTTTCTTCAACTTGCTCCACTAGAAAAAAATACTTCGGGCATGATGGGCCTCGGGGCTTTAGTGTGCAACATATAATTAGATTTCCGTGTTTCAAAACATGGTCAGCGTTCCCCATTGCCAATACATCGGTTTTGTGGCAAAATGGGTGGACCACCCCCGCCCCACGGTGATGATGATGATGCTCTGATAAAAATACTTTAACAAGTTGAAAATGTATAAAACAAAACTTTCAAATAAGTTCCTCATTATTTTTTTTATTTTTTTTTTTTTATTTGTTTATTTTTTTTGGGGGGGGGGGGTGGGCCTACAGACCTAGTGCATCAGTTTATCACAAAACACATAGGAGAAGATAAGGCATTACCCTTTTCCTTTTATAAGATAAAACTATTAAAAACTTATTGTATCCACTTATTTTACCTTTTTTACGTTATTGTCGGTCTATGGGACCTTCTAACTATCGGACCCCTACTGAACCTTCGGACTATCGGACCCTTTTGCCGATTCGGTCTATCGAACCTTCTATCTATCGGACCTTCTGACTATCGGACCCGTTGGTCATTCGATCTATAGAACCTTCGGACTATCGGACCCTCCGCCGATTCGGTCTTTAGAACCGTCTGTCTATTGGACCCTCTCGTACATTCGGTCTATCGAACCTTCTATCTAATGGGTGTCGGTCTATCGGACCCGCTAACTATCGGACCTTCTAGCTATAGGGCTGTAACCGAATAGAATAGGCATTGTCTAGTGCAGGTGCCAGGCCACCCAGGTGCGCTTAATCTCTCCATTGGAACTCTCTCGTGAGTTTCATGATAACTTTTGATTGCCTTAAGTCCCCAAATTAAACTCTTGGTAATACAATGAATAGAATATGTTTAACACTCCTGCTAAATTTCGACTAAATCTGACAACGCCTTCATAGTGATTTCTATGGCCTTTTGATTCACTCTCTATTGATTTTCTCTTATGTTTCCTTGCTCCGCACGCTTGAATAGGCCCAAACTTTAGAGCTTGTTTCCTCCGTAACTAATACCAGCAAACTCACTTACGAGCTCCATTTATTCGCTAAATTAAAAGGGTTAGGAACCTTCAATTTTGACAATTTATATATCATTTTAAAGCTGAGACTCTGTTCTTTCCAAATATGATGAAATCAGAAAAATCAATTTTTGCGACTTTTTGGTGGTTTTGTGATGCCGGGTCACATATTATGTACATGTACAACCATATGTAATTGCTAGGCGGGCTTAACCCATATAGCTTACGATACAACAATACACTGCATGCACAACACTCCCCCCCCCCCCCCCCCCCCCCTTCGGAGGTCGAAGGGACTGCATGCGGGTTCCCAAAATCCCTGGTAAAGGGGTACTTTTTGGGCGACACAATCCGGCCCGTGAATTGTAAAAAAAGGGGTGGTTTTTATCTTTCACCCGGAGATTTCATTAAAAAAGGGGGTGTTTTTCTTTCTCTCTCTCTCTCTCTCTTCGACACCTGAGAAATTAAAAAAGGGGGGTTATGAAATATCTTGAAAAATTGATCAAATCCCAGGATCAAATTCCTGAAATTCCTGCTAGTTTTGATAGCTCATTCAGCCAGGATTATTTCATTTTGAAAAGTAGAAACACTGGCCCCCCAGTCCCACCCAGTCCTCCCTCGACTCGATATAGTACGGACTTTCCGAAATCTGTGACTAAGGCCTAAGCAGGATAAGTAGTAACTTTACCGTAGTACCGTAGTGAGACACCTTTTTTGCATCTCTGCGAGCTGCAATGAGCTGACGACAATTGATGTGTGTGTAGTCCACTTTAAAATTAAAGAATACCCCCATCGCAGGACCTTCATTTCTCACTTTCTGGCACCAAAACCTACATGAAATATGGTGCAGGAGAAGAGATCAATACTTTGTTTTCTTATTTTTTGATTTTTGATTTGATTTATTCGTCAGGTATATTGCAAAACAAACATAACCAGGTACCATGACAGGATCGCCCATGAAAGCCGAAATGGCTTATTTCCAATGGGGTCCTTACCTAAATAACTGATTAAAAAATACACTAAGAAAACACATTAGTACGGTTACAAGACTATCGTACACGTACGATAAGTAATAAGAATGTACTAAAGTAGCAAAATAAAACATAACATTTTTATAAAGTAGGCGAAGATTACATTTATAAAACGTGAAAACAAGACTTACTCAACGGAAAAAAACTATATACAGAAAATCATAATGAAACTATCGATAATAAACGTTGGTTACATAAGTCATATGATATAGGAAAAAACCATCTGAGCTACAAAAAGGAGAGGAGAAATATAGTTATGGAGTAGACACATTTTTCAGATGATGCTTCAATACCCTTTTAAAATGTAAAAAATTCTTAACTGACTTAACATGATTTGAGAGGGAATTCCAGAAAAGAATACCGTTAAAATAAAAGGAATTTCCAAGTTTACCTTTCCGCTTAGGCACTACGAAATTAAATTGACTATTTCTAGTGTCATGCCCATGAACACTTGAAGAGCGAGTAAAATTATTTGAAATATAGTGATCTGCATTAGAGTAAAAAATCTCATGTACATGGTGAATTAAAAGTTGTTGTGATCTAAGGTTTACATGAAGAAGACCAGCTGTTTCAAGTTCACTCTTCCCAATGTGTGTTCTTGGTGGTAAGTGATTGATAAATCTTACAATCTTATTTTGAATTATTTTTAACTTGTTTTGATCCACCTTGCCAAGACTGCAGTACCATGCCGCATTAGCATAATCAAATAAACATTGTATTAAGGAAAAACTTAAAATGCGTCTTGATTTTAAGTTCATGCAATTTTGATAACGATACAAGAATTTTAGACCAGCATTAGCTTTTTTGACAATACTGTCAACCAAACTTGAGCAAGAAAGATCACTAGCTATATTTAGTCCTAAATACTTCACAGAATCCTGTCTCTTAATGAGTTGAAAACTCTTACGTAATGAGTTATTAACAGTCCCACATATACCATTTCATGTACAGTTTTCATTTCTCCTATAAGGAGGCTACCGAGAACCAAATTTTCAGTAAAAAAATGATAGATGAAATAAAATTTCAGAATTTGTTGTGAACTTTTGAATTATGACCAGATCATGTCCATCTAATGGTGGGATATCTGCTAAAATTTCTTCTTCACTTGTTTTTTGTATTAGTATCCAATGAATCAGTGCACACTTCACCCACTCATACTTAGGCCCTTGCCTATGTGGGACTGTGTCCAACATTCACTTTTGCAGCAGTCAAAAGGAGACAACAAAATTGCTCTAAACAAGATTTAATTTTCTTAAATTTGCTAGATTACCTGATTCAGGGACTCTTCAACTCTTACTTTGCCACAAATGTAGGGATTCAGACTTGAAAGAGAAATTTTAAATAATTATTTTCCTCTCCTGTACTATGAATTATCTAGCCTGGAAAAGGGCCTGCTGATACACACAAAAGCTATTGAAGCCTATTCACCCGTAAAAGCTAGTCTCGAGTACAAGGTTATCTTCAGATAAGCTCGTACATGTATAAATGCACTTCACCAGTCCCAGCAAGGATTGCTTGCACAGTAGATCGTAAATTGCCAGAGGACAAGTCAGAACTGGAGTCTAGGGAATGTAGCCCGGAGTCTAGTCCCAAATCAAGTAAAAATGGTATGTGTTGTAGTTTCAGTTTGCACCATAGGTGTAGCCAAAAGGGTTGGGGCTGCTTCTCCCTCCCCCATAACAGATTTTTATTTACAGATTTGGACTTACAGGACTTACCATTAAAAAAACTTTTATATCATGAGATTTTCATTTTTGTTTGGTTTCTTATGACTGCATTGAGTTCTGAGATACCATTTTGAACATAAAAAACATCTCTTCCAAGGTATTGTAATGACAGCTTACTTGGGAGGGGGGTTGGTGTCTGTCCTGAGATATGGGGTTGGAATGAGAGCTCACCTGAGATAGGGGGGTACATTGAGCAGTGTTCTGAATTTAGGGGGGTCACCAAGGCAGGAAAGGCCCGCGCAAAGCCCGCGATAGGGGGGTTCAGAAATTTTGGCAGCCCTGAGATAGGGGGTGCTTTCAAAGGGAGGGAACAAGCATACGCGTACCCTAAATAATACTGAGTGGGGGGGGGGGGGCACTCAACATGAGATGACTGCGAATTCCCGAGCGAACTCATACATTCTAAAGATGATTTTGGACGTGAACTAAATAATGTTAGAAACTTTATTTATAGAATTTGTTTGTCCCTTTATTCTCTGTATAGTTAATTGATGAAATTCTTCTTTTTCTATCCGAACTCTGTCTCGGCGTCCTTGCACTCTGAGTATGAAGCCACAAACCAAGCTTCATGCTCTGAGCTAGCGGTACCAGCACTGCAGCCTTGGCTGCATGAACTCCGGGGGAAGAAACCTGCAGTAAAAGCCGTTTACTTCGAGATTTTAAGGTTAACTTTGGACGTGAGTGACGTTGTTGAGAACAAAAAATGTTTGAGTGTAGTATTTGTGGGCTCTGTTTTTCCCTATTCGATCTGTATTTATTATTAAAAAAAAACAACTGATTAGTTATTACATTCTTCTTTACAATGCTGGTAATCTGTCACGGCAGCGCCCACGTACAGTCGACAGTATGCGGCTGAACTGTAGTATAGTACGGCTTGGCTGGTTCGAAATGTCCAGCAGTCAATGGTAAGCAGCACAAGTCCTGCAGCTGAGCTCATGAATATTCATATTAGAAACCCCTTTCTGAAGACTTTGAAAGATACTACAAGTTTCGGACTTTTCTTACTCAGTCACCTTATTTTTAAATCAGCAAAAAGAAAATTTTCGTAATATGAACCTCTGCGGAGGTTCGAACTTGCGGTCCTTTCACCAAGAGAGGACTGGATTATCCGATTGCGCCACATAGAGCAGCTGCTTGATGCCCTTGCTCGTTTTATTATATCGCTACAATTCGTTTTCATGAATATTCATGCAGACTAGTTTTGACGGAATAAACCGTATTATGAGCAATTTGACGCGATATGAATATTCATGAGCTCAGCTGCAGGATTGGTGCCTATATAGTGCTTACCGCAGTGAACACCTTAATGAGCGCTGCTTATTTCAAGATTGAAAATAGGTATAGGCCTACTTACCATTTTTTTAAAAACTGCAGTTAACATTTGACGATGAATTTATCCTACCGCATGTCAGAGCAGTGGCGTACCCAGGATTTTTTAAAGGGGGTGGTTTATACTAAAGAAATCTCTGGCAAGCAAACAAAATTTTTTTAAATGCTCTTAATCGGAGGAGGGGGGGGGGGGATTTTTTTCAAAAATTATCTGACAAGCAAAAAAAAAAAGGTTATCAGGAATTCTAAAACACCTAAAACACCCGCTTGGTATGCGCATATGTGTCAGAGCAGATTCTATACATTACTTGAATTTTAAAGCCCGACTGCAGTAAATGCCTCACTGGGTTTCTTATATCAAGATTGGAAACAGATTAGGCCGAATACACCTGTATTCATTTTTTATTCGAATTTTAAAGCCCGCACTGCAGTAAATTCCTCACTGGATTTCTTATATCAAGACTGGAAACAAATTAGGCCGAATACACCTGTATTCATTTTTTATTCGATGGTAAATTCATCTTATTTGAGTATATTTTACATCTATTTTGTTTCTTTAAAACAGAAAAAAATTGTTCCATGAATATCATCAGTTTTAGGGGCAAGCATTATGCTACAGGAGCGTTATTCCATTAAAGTCATTGGTGTAGATATATAGCGCTGGGGGGGGGGGGGGGGGGGGGGAGGGGGATATGTGAATGCACATTACATTTTTTTTATTGTAGAAGAATAAACTCAGTGTAGATAGCACTAGCAGGGGTTAAAGATGGGATGGATGACGCGGGATTATGTGAATGCATCAATCATTTTTATTTTCATTGTATTTGGGACCAAGCCACCGGATCGAGTAGAGTGAGGACAGGGGCATGATAGGGCCTGCCTTCACCATCCACCATGTCCAACGGCGGATCCAGGATTTTGTGACGAAGGGGCCCAATATTCGGAAATTCATACTTCTATTTTTTTAAAATACTTTTTGTTTATTGTAGGATGTGATTGAACGCATTTATTGCTCATACATGCGTCTCACTGAATTTGAGATATGTGTAGGTGAATTTTCGCTTGATTACTTATAGAAAATAGATAACTACTACCGATTTCTAACTAAAATTGTATTTCTTGCTATAGACTAAGTAATGAGCGACCTCTACGATGACAACAATATTCCATACACAACCGGGCGTTGTGGCGTGCGCCTGTAATCCAGCTAACAGTGGGAGTTATAAACTGATTCAGCGCACACAGGTTCGAGACTGAGTCACGTCTTTCGGATGGTGACGTTAAAGGTCGGTCTCCAGACGTTAATAATCATATCTGATTGATGCACGTCTGTAAAAACCTAATTACACACACACACGCACACACGTTTACATGGCTTTACTTCCGAGGACAACTATTGTTCCTCTATTGTTACTCGTCCTCGGACAGTCGACGGAATAAGGCATAAATTCATTGTTCGACGTTCGAGGACTATTGTCCGCCTTCCGAGGACCATTGTTGTCATGATTTTTTTTTTGTTCTCTGTCCGAAAATGTCCTCGGACATAATGCTAAACAAACGCACACACACACACACACACACACACCCACACACAAAATATATATAACTAGGCCATTAACTTGCTAATTAATTTAACAACTTTATTTAAGTTCTCATATAATAAGACAATAGGCTAAATGGAAACACTAACATCAAAAGAAAGTCTTTTATCTCCATTCCACTCTTTCTCTTTCTGTTATGTTTATATTCTCTACATCAATTTCTCTCTCTTCTTATCTGTCTACCAACACACACTCTCTATTTCTCTCTCCCTCCCCCTTATGTCATAATGATATCTAAGATAGAATTACATTACATAACATTATACAATATTTTTAACTGAGTATGTGGGTATGTTTGACTAAGTAATTCTGATCATGAGCACGTATGCGTGATAATTTCATTAACATAAAAATAATAAATAAATACTCACAAGAATGTACACATCGATTGTGAAAATGTCGAGAGTGCAATTTAAAAAGTGAACCCGTGGATTTCCACGGGTCCCGCTAATTGTAAATTAATTGTAATATTTTATATATAATGACAAAGCCTACAGTATTCACTTTGATAAAAAGCATTCTGTGATACAATTTTGTTAAGTACCGTCATGAGATGTTATGTAGACAATGTACAATCTGTATAGATTTACAATTAATTTTCTGATCAGAATTTATAACTGGTGTTGGATAGTATATATGTGACCCTCCACCACAAAACGACCAATAAGTTTTAGAGTAAACAGCTGAAAAAGGTTGTTTGGGGTGGAAATTTCTATTTTAGGTTTTTGATATTTTCTGACAGTTAATTTATTAATTTACCATCGGACAAAATTTCAGGGGAAAATACCATGCTGGATATTCAAACTTTGTGAGTCAGCTTGCTGGGATCATACTTCACATCGTTTTCTGGTATAGCTCAAAAACTATACACTGTCTGATATTCAAAATCTACAGAAAGAAAGAAATATATCTATCCTAAAGGTATGGAAAGTTTCAACCCAATCCAAAGGGTACTTCACAGTGTAGGCTTTGCAGTTTTGACTCAATCTTTTGTGCGACAAACAATAGGACACAGATTAGGCGCTCTTAAACGGTCACTCTTCTTTAGAGCCTGTTTTGTCCATTGTTTCGGTCATTAGCCTGTCCGACACTCGGACATTCTCATTGTAATTTATAAGGGTTTGCTTAGTCTATATAAGACAAGTTGTATATCATTTTAAAGCTAAGAATCTAAGCTTTAAAACTGTGCTGGAATTAAAAAACCCAAATTTCCGACTTATTGGTCGTTTTGTGGTGGACGGTCACACAAGCTAATGTTAACATTGATATACATGTATGTTGGAATGAACCTCTGAATTTTAATAAAATTTCTTTAAACTGGACTGTTTGAGGAATTACCAAAGTTGTATATATGTTCGAGCTTTATGTAGAATGTACATTTTTAAATTTAGCCATTTTTCAAATTTTATTATGTTACAGGTGTCAGTGATATTAAACATTGAAGAGACTTGCATAATTTATTTTCTTCAGCCAGTTAATACATGGTCTGTTTTGGAGAACTGAAAGTGCTTTGAAATATTTGATAAAGTGCTGTACATGTACAAATGTAAATTGTTATTAATGATTATGTGCATGTTAACAATATTACAAAGATGGTAGGACTTTAAGATCAATAAAGAGTTTCAGATTAGAATTTAACTGGTGTTTGATGTCAACATTGATGTATGTGTGATTCGTACATCTAAATTCTGATAAAATTGCATATTTTAGAAATTTGACTGTTTGAGGATCTAAAATAATTGTGAATAAGTTCTAATGAATTTATGTAAAAAGGTGTATTTTTAAAGCTTTTCAAAACTCATTTTATTGTCTCACATGTGATATTAAACATTGGCGAGACTTGCATATCTTCTTCAGCCATTAATCCATACTTTGTTCTGGACAATCGGCACTTTCAAATTTTTGTTTAAAGCGCCATGTAAATGTAAAATATTGTTACTATTGTTACTCATATGTGCATAAACAGATTATATAATGCAGCGAAACTTAATTTTTGTGACACCCTTGTGTATGACAAATTTGTTTTCATTGACACAAAAGATTCGTCATTAATTAATTTTCTTGTATGACGAAATATTTGTCATACATTACGAATTAATTTCAATGCATGACAAATTAATTATTTAGTATGACGAATCAAAATGAAAATTCGTCAAATAAGACCACTTTTCATGACGAATTAAGATTCGTCAAATGACAAACCTTTTCCCATAATTACTTGACGAATTTGCATTGATCAAATTTGTCAAAGATTTGTCAAGGAAATCTGCTTGCATGACAAATTCATTTGTGTTCAGACCAGGTTTTGACGAACTTTTTTTGTCAATTGACTAGGTATTTTTAAGAGTGAATGCCTTCAGTGTAATGATTGATAAACAGTCGAAAATATGTAATGGAACTTCAACGCTGTTAGAAAATATTTTTGTAAAAACTGTTAAAAGTCATTCACAATCTGGTTTGTTCTATTGTGAAGTTTCTGATCATCTACCTATGTTCTGCATGATTCATGATCTACTAATTAATGACCGTAAGGAAAAGGGGAATATAGAGAGACGAATTTTTAAAGAGGATAATATTTCTCATCTAAACAACGATTGCCTGGCTGAAGAATGGTCCGACGTGTTGGTATGTGAAGATGCCTTGGAGACCCCCCTAAATTCAGAACACTGCTCAATGTACCCCCCTATCTCAGGTGGGGGCCAGTGTTTCTACTTTTCAAAATGAAATAATCCTGGCTGAATGAGCTATGAAAGCTAGCAGGAATTTCAGGAATTTGATCCTGGGATTTGATAAATTTTTCAAGATATTTCATAGCCCCCCTTTTTGAATTTCTCAGGTGTCGAAGAGAGAGAGAGAAAGAAAAACACCCCCTTTTTTAATGAAATCTCCGGGTGAAAGATAAAAAACACCCCCCTTTTTTACAATTCGCGAGCCGGATTGTGTCGTCCAAAAAGTACCCCTTTACCGGAGATTTTGGGAACACGCATGCGGTCCCTTCGACCTCCGAGTGGGGGGGGGGGGGGGGGGGGGGGGCGGCGGGAATAAATTAACGTCAAGATCATCGCGCAGTATATTTTACACTAGGCAATTTGATAAAACTAGAGGAAATACGTCATCTCCATGGAAAGTTGTTAAAGATATTTTATGTAAAAGAACTGAGACTGAAACCACCGAAAATTTTGTAAATGAGAATAGTGAAACTACTTCTGCAGGAGATATTGCTAATGTGTTCAATGAATACTTCAATGTTCAATGAATACCAACTTGGGCCCAAATCAAGCAAAGAAAATAAATACAGCAGGAACAAATTTTAAGCAATATCTGCCAGGGCAGTCTTAATTCTCTATTTTCCTCAGGCCAACTGATTATCTTGAAGTACTTAATGTTGTGTGTTCTTTAAAAAATAGTAAATCCCTTGGTCATGATTTAATTAGTTCCTCATTCTTGAAGCAGATCATAGGTTCGATCTTAACACCTCTTGTACACATCTGTAATCTATCTTTATCAAGTGGTGTATTTCCTTCTTCATTCAAACTGGCGAAGCTTATTCCTGTGCATAAAAAAGATAGCACCTCAAACATCGCTAACTATAGGCCAATCTCAATATTATCAAGTTTCTCAAAAATACTTGAGAGAATCGTGTACAATAGACTTTTTCGCTATCTTGAGAAACATAACTTCTTAACCCTAACCAGTTTGGATTTAGAAGGTGTCACTCAACTGACCTTGCATTGTTACAATTTTATGACCATGTGTCTAGTGCTCTGGCCGCTCGTGAGCATGTTATTGGTGTGTTCATGGATCTGAGCAAGGCTTTTGACACACTTGACCATTCAATTCTTCTATGTAAACTACAACATTATGGAGTCAGAGGCATTGCTTTGGAGTGGTTCTCTAGCTACCTTTCCCACAGAAGGCAATACACATCCTACAACTCTGTCAACTCTGCTGCTGTGTCATTTTTTAAATGTGTTCCACAAGGTTCAATATTAGGCCCCTTGTTACTCTTGATATATATCAATGATATTTGCAATGTGTCTACCACTCTAAATTACATATTATTTGCAGATGACACTAGTGTTTTCTTATCTCATAATAATATCAATATCACTATTAACACTGGGAGTAAAAGGCCTAAAAAATTGTTTACAAATTAAAATTCCTCCCATCAAGCTTCTTCGTTTACTAATATCAATATCAGTAAACGAAGAAGCTTGATGGGAGGAATTTTAATTTGTAAACAAATTTTTAGGCATTTTACTCAGAAAAGTCAGAAAAAAAAGTCGCTGCCCGGCAAGCAGTATAGATGACAGGTTCGTATCCCGCTGGTTCCAATTTTTTCTGACTTGTGTTTTTCATTACAGATCGAGCATACGATCTTTAACACTGGGAGTAAAATGCCTAAAAATTTGTTTACAATATCAATATCCTTGAAAATACAGTTAATAATGAACTACCAAAATTAAACAATCGGTTTAGGAGCAATATGCTGTCTCTCAATGTGCAAAAAACAAATTATATTCACTTTAAAGGTAGAAAGTCTCGTGGAGTACAAACTCCTGAAGTAGAACTAGGTGATGTCTTGTTGGAAAGAAAAACTTGTACCAAATTTCTCGGTGTTTACATTAATGAACAACTAAACTGGAGTGATTATTTGAAAAGCATAAGAACAACAATTTCCCGAAATATTGGAATATTATATAGAGTGAAATATATAGTCCCTGACAAAGTAATTTTTATATTGTACAATACTCTGATTCTACCATACATATCATACTGCAATGTTCTTTGGGCAACATCTAAGTGTGTTACAGATAATATTCTCTTGCTACAAAAGAAAGCTATCCGCATTTGTGCGGGAGCTGGTTACCGTGACCATACACGCCCTCTCTTTATTTATCAAGTTGAAGAGCCTTACGGTTATTAGTGACATCAACTTTCTTCAAACCGCCCTCTTTATATTTTGTTATAACAACCTTTTGCCCACTTCCTTTTCTTCCATGTTCAGTCGAAACAGTGATATTCACTCTTACCCCACGAGAAAATCAGCTAATATGCACTAGCTTATTCAATCCCCGCACATTATTGGCTCATAAATCTGTTAGGCATAACGGTCCAGATGTCTGGAATGCCTTACAGAGTGACGCTCGAATTTACTTACCATTCATCCTTTAAAAATGCGATTAAGCGCATGCTTATCTCTAAGATGTGATTAATACATATACATGTACAATCATTTCTTGTATTACTACAACGAAGAGCTTCGTATCACCTGAAAGACTAGAATATTTTCATCTTACACGTGTATAGATATCCACCGATGCCTTTAGTATATTACTGATTACATATATAATTTGGGATAATTATAAAGGCTTCCTCCTCTTTCTCCATCTTCTTACCTTCTATACTTTATTTTCATCTTTATCTGTTGTAAATAGTGTAAAATTTCACATTAGTTCATTTAATGTTAAGATTAGTTATTGAGTTTTCACTCTTTGTATGTTTTTTTTTAATTTTGTTTTAGTTTTGAATGATAACATATGTAATTCGTTAGTTTTGAATGTGAAGGTATGGCAACGTTTCAAGCCTTTTAAGCTTAATGTATGGTGCTCCGTTATTCTATGTTTGTGTTGTGACCATAGTTATTTTATAAATAACTAAATAAATAGTTTTATTTGTTGTTGTAATTGTTTTTTTTTTACAACTGGACAGTTTAATGATGAAACGACACTTTAGATAGGATTATGTTTGGTTTGCATTTTGCTCTAAAAATGATGAGATGATCGTATTTTAACTTTTCATTTACACTCTGAAAAAAATAATGGTCTTACCAGTCCGTTACACGTGCTGAGAGCACCTGTAGATTCACCAATATGAGATACAAGATTAGCATAGTAGAAGCAGTCCCGACCAGAAATCTCTTCTTCAGTTACTTTACCTTCTGCTCCAACTCGTTCTACAACCAACCCTTTCCTCAGCAACCAGTAGTTTGGTTGCAGACGAAGGTGGTATAATCGACCAAACGCGTTGAATTTCACCTCACGATCTTGTAATAAGACTAGCTCCGAGTCTATGCTTCTTTTGCTGACCGTCGATTCTGGTTCGATGTATACCGGTGTAGTAAAATCATAATCTGTTAAAGGTAATGGAAAGTTTTGGTAGGTCCTCAAAAGTTTTTCGTCAGACGTATTTTTGTTGATATATAGCAATATACTATAAAAACTAAGATTCTGTGAAGATTTCGCCTTCTAAATTTTGATATTAAACAATTAATGAGAGGCAAACAATAATTCATATACTCGGCCAGGCATGTGAACTCCCAACAACCCAACCAACTGAGGATTTGCTGCACACAATATCACATGGTACTTCCATGAGAAGCCACATTTTATTGTGCGGTGATCCATCGGGTTGGAAAGGTCCTAGTGTAGGGTAGTGATCTAGCGTTCCTTACAGATATTTACACTGAAATTCACCGTAAATCACAGATGGAATAGAATACGAAACGATCTCGTACGAACATATTTAAATGAAGGAGAACAACATTAGACTAGTTTGACGAGTTTCTTTCCAATTTAATTTTTGCGACCAAACTATAGGCCTACATTGGCTGTAAGGGATACCAATCACCGTAAAAATATCTGTATGTTAGAGGTTCCATGTCATACTGTCATATTCAAAATATGGTCATCAAAGATTACTTCTATGAAGACGCATTTCAAGTTTGATCTGAACACTGCAGTTGGTGAATCGGGGTAAACGGCATGTTATCCTTTATTTCCTTAGTGACCTACACTCACTTTTATCTTCATGCATTACTATAAATATCAAAGGGTCTGTTCACAAAGTTGGGCACCTTTTGAGGCATTTTTTCTTTAATCTCCTGTAATTCGATGAAAAAGTCTAGTTAGAATTTTCTTACTTGGCCATTCTATCTCTGGTGAAAATAAAAAGCATCTGAGAATCATAAACATGTTGTTCCACAATGTATTTTGGAAATAATTATGAAAAACCAGCGTGTGGATGTAACCGGACATTGTGTCCGTGTTACATCCGCAAAGTCTCATTTTGAGACATAACGGCACATCCATAATGCTCTGATGATAAGTATTTGCCTGGTTACTTTAGGCTCTCTATTTAATTCAATGCAACAACAACTGCAATGAGAGTATACTGACTTCAAGAGTTATTGATGAAAGTTGCAGATATTCTTTGGTGTCCCGTTCATCCACAATTTGTGACATTTGATTGGAAACCGTTACACCCACAACATTCATGATAAACTCAGGGAACAGAGTTATTCTTTTGTTAAAAGTTTTGCTTCATTAAGTCAGCACCATAACACATTGTACCCATTAGGATTTAGCTATGTAAGGTATCATGCATGTAGATATGCTGGTAATCTAAAAAAAAAGGGGTTGTGGATGAAATATGGGACACCAGTATGTTTTTGTCAATATTTTGAAAATGCTTCTCAAAACAATTTGTCTTGTGTTCTTCAAAAGCTTCCTGGAGGCACCAAGTACATTCATATTAAACAACTTAATGGTGTAAGTCATAGTGTTAAAACTACAATGTTTTTACGATAAAATGTCACGTTTCGGTGCCCCAACTTTTATAAACAGACCCCAAAGGCCTGTAAAGTTACTATTATCCTTTTCAAAATATTAATTCATTGCATATTGTTTATGATAATGATGATAGGTCTTTTCTCTTACTGGTCTAGTCCTATTATAAGGACACGCGTAACCTTTGATTGAATCGAATCTGAACGAGACAATCATCATCATTGGGGTGAATTTTGAGATGCGCTGGCAAGGCTGTTTACCCCGATTCACCAACTGTAGTGTTCACTTCCAATCACTGCCCCCCCCCCCTCCCCTAATCTTGAAAATGGATGGGACGGCCTCTATAGGCCTATACAAACAAATGCCTATTACCTTCGATTGAGTGGTGGTTGTGTGTGTATAACTCTAAGTCTTCTCTTGACAGTTCGAACCCCCTCTGAACAGTACAAAATGATAAAAAATCAGATTTTAATTCATAAATACAATAGTAATAGAACAATGGAAGCAACGACATCTTTTATTTATGTCATCTCCAACTCGTCTATTTATGTCAAATGAATACAAATGATTGTCCATGATATAGAGTTAAGTTGGCGGCACTCTCACCTCATTCGCATGCCGGCCCAGATGAAAATACATGTTCTAACAGGCTTTAAAATATATCGTAATGAAAACAATTGTTATGTTCACACGTAGTACATAGCATCGATGCTATGTAAGTTTTAAAAATATTTCCAGTACGTTCAGACAGGCCGTGATCGACTTGCTTCGATCACCCACTCGTGACTATTCATCGCTCACCCGCTGCC
Organism: Heliocidaris erythrogramma; assembly: GCA_025617745.1. Taxonomy (NCBI): domain Eukaryota; kingdom Metazoa; phylum Echinodermata; class Echinoidea; order Camarodonta; family Echinometridae; genus Heliocidaris; species Heliocidaris erythrogramma. The sequence continues at coordinate 1,233,795 of CM046856.1, read as the reverse complement.
AAAACAATAATTACTGCGCCACACAGAGTGACCCGAGTATAACTGGTATGCATGGTCAAACGCGCTGAAGTTTGTGTACAGGGGTCATATGATGCGAAGCTTTTGTTTTGAATAATATTTTATTTGTATTCATAAATCAACATAATAACACAATAACAATTCATTTAGTAAACGAAGAAGCTTGATGGGAGGAATTTTAATTTGTAAACAAATTTTTAGGCATTTTACTCCCAGTGTTAAAGATCGTATGCTCGATCTGTAATGAAAAACACAAGTCAGAAAAAATTGGAACCAGCGGGATTCGAACCTGTCATCTACTGCTTGCCTTACAATTACAATTCATTTGTAATATCGATAATACAATCAAGTAGCAAATACATGTGTTATAATACTTAATTTTAAATAAACCTTGTACATGCATGTCAAAATTGACTGAACTCCAATCTTCAGAAAAAAGTTTTGCGGTACAACCATGTGAATTGGAATAACTCCACGTTCCGGTCAGAATGCTCTGGCCGTCGTCAGGAGAATCTTATGCCAAAATAAAACACATGCATGCACACTATATTCTCTGGTAAGCACATTTAAATCAATATCTAAAGACCACATCATACTTTAGTTAAGGTCTGATTCTCAAAGAGCAGATTCTCAGTTTTAAAATGATATATAACTCATTGGATGTGCATAACTCAATGTACAAAGAGAAGAATGCAGTTCCTCATAATGTTACTTCTTAATAAGGGTTTAAAGTTTGCAGTCTATTGAAGCACTCTTACTTGCAAAGTGTTGTGCTAAGGTGACAAAAGGAGGATTAGAACTCAATGAAAATTTCTATGAAGGGATTATCAGATTGTCCTAAAACTTGGCATACTACATAGACCTATCCCGTTTATCTTAGTGCACAAGTATCAATGCAAGAACTTACTCCGGGAGATTTATGGGAGATTAAAATGAGACAAGTTTTCAGGGTCGTGAAAAAGAAAAGTAATACAACAAAATCCAGAGAAAACACACATAAGTCTGATAAAAAGCTGTCAAAAATACCACTTCTAGATTGTTTGGTGCCTCCACATTTTAGATTACTTAGAAAAAAGTATACTCTTTCAGGAAATACCCAAAACTAAAATTTGACCATGCATGCCAACCAAAACACATTGATTGAGCTCTAACTGAAAATCACACAGTGCGACTTTTGGGTGGTTTTGTGGTGCCTGGCCATATATAAAAAAGAAAAAGATAAAAAGAAGGAACCCCCCCCCCCCCAAAAAAAAAAAAAAAACAACAACAACAACAAAACAACCCCCTTCCTTGCCACACAGTATACACATTAGCCTACTTACACCTATATACATCACATTACATTACAGTACCAGATGAAACAGACAGAATGATAATAGAAAAATTAGGGAAGAGGGTACATCACATGAATACATACATTGCATTATATTATAGCACCACATGAAACAGACAGAATTACAATAGCAGCGAGTGAAGATAGCAGCGATTGCGCTCACATTACAAATATTCACAAGCGCGGTGGGTGGTCTACCGCAAAGCGTCGATGCTTTGTCGCTGGATCCTGAGATTTACTCCTGCTAAACTCGCTGCAAGAATAGTTTGGAAACTCGCTTCTATCTCGTGACTATCTGCGTTCAGACAGCGTTTGGTTTCGACACTATCTGGTCTTCACCAAAATAGCATCGACACCTCGATAGCATCGATGCTATCGCTCTACGTGTGAACGTACCTAATAATATTGCGACATACGTGTAATCTGCATTATAAGTAGGCTACATTGCAATCTGGACTTCATTATAAAAGTCATTTTCATCAGCGCTTTGTTAATTTTAATTGAAAACCCGATCCTCAACTAAAAATAGTAAACAAGTAATCTATGTAGGGAACTATCCCCTTGTAATAACTGGTATAACCATATCACAGGTAAACACAGTCGAGATTGTACAAACACGGATTTGACCAAGTTTGCCCTTTGGTAAGATAAAGAAAGAATTTAAATCAGACTTTAGTCATAAATAATATATTCAGTAATTTTTAGTTTGTTCAACAGATGAGCCAAAAGTCATCGGATGGGGTTACATAAACATCAACAGCATGCGTTTGCGAAAAAAAGTTTAATAAACCACATGCTCTGCAATGCTGATAAATAAGTTAAAAACAATTAGAAATGAAGAAAAAACAACACTTGCCCTCGATCTTCCTTTGCTTTCGATATTTGTTAGTCCTGCTAGTAGTAATAGTAAAATTAATAGGTTGAACAGTAGTAAATATTTCATATTTGCCGTTTAAATTGATTACAGTTTTGATGCCAGAGGAAAAGTCTTTGTAGTTTTTTGAAAGATAAAATTCTGTGCTCTCTGTATATCTCCGCTTTACTAGCAACTATAATTGCACATGTTCCCAAGATAAGACAGTGTGTGTTGTAGTGTTGTAATATGGTTGAACTTGTGTTCATTTTAATAGGCTCCATGGCATTGCGCGCTTATAACTTTTGATTATGACGCAATAATTATGCAATGACATGCTGCGCGTAAATGCCTTATGATACTGGCAGCTCTTTGTAATTTTGCAAATTGTTTTAGAACTCTTTGCGCAGGGGTGCATCATTTAGATGTAGATGAACGATATACATGAGCTAACTGGTGTACGTAAATTCACCTTTTTTAGGCATACACCAGTAAACATAGCACACTTAAAATATGAGAGTAAATACTGAATAGAATATTATTTATTTCACCTTAATATTCTCTAAGAATTTGCAGCGTCGATATATCGGATTGTGACAAGCTCAACCCCACTTCTTTCAACCTTTAAAGTGTATTCACATTCTTATTCTAGACTGCAACGAAAAAATCGCTTTAACCAATATTTCTATCTAGCCAAATCTTATCACTCCCTGTTACCATAATAATCATTTACATCATAACCGGATCTTAAATTTAATTTTATATTCCCCAATTATTTGATTATATAAAGACTATCATTATTGCTAATTGTCAGCCAGTGCACCTCCCCCTGTACCTTAGCTTACCGTGCGACGGAGCAACATTGACTTAAGACAAGAATGATTACTGACTAAATGATAACACACTTAACCCAAATATATTGGTAATAGTAAGAAAATGATCATAGTCGGGTGGGGGAACTGTTTAAATGTAATCCATTATTTTGTAAGACCATCAAGTAGATGATAACATAACATAGACTCGAATAAAAGTTCAAGTTCGTCAGATTTGCAGCTATTTAAGCGATTGAAATGCTGATGATTGTCATTTGGAACGATCATTCTGAGCATCAGTTGTCAACAATCGACAAAATTGTAAGAATTAGATGTTAGGATGGAGACGGTTGCTAACGAAGTCAGAAACTCAGAGACAGTCGATGAACGAGCCGATGATCTACTAGCCGCTGATCTGGCCTATGATGACCATGCGGATGATCAGGTGGACAATCAGGATAATCACCAGGTGGATGACTGTGTCGATGACCAGGCCGAAGACCAGGCTTACGACCAGGCGAATGATCAGGCTAATGACCAGTCCAATGACACGGTAATCAAGCAATGTTCCAAGCAACATACTACCAGCTTAGACGATGCTTCTACAGTGGTACGTTTTAATAAATGTGTTTTAGTCTAAAGCTAGTCTACAGTATGTTTGGACTAATTTGTCTCATTCAATATTAGTTTATGAACTATGATGGTTGTTTAATTTATTAATTAAATCAAAAAACTGGAAATAAACTCACTTAGAGCAACGTTGGTACCATGCAACTATTTTTTGTGACATGAAAATGTAACCTTAAAAGGGAGTGTTACAACTTACTTCATAAATACAGATTGTGCTGGAATATGGAATTCAAATCAAAATAAATTAGGGAATTAAGGGCCAGTTATATCTACTTCCATCATTGCTGTTGTTTGTGTCATATTGTTCATTATGCTTGTTTTGTGCCTTTCCTATGCTTGGTTTTTCTTTGTATGATTATTCTAGTTCTGCGAATAGAACAGAACCGAATGTGGAGCGGAATATAGTACTTTAGGAGGGAATGTGGCATAATAATTCAAATCACAAATGATTGTATAGGCCTACTCATCTTTGCCTTCCCTTCCATGACTACTAATTGGTAGAGATAAACAATTGTTGATTATTTGTGATGTCTTTACGTAATGACAAGCAGAGAAAAAACTGTAATCAAGATCATCAACTGTCTTATTTATTGTTTTAAAGGAATCAAAACTTTTAAATTGTACCTTAATTGAATTGTAAACTTATAAAAAAGAACATGTATGCCAAAAGCTAGTTTCATGTCTATTCATAATTATGGTAAAAAATATGTCTAAATTTCCTTTCTCCCCTCATAGAATTCAACGAATGCCATTACACAGCAACCAAAGTCCACGACCAAAAGATTATCTACGGAACCCAGCAGAGATCCCAAGGACACTCAACAAGACATGATTCCCAGTGCAGGCGTCAATGAAAAAGATGTTGATGGGGTAGTTTTCTCCGATCTTGATGTTGAACTCGCCTTGGCACCAGGCACATGTCTGTCAGCTTCAGCTGGTGTCGGATCAGCATCTAAGGATCTTTGTGGTGGGTTCACTAACCTTGAATGTAGGTATCCTAACGTTGGTTGTGAGCTATCGTGTAGTTGTGATGATGGGTTACAACTTGTAACCGAATGCACCATGGAACTCTGTAGCGCGAATTGTATTCTTGGTTGTCTCGCGTTTTCACTCGGTATCGCCTTGGACACGAAAGCGGTCTGGAACCGATACGGAGTCGAGTTCGAGGTCCTGGGAACTGGTCTCGAAACATCTCAGGGAAAAGTTCTTAGGGTACTTGGCTCAGGGATTGGTATCATCGATGATGAGAAGAAAGAGACAATGAAATAAAAAACATGACTTTAATGTACTCTTTCAAGCGAGCAGCAAAAAATCACCTATAACTAGAAATGTGCATTGCTGGGGCCGCGCAATGCTAGATGTATCCCCCGGCACTGGCAGCGATTTGAAGGAGGGACAAAGACCCTCCCCCATCCCCTCCCTCAAACAAAAGGATGGTGTAGAAATTAGATGTGTAGGTTTCACTAAGACACATCTTCATATAAAATTTGAAAGAAATGTGTTGAGAGATATACCAAGATACATCTCCATACAAAATTTGAAAGAAATCCATCAAGAAATGTGGCCTGCAGAGTGCACTCACGCCATGCCCTGAAGTATGACCTTTGACCCTATAAAAGACGGAACAATGAGGGCAGCATCACCAAAAATTAAATATGTGTAGATTATACCAAGATACATCTCCATGCAAAATTTGAACGAAATCCGTCAAGAAATGCAGAAGTAAGAGTGCAAGAAATGGAAAAATGACCTTTGACCCTATAAAGGACGGAACAATGAGGGCAGCATCACCAAAAATTAAATATGTGTAGATTATACCAAGATACATCTATATACAAAATTTGAATGAAATCCGTCAAGAAATGCAGAAGTACGAGTGCACAAAAGGGACAAATGAGCTTTGACCCTATAAAGGACGGAACAATGAGGGCAGCATTACCAAACAGTAAAGATGTGTAGATTATACCAAGATACATCTCCATACAGAATTTGAAAGAAATCCATCAAGAAATGTGGCCTGCAGAGTGCACTCACGCCATTCCCTGAAGTATGACCTTTGACCCTATAAAAGACGGAACACTGGTGGCAGCATCACCAAAAACTATAGGTTTTTAGATTACACCAAGAAACACCTTCATGCGAAATTTGAACGAAATCCGTCAAGAAATGCAGAAGAGTGCAAGAAATGGAAAAATGAACTGTGACCCTATAAAGGACGGAACAATGAGGGCAGCATCACCAAAAATTAAATATGTGTAGATTATACCAAGATACATCTCCATACAAAATTTGAATGAAATCCGTCAAGAAATGCAGAAGTAAGAGTGCACAAAAGGGACAAATGAGCTTTGACCCTATAAAGGACGGAACAATGAGGGCAGCATCACCAACCAGTAAAGATGTGTAGATTATACCAAGATACATCTCCATACAAAATTTGAAAGAAATCCATCAAGAAATGTGGCCTGCAGAGTGAACTCACGCCATCCCTTGAAGTATGACCTTTGACCCTATAAAAGACGGGACACTGGTGGCAGCATCACCAAAAAGTACAGATTTTTAGATTACACCAAGGGACACCTTCATGCAAAATTTGAACGAAATCCGTCGAGAAATGCAGAAGTAAGAGTGCAAGAAATGGAAAAATGACCTTTGACCCTATAAAGGACGGAACAATGAGGGCAGCATCACCAAAAATTAAACATGTGTAGATTATACCAAGATACATCTCCATACAAAATTTGAACAAAATCCGTTAAGAAATGTGGCCTGCAGAGTGCACTCACGCCATGCCCTGAAGTATGACCTTTGACCCTATAAAAGACGGAACACTGGTGGCAGCATCACCAAACACTACAGGTTTTTAAATTACACCAAGAGACACCTTCATGCAAAATTTGAACGAAATCTGTTGAGAAATGTGACCGCCAGAGCGCACACAAGAGTACACACAAGACATCTATCAAAATATGACCTTTGACCCTATAAAAGACGGAACACTGGGGGCAGCATCACCAAAATCTATAGGGTTCCAGATTTTACCAAGAGACACCTCCATACAAAATTTGAACAAAATCCGTTGAGAAATGTGACCGCTAGAGCGCACACAAACTATCCCCAAAAATATGGCCTTTTACCCTATAAAAGACGGAACACTGGGGGCAGCATCACCAGAAACTATAGGGGTCCAGATTTTACCAAGATACACGTCCACAGGAAGTTTGAAAAAAATTCGTCAAGAAATGTGACCGCTAGAGCGCACACAAGAATGTGACGCGGCGGCGGCGGCGGCGGCGGCGGCGGCGGCGAAACGCTGCTGAATCCAAAGTATCCTCCGGCATACTGCCGGGGGATACAATTATGCAATATTCCCCACAATAATGATTGTGTAGTACACCCATAATATCTTGTATAATTATGTAAATAGGACCCATGACTTGGCACATTTTCACCTCTTTGGGAGGCAGATATGATATTAGTTTACAAAACGAGTTTACCACTTGCTATTATGTTAATATCATTTCTGCCTCTCAAACCGGATGATTAACTCTCTATTGTTAATACAGTTGTTATTTAAAATATTTGGAAAGGTACAATTGCCTCATTTTATCCTCCTATCTTCATCCCTATTTCTCTTTGTATCCTCTTCCCATTCTCTCTCTCATTACTTTTTTAATTATATTTTATCTCAAAGGGCTTTCATGCTGTCAAGCCTCGGCTTATTATGAAAACCCTCTTGTTTGATTTCTCTTTCTATAATCCTACTGTTAGCCTTGTAGTTTAAGATATATTAATGTCATGATGTTCCATTGAATTGTATATCGCATAATTTGTATAACGTATGCATTATTTGATGAATTGAGAAATCAAGCAGAAATAAATAAATCAAATCAAATCAAAGAATAAAAGGATAGTGAAAGAAGCGCGGAGAGCTCAGAAGAAGGCAATGAAAGAAAATGCGGCGAAAGACAAAGAAAAAATTGTAGAGAAAGCAACTGAACTCGAAATGTCTGGCCAAGACAATACTGCTGTAGATATAGAAGAAGAAAATGTAGCAAGTCCATAAGATCAGTCAAAAGCTGTATACTTATCACAAAGAACATAATAGCAGCTTGTCTATATGGTTTGCTGATCATGAAATGAAAGATTTCATTCATATCATTATTGAGCATTATTTCAGTTAATCTTATTGTCCCCGCTGCTTCATCATACATAACTTATCTATCTCTTGTTTTCTCACAGTTAGATTTGTTTCTCAGACCCATTTCCGTGTTCTTGTTCGTTATCTTATTTTTCATGGACGACCATTGCCACTTAGTATATACCTTATATCTATTCTTATATTTCATGAATAGCACTTGTCAATATAGAGAAAGATCCATTATTTGTAAATGATGTTTATGCAACAAAGTATTGGTATTAGCGGGGAGGTGGTATTGGTATTATTCAAAGAGAAAGTGTTACCGTGAGAGCGGTAGAGAGAAAGAATGGGATGGGGGAAAGAGGGAGGGAGAGGGAGAGAGAGAGAGAGAGGGAGAGAGAGAGAGATAGAGAGAAGAGAGAGAGAGAGGGGGGGGGGGGGGGAGATAGGGACAGAGCAAGAGATAAGATATAGGGCATTATGTATACATGTACATGCACTGTTACTTAATAAATGCCAAATTTTACCTATATACATGTACTACTTGTACTATTATTCTAAACATAATCAATCGTTTTGAATTTCTTTGCATAAATATCTCGAATATTTTTGGGAATATTTTGTTTGACATTTTTCTGATTAGCTGAAAACCTTTTTTTAAATGGTAAAAACCCTTATTGTGAATATAAAACTGATACCTTATCTGTTCGCCATGTTTTGTTAGTTTACTAAGGCACGTTGAAAGTGCCTCAGTTTTATTTACTTTCAAAATATGCTATGTATGTTTTCATTATGAATCATTATGGAGTGAGAGGAATAGCTCTAGAATGGTTTAGAAGCTATCTCACCAGAAGAAAGCAGTATGTTTCCTTAGATGGATATGATTCAAGACCTTTAGATGTCTCTCATGGTGTACCCCAGGGTTCTCTACTTTTGTTTATTATCGTATCCGGACACATACCCCCTGGACAACCACCCCCCGGATAACCACCCCTAGGATAACCACCCTCTAGGACAACTACCCCCTAGGACAATTAACCCCTAGGGCAACCACCCTCTAGGACGACTACCCCCCTAGGACAAGTACCCCCCGGATAACTACCCCCCAGACAACTACCCCCTAGGACAACCACCCTCTAGGACAATTACCCCCCGGACAACTACCCCCGGACAACCACCCCCTAGGACAACTACCCCCGGACAACCACCCCCTGGACAACTACCCCCCCCCCCCAGACAACCACCCCCTGGACAACTACCCCCCAGACAACCACCCCCTGGACAACCACCCTCTAGGACAATTACCCCAGACGCGTATTTTTTTCTGTCAGGATTTGCGCCACTGACAAGAGAGGGCAGTATTTGAGCGTCAAAAAGCCCTGTTTTGGAGACTTTGAGAGAGAGAGAGAGAGAGACTACAACTTTAAGACTTGTATTTTCTCTCAGTTTCACCTTACTTTATTTCAGCAAAAGAAAATTTTGTTAATAATACTTTCCTAAATTCTAACACCCCTTAGCCTGCCGAGACTCGAACTCGTGATTCCTTCATGACGAGCACAACGTGAATCCGAATGCGCCACACAAGGAAATGCGTGACTGGTTCGCTCATTTTATTATATCCCTACAATTTGTTTTTCATGAATATTCATGCCGACTAGTCTTGGCGGAATAAACCGTATTGTCACCCCTCTTGACGCTCAAATACTGCCCTCTCTCGTCGGGTGGCTCAAGTCCTGACAGAAAAAAATATAGCCCCGCGGACAACTACCCCAGGACAACTACCCTCTAGGAAAAGCACCCCAAATTGGACTTAACATCACATTGAACAAGATGAGTTTCTCATCCATCTTAACATGATTGTATACCCCATACTATTTTTTTTTTAATCGACCAACCACAATGCTAGTTTCCTTTAATACTCGATTGGCTGGTAGCTTTGTAACGAGTTGCATAATTGTGCGTGAGGGAGAGGGGTGGGGGTGTGTGACAAACGGCTGGAATATTTGTTTTCCTTCCCGCCCCGGCCCCCCCCCCCCTTAAATGTTGATCATGCAAAACATGTAATAGAGAGTTGATATTGCACATGGGAATACCTGCCTTCATGCATTGAAGAAAAGAAACACCAAAAACAACAACAAACAAAAAGCAATAACAAACAATTCTTTTTAAATGGTAGTATATATCAACTAGTTTTTGTTGTTGTTTTTTTTAATGTGATAGACTAAGTTTTATTGTTGGAAGTTGGAGGAGGAACAATTAAGCGAGCAAGCATGAGCGAAAACAAACACTTCTCTTTTAATAAACTTTGGTATATTATCTGGGCTTTATTGTTGCAGGTCGGGGCAGAAATTATGCTAAAGGCCATATTAATTCTATTTTGGCGAACGAGCGTAGCGAACGAGCACAATCTTGTTCAATGTGATGTTAAATCCAATATGGGGTACTTTTCCTAGAGGATGGTTGTCCTGGGGGTAGTTGTCCTAGGGTAGTTGTCCGGGGGTAGTTGTCCGGGGGTAGTTGTCCTGGGGGTAGTTGTCCTAGGGGGTGGTTGTCCGGGGGGTAGTTGTCCGGGGGGTAGTTGTCCTGGGGGTAGTTGTCCGGGGGGTAGTTGTCGTGGGGGTAGTTGTCCGGGGGGTAGTTGTCCTAGGGGGTATGAGTCCTAAAACCGTTTATTATATATATTAATGACTTTCATTTGTCCTCAAATATGTTATCATTTATATTGTTTGCTGATGATTCCAGTGTTTTTTGTCACACGATAATCCTTTGACTCTCCTAGAGAGGATGAATAGTGCATTAGATAATGTAACGAGATGGATTCGCGCAAACAAGTTATCTTTGAATTTTCAAAAGACTAATTATATGCTGTTTAGTAATTCTTTACATGATTTACCAGGTGATGTTATACTAACAGGTGTTCCAATTGATAGAGTGAGTTCCCTCAAATTTCTTGGATTGCATATTGACGAATCGTTAACATGGAAATTACATATTGATAGTATTGTAAAGGTGTTGTCTAGAAATGCAGGAGTGTTGCATAAATTAAGGTTTATTTTTCCAAGAGGTATATTGTGTATGCTCTATTCAAGTTTAATTCTGCCGTATTTTAATTATGGTGTTCTCGCATGGGGTAATTCATTACAGATGAATGTAACTAGATTATTTCTACTTCAGAAGCGGATAATTAGAATTATTCATAATATGCCATATTTAGCACATACTGACAAACTTTTTTATGAAAGTAAACTGGATCATTGAGGAGAAGGAATCATAGCTGGCACATTCCGTTGAGATTGTATAATAAGTACAATGGTCGACTGAGCTGGCCTCCGAAGAACCGATGTACTGAATCTTTATTCAATCTATGGATTTAAGAAGAGAGGAAACAATCCTCAGTTTCATGACCATAAATTCGTATCATTGCATATGCATGTACTTTTAGTTTGAATATCTCCAAATATATTGAGAAGCCACAAGCGTTGTAAATGCTTGCTAACAACTCTTTATAGCATAATATTATGAAGGTTTGAAGTCTTTGCTTTTAATCCATGATGTCTGGTTTCCATTTATTTTCTGACAAATAAATTGATGTTTATCATAATAAAATTGCATCCATTTCTGGACAAGTGTCTTCATTCTTGTTTAGTTTTAGCTTTAAAGTTGTATAAATTCTCTCCAAATGCAAAGTCTGTGACATCATGACTAAACAAACACTTTAAACACACAACGACATGTATTTACATAATGTGTTCATTATAAAGTATCAGGTATATCACCAAAATAATCGTAAACACTATTCATGAGCTAGCTGGCATTAATTGCATACATGTTCAGAATTAAAACCAAAATTGGATAGTCAAGATCTGAACCATTCCCAAATGCATTAAATGATGCATATTTGTGAGCCAATTCCAATGTTTTCAATGCATTATTTGCTTCATATAAAATGTCTATAGTCTATTTATTTTTTAAGATAGACATAAATTAAAGATGTCTGAAATTAGACTAATGTCTGAATTGTCCCTTTTTTGCAATATATTCTGATTATCCAAACTTGGGCAGTTCATATCTTTCAAATAACACACTTATTGCTTTCATAAACTCAACACTAATCCATGTTTCAAAACCTCTTGTCTCTACAAATTTGAGTAGAAAATATTTGTCATTCGTTTATGCTTATGTTTTACCCAAGCTTTAAATTTATACTTTTAATTTCACACTCTTAAGTCAGCATGGATATTTAAGTTTGTTCTCATGCTTTTGAACCTATTATTTAATGTGAATATCATATCTGAAAGTGTTCATTTCCAAAGAATGTAATTTACATACCTGTTCAAAGTCAAATGATACCTTTCTCTGTATAACTTTATACACTGAGACAAGTTTTAATAATTATCTTCTTTAATTAACCTCTGTGTCAATTTAGAATGGAAAGTGTATCTTATAACTTTGAAATTGCAATTCATCTTTGTCTTTGCAAATATTGCACCAAAGAAAATATACGCGCTGAACCTAGCCGCACTAATCATGTATACGCAAAACCCAATGCACAAGACTTTCACTTAGCTGATACACTTTCAGTTCCAAATTTCTACATTAGCACAGAAAACATTGTGATTCTGTTTTTCCTCATACACTACTCACTTTCTTGACGGAAATAACCAGCAATCTGCTCTGGCAAATGACACCTCACGGAGTCATTTTGCCGTGAAAACTCTTGGAACCATTAAACAAACATGTCCGCTGCATTTGAAGATTGCTGACTAATCTTATCAAGCCAATTTTACGAGAAACTTGGATTTCTTATGGTATCTTTGAATATACACATACATCTATCTGAAACCAAATTAAAAAATAGATAATCAACAAAACATAAACTATTGAAAGTAGAGGATATATATAAGTTACATGTAGGAACAATAATGTATGAGTTGAATGCAGGATGTCTACCTAGAGTACTGACTTCAATGTTCGTGCAAAATCAGGATATACACAAATATTATACTAGACAAGCTTCAGGCTATCATTTACCATTTCTTAGAAGCAAGTTTTCACAAATGACTTTGATTTACGCTGGCCAAAACATTGGAACTCGCTTGATAAAGGCCTTACCGGGGCAGCTAGTCTGCCTGTATTTAAGCGAAAATTGAAAGAGCCCCTTTTGGAACTTTACTGTGTTGGATTATAAAAAGTTTAATTCGTGTGCCACTCTCTACACCTACAATAGAATATGTACAACTCCAATTGTGAAAGCGTAACGATTTATCTCCCATGTGTTGTTAAATAGTCTTGTGATTTTTGTCTGTTATCTTGTTCTTGTTTTGTTCATGACTTGTATTCGTCTAGTCTCGTCCTGTCTTTCTCTTTCTGTGTTCTTCCTAGATTAGATTCCATGTTTCATTGTAAATATTGTCATATTATGTTTCTCACGTATCTATACCATATATCACAATGTATGAAGTTTGTGTTCTTATTGTCTAGTTTTGCTATTTTATGAGGAGCCTGATACAACAAGCCATGCTTCTACCAGGCTACCTCGTCTTTCTGAAGAATATTCTTGAATACCTCTGTAATAATAATGAAGTATGTTTGTATTTCTATTACCAATGTCACGAACGTTGTAAAAGCAGGAATTACTACAGAAAGACAAATAAATACAATACAATACAATATAAAGTGATGTATTTTGATGATTTCTTCAGCTTCACATAAGTGTATAAAAGGGTATTCTGATTTATATTCCTGTATACATGGTATAATGTTATCAACAAGTTCGGCTGATATGTGTGAATAAATTTACTTGATCTTTGACAGGTAACATGTGCAAAATACTTATACTTCCAAAGTCTTGCATGTCTTGCATGTTTCTTGCAGAAACAAAATAGATCACAAAATGAATGAGCAAAATGAACATGAATTATATGAAATTATCCACTTTCTTCCTCTCTCGATGTAAGGTCTTTCGTCGTTACTTTATCCCCTCCCCCTCGCTCTCTCTCCCTCTCCCCTTCTAGCGCTCTTTCCCCCTCTCTCTCCCCCCCCCCCCCCCCCCTCTCTCTCCCACTCCCCTCCCAGCACTCTTCCCCCTCTCTCTCTCCTTCTATCTCTCTCTTTCTCCCCTTCCAGCTCTCTTCCCTCTCTCTTTCTCCTTCTATCTCTCTCTCTCTCCCACTCCCCTTCTAGCTCTCTTTCCCCTCTCTCTCTCCCCCACTCCCTTTCTAGCTCTCTTTCCCCTCTCTCTCTCCTTCTATCTCTCTCTCTCTCCCCTTCCAGCTCTCTTCCCTCTCTCTTTCTCCTATCTCTCTCTCTCCCACTCCCCTTCTAGCTCTCTTTCCCTCTTTCTCTCCTTCTATCTCTCTCTCTCCTATCTTTCTCTCTCCCACTCCCCTTCTAGCTCTCTTGCCCCTCTCTCTTTCTCTCTCTCCCACTCCCCTTCTAGCTCTCTTTCCCCCTCTCTCTCCTATCTATCTCTCTCCCACTCCCCTTCTAGCTCTCTTTCCCCCTCTCATTATATCTCTCTCTCCCACTCCCCTGCTAGCTCTCTTTCCCCCTCTCTCTCCTATCTCTCTCTCTCTCCTATCTCTTTCTCTCCCTCTCCCCTTCTAGCTCTTTCCCCTCTCTCTCCTTCCATCTCTCTCTCTCTCTCCCACTCCCCTTCTAGCTCTCTTTCCCCTCTTTCTCTCCTTCTATCTCTCTCTCCCACTCCCCTTCCAGCTCTCTTCTCCCCCTCTCTCTCCCACTCCCCTTCTTCTCTCCTTCTATCTCTCTCTCTCCCCTCTCTCTCCCTCTCCCCTTCTAGCTCTCTCTCCTATCTCTCTCTCTCCCTCTCCCCTTCTAGCTCTCTTTCCCCCCTCCCCCCCCCCCCCCCCCCCCCCCCCCCCCCCCCCCCCCCTCCCTCTCTCTCTCTCTCCACTTCCAGCTCTTTCTCTTTCTGGGCATACTCTGTTGGCTATCAAGAAACCTTTGCATATAGTAACAAGCATTAACATCTCAATATAAGTAATGAATGTTTATTCAAATATTTCATTCAAAGCAGTTTACACAATAAGTTTGTGTACAAAACAATGACAGTATATACATGTTTTTAGTTTGCTCACATACATGTATCTACATAATTACTGTACTTAACAGTACTTAACAGTAAAAAAAAAATATAATGAACGACAAAGAAGTAGATTTTCTTCTTAAAACTAAAAGAGAAAAGAAAAAAGAAATGAGTTTGATAACTTACACATTTTGCCCCTGTTTGTTTTCTACTATGCAAAGAGCACAAAGTATATAATGATACAAACTTAACATAAATCTAAAATTTCAAATAACATTACTGAAGGTAGAAGCACTGATTTTCCAAATGTTAGCAGCGGTGGAAATATTCATCAGTGATTTGAGCTAGTGTAGATGGCAGCTTTCCCAAAATATATTTCCCAGTGAACAGGCTTCATGTTACTCTTGTTTTGAGGATAACTATTTCTCACATTTCAAATTATAAATCTATAACTTTACATCTACACAAAAGTCCTACTTTAGTGGACATGGAATGGCAAAAAGGGAATATTTTAACTATACATGATGCACAAAAATAAATCAAAATAATGCTGCTAGTGCCTCCTCCTAGCATAATAACAACTCACATAACTTACATGTAATATGGAATAGGGTTCAAATAGGAAATATTAAACAAAAAAAGAGGAAATTTTGATCAAACAAAATGAGCAAAGAAAATATGTACGGCAGTATCCCCAAAACGTATTTCAATTGAAACTGAATAAAAAACATACCATGATACCTAAAGGCCACGGCACACCTTACAATCGGTCTGCGATCCGATTTGTGTAATAAATCGGTATGGCATTAACATATTGGCATTTTAACAAATGAAATCTACCCTATTCATGTTCTGAAAAGTAATATCAATACTAAACATAGGGTTTTGGTGAGCAAAAATTAGTTTCAAATCGTAGGCAGTCGTACGATTTTTGTGATGTCACTACGAATCGGAGCCGATTTGGCCATTCCACCGACTAGAAAACTCGGCAAAGGCCGTATTATCGATTTTACTATCTGTATGACTACTCAGACCCTCAATCAAAAATATATTTTTCGTTTTTAAATGATTTGTCAAATGATATTACATTTTCTTCTGAAATCGGATCGCAGACCGATCGTAAGGTGTGCGGTGGCCTTAAGAAGAAGACTGGTGACATATCAAGAGAAATGGGTTCAGGTAAAGGTGATAAGAGGGATTTATTCATTTAAAAGTATCAAAATATAATCTTTGCCTTCAGACTAGTGTGCAGGTAGAAGTATAACACAAGAGTAATACAGTGCTGTGCATTCTATCTAAAACTTTCACAATTTAATCTTGCATTTGGAAAGAGTGATTGTACCACAGAAAATAGACCAACAACTGCCATGGCAAAGCAGCATGTGCTTCGAGCTTCATATCGACAGCACTTCAAAACCTCAGCAATGTGTGTATATTATATATATATATGTATATATATATATATATATATATATATACCGCACAACAAGGGTCCCAAGTCCTTGTGTTGCCATAAAGCCATTATGGTAATAGCCGGGAGGGCGCATTGTTATACATAATTTGTATATATATATATATATATATATATATATATATATATATATAAGAAAAAGACCAGTTGACATTTCATGCTTTTTTCTCCAACTATTTTATTTTCTCACGAATTTTCGACGATCCTCTCACCGTCTTTGTCAAGTGAATAAACAAAGATGGTGAGAGGATCGTCGAAAATTCGTGAGAAAATAAAATAGTTGGAGAAAAAAGCATGAAATGTCTACTGGTCTTTTTCTTTGATATTACTCCAACACGTGGACTTTCTATTCAAAATATATATATATATATATATTTTACTAAAGGGTACATTAGGTCGACACCTAACAATGCAGTTTATTTCGTCATAATAGCGACCCCTACATTAGGTCGACAGTTGAACAAAGAAAAAGAACAAAAACTGTCCTCCTAATGTACCCATTAGGGGTATATATATATAAACCTGATAATTATGATGAATAATGTGAAAATATATTTCAAATCTCTTGCTGTTTCTACAGAAACAATACACACCATTCTGTATCTTCTATGCTTCTATCATTGCACTCACTGGATTAGCCAAGACTACATAAGGAAAAAAAATTATTCAAAGCAAGATAGTCAATATAATGAACACCATTTAATGACAGTACCCTTTGTCCTATCAAACCCATCTTTGGTAGGTTTGAGGAAAAGGCATTATTTTTCTATTGATTTGGAACAGAAAGCATGATTCATTCTTCTCATATACGTATACACGTAGAGCTTATTATCAATATCAATTCATCAGTTCTGTTAAAAAGGGGAATGAAAAGCAACAAATATTACCCTATAATCATGTAGATAATTGTCAGCCTATTACAAATATCTTGAAATTACTCCTATTTGATTATTTAATAATTTAAGGAGAACAGTGTCTCCAAAAGTTGCAGTTTCCTTGCTAGACATTATCCCATGGGGGCTGCCATTTTCTTTACAAAGTAATGTCAGAGCAGTTCTATTTGTGAGATACCCACTGACCTGTACATTAGCTACAATGACACTCATGATCACCTGTGGAATGCATGACACTGGATTTTCTCGTAATAAGCCATTTTTTAGTCATGTACATTCAAATGAAGATACTTTTATCCCGTCATATAACCTATTTGTGTCAAGATATTTGGTTCAGCTGTTTTGTTAAGCAGGATCTGGCATGCACAAGTTGTTGCTTTGTCAGACAAAGGTTAGTCAGATGACAGGTTCGAATCCCGCTGGTTCCAATTTTTTCTGACTTGTGTTTTTCATTACAGATCGAGCATACGATCTTTAACACTGGGAGTAATATGCCGAAAGATTTGTTTACAAATTAAAAATTCCTCCCCAGTCAAGCTTCTTCGTTTACTAAAGGTTAGTCAATTCTTCAAAGAAGTGACAAAGACCTACAACTGCTCTCAGATATTGCCTGTGCGAGACAATGGGGGTACCAAGATGGCTGCCATTTTGCATCGGTGGCTTTAGTTGTACAATAGCTATTCATTATGCAACATCATATCCATTGTGTACAGGTAAATGAAAATGTATTAATATGACATCACAGTTTTTCAAAATGGCAGCCCCCATAAAAATAATATCTAGCAAGGAATCTGCAAACTTTAGAGAGACTGTTCTCCTTATTGAGTAATCAAATAGGAGTATTTTCAAGATATTTTGAACAGGCTGTCAATTTTCCACATGACTATCAGCTAATGTTTGTCAAGTTTCATTCTCCTTTAATTAATAGTTCAAACAAAGGAAACATTGAAATATTGAAATTAAATTTAATCACATATCTGTCAATCTAAAATAAGAGAAACCAAATGATCCACGCTACCTTTAACTCAGCAAAGCATTTTCTCTTTAATGACTCTTACTGGCATCATCGTCTATCCCTATGATCTCTAGATCCCCTCTCTCTAGTTCTATCCCTTTGTTCTCTATCCCTATTATCATGCCTATCTGATATGTACTCCTCCTTCTCATATCTTCTATCTCTTCTTTCTTCCCTTGCATCAGAATATCTACCATATCCATCATCCTCTCTATCTCTCTTTCTATCTTTCATATAAGATGCTTTATCATTTTCTCTACTTCTTCTCTCATCTCTTGGTTCTTCTGGTCTTTTTCTCTCATGCTCTTTTTCTGGTCTGCCCCTATGGTCTTCTTGTACATGATTTACCCCTCTATCTTCATTACTCTCCTCTTCATTTTCTTCCTCTTCCTCGCTATCATCACTATCACTGTCATCGCTATCACTGCTGTCTTCACTCTCGCTCTGCTCTTTCATACGCTCAGGCTGTTCTCTCTTACGCTCTTCCCCTTTCCTACTAGAAGACTGAACTTGCTCTTTTTCACTCTCTTCACTTTCACTATCATCACTATCACTATCCTCATCACTGTCTTCATTCTCACTTTCTTCACTGTCACTATCATCACTCTCATCCCTTGTATTCTTAGTAGACTCTGGTCTTCGCTCTTCTTCCACCTTTTCATCTCTTCTACTATCGTTCTCGTTTTCTTCTGTCTCACTCTCTTCTTCACTGCTGTAATCGTCACTAGAATCTTCCTCACTACTATCCTCCTCTTCGCTGCTTGATTCTTTCTCCTCTTCCTTCTTTTTTCTTCGTTCCCCATGCTTCTCATCATAAGCATCTTCTCTCCCTTCATCTGCTCTCTCTCTTTCTACTTCATCCTTCCTATTTCTATCATGTCTTGCCAAGTCCTCTCTGTTGGTGTATCCTCTGTCTTCATTTCTTCTTGCTGGTTCTTCTCTCTCATCTCTTCTGCCCCTTGATCTTTGATCTAATTCATTTTCTTCAGTTTCCCTCTGCCTTCTGCGACTGTCACTCCTGCTCCTACTTTCAGTCTCCATCCGTTCTTCTCTTTCTTTTCTCCCGTTCCTGTCACTATCTTCATAAACATCATCGGCATGTCTACCTTCATGTCTTCTCTCTTCCCTTCCCTTTCTTTTGTCATCCCTCCTTTCTTCACCTCTCTTCTTACCATCTTCTCTACTTCTTTTCTTCTCTGGAATATCATCACTGTAGCCTCGTTCTTTAGACCTAGTGTTTTCTTCATCTGAACCATCATCTCTTTCTCTTTCTCTCCTCCTATCCTCCTCTCTCCCTCTTCTCTCATCATCTTTTCTATTCCGTGTCTTCTCCGGTATCGCATCCCTGTAGCCCTTATCTTTAGACCTTCGAGTATCTTTTTCATCTGATGATACATCTCTTTCCCTCCTCCTAACCTCCTCTCTCCCTCTCCTTTCACTGTCATTTTTACTTCTTTTCTTCTCTGCTACCTCTCTGTAGCCTCTATTATCAGACCTTCTTGTGTTTTCCTCTTCTGAAGATACATCCCTTTCTCTTTGACTCTTTCTTTCCTCACCCCTCTCCCTCCTCCCTTCATCTTTTTTATTTCCTTTCTTCTCTGGTATTTCATCTCTATAACTCTTTTCTCTAGACCTTCTTATATTTTCCTCATCTGAAGATGCATCTTTTTCTCTCCTTCTGCTTTCATCCCTCTCTCTCCTCCGATCATCCTTTTTCGAGTTTTTCTTTTCCGGTACTTCATTTCTGTACCCTTTTCCTTTGGACTTCCTGTTATTGTCATCTGTTGATACATCCCTGTCCCATTCTCTCATCCTTTCATCATCTCTTCCTCTTCTCTGATCTTCTTCAATCATTCTCCGTCTCTCATCTCTCCTTCCTCTCCTGCCATGTCTTTCATCTTCTTCTTCTTCACTCTCTTCCCTATCTTGTCTGTCTCTTTCTTCTTCATGTATATTTCTCCTGCCTCTTTCACGCTTCCTTCCACCCATTACAGATTCATCTTCATCAATATCATGTCTCTTCCTCTCATCTCTACTTCTATCTTTGTCTTTTCTCCTGACTTCTTTACCTTCCTCACTACTCTCTCTATTTCTCCTTCTTTCCTCTCTTTCTTCCTCTCTTCTTAGTTGCTCTCTAAGCCGAGCTGCTAGTTCTTCATCACTATCCCTTTCTTCTACTTCCCTTCTATGTCTTCTTTGATCCCCTTTCCCTTCTCTTCCTCTTTTGTTATTACCATCCTCTCTCCTATGCTTGTCATCACCTCTTCTCCTTTCATTTTGAACTTCCATTTCATTTATCCTCCGACAAGCTCTGGCCACTTCATGTCTATCCTCTCCACGATGTCTGTCTCTGTCTCTGTGCAATGTGTCATTAGTTAGTTCTTCACTCTCACTATGTACCTCCCTTTGTCTTCGATCTGATTTCTTGTGCCTTTGCTCCCGTCTATCTGGCTTTGCTTGGTGTTTTTCCACTTCTCTCCTTGACTTATCAGACTTTCTTTTTCTTCTTCTTTCCTCATCGCTTCCTGTTTTACAAAAGAGAAAATTAAAAAAAACACCCAGAAAATTAAAGCAATATTGCATCCTCCTTGTTCCTTACACATACCTTACGAGGCTGATTATTATATTTTAATTCAAACTAGGAATGTTTAACAAAGTCTACTCTATCCTATTCAGTGAATAGGACTCCATCAATATCCTACATCTTTATTTTCAATTTCTGAAGGGGTTGCAGCAGGAAACTACTGATCTTGAATCTTGTTGTCAAAAAAATCGACTTTCAATCATTCTTGATGAATACTGCTATATTATGTTCACTACATATTAATGAAATTAAATTACATATTTTATTGTTTTCATTCTCTTTAAGCTCTTACCGGAGCTCTCATCTTCAGATTCCTCCTCCTGTGAAGAATCTTCTTCATTCCCGCTATCAGTCGATTCGTCTCTCCTTCTCTTTTTCTTTTCCTTCTCCTTCTCCTTCTTGTACTTTCTCCTCCTCCTGTCCTCCTCTTCACTATCCTCACTGTTACTCTCATGTCTCTTCTTCTTTTTCTTCTTCCTCTTCCTGTCTTCCTCTTCACTCTCTTCGATGCTACTCTCCTCTTCTTCTTCCTCACTATCACTATCATCACTATCGCTCTCTTCCAAGGGTTGTTGCTGCTGCATGATCTGACGCTGGAAGTTCTTTAGGTGATCACGAAGGTCATCCCTATATTAAGTGGTATACAATAATAAAATATGATTAGTACACGAATAAGCTTTAAATGGTACATTAACATACTGCATATTTCAATCAATGGTTTTGATATTTTTCTTAACCCATTCGCGACAGAGTGACCACATTACGTGGTTTGCCTTGTTTACAAGAAAACTAGAAAGTTTGATGACCCCAAACTTCGCCTGCCGATGCAGAAATATTTTGGCCAATCAGAACACTCATTACTTCGTCTCACCAAAAAATCTATTTCAGGTTTATGAATTTTAGAAGACCCATTATTGGCCATTTCACTTCAAATCCGTACGAGCCTGCAATGAATATTCATATCTATTGTTCCCCGCCAATGTTTTTATCTACAACTTCAATTAGAGTCAGGCTACCCTAGCACGTCTAATTTCTCCTCTATTTCTTATCTTCTGTGCATTTCTGTTTATTTCCCCTGGTTTTTTCCACTTTGTTGTGGAAGTTTTTGTGATTTATTTTATCCTGGTGGACGTGTAGTACGTGATTTTAATTGTTTTCGGTGAAAATCTGGTGAGTTTGTTCGACGTGAGTGAGTCTATCGCACTCGCGAGTGTTCGCGTGTGTTGTGAATGGGCTGTGTGGTTGTGAGTACGGTAGTGCCTGTGTGTGCAGTGCCAGCGCAGTGCCAGCGCAGTGCCAGTGATTTCGTAGTAGTAGGATTGAACTTTTTTCTTTGGGTTACTTACGGTCCTGTCATTTGAGCTTTGAGTTAGTTTATAACTTATGTCTGTTTGAGTGGATTTCGTAGTTGTAAAATATATACAACAACTGTATGTATTTAAAAAAATATTCGTGTGAATTTGCAAAATTTGTCTGGTGGCTGAGGCTTGCCGAATGTACGCCAGTATACACTTTGACTTTGTTGTGTGATGTGTGATGACTGAGCTGAGTGAGTTAGCTTTGTGCCTCGCATGCATGTCATTTTGAAGTCGAGATCCAACTTATTTTGTCGTCATTTTTATTTTATCCAAGCCCGATGAAAAAAAAACAACCCCAATTGCAATGTAAAGAAAGAACATGAATACATTTACTAACACTGACATGACTGAACACTGAATACAATTTGCTAACATTTTTTTTCCTCACCACGCCACGCTCTCTTACATGTCTAATCAATTACTTTTAGGGGAGGGATGTTTCAATAACAATATATCTTTTTCAGAAGAATTTTTTCAAGGGTGGGGACACACCAAGTTATGACCCTGGATATGCCAAAATTTATTGGTGGGGGGGGGGGGGGATGTGCCTCTTGTGATCCCCTTTGAATGGCTACTGCTTATATAATAATAATCGCAACAAAACAAAACCTATATTGGGTTTACTTTATTTTATACACAACAGGGGAACCAACCAGTAAAAATATATCTATTTCAGCAGTTTCAAGAATAATCAGGTAAGACCTACAATTCAATTTATTCATCAACGTAAAGGAAAATCTTGTGCTTGAGGTCATCATTCAGCACATCAATTTCCACCAGTGTTATTGTTTACATTACCGAGAAAAAAGGGGGGGGGGGGGTTGTCGTTGAGTCACTCTCATTCTTGGTCACTAGGCAATGTTTACCAGTGGGCTGCAGTAGTTTAGAATTACCAGTCCTGGGTAATACTATATTTATTTTTTGCTTGTATTCTCTGTTGTAATATAGGCTTCTGGTAGTTCAAACATTCAATTGTTATTATTGCTACATATATAAGACCATTATATTCAACTCCAACACGTTCAATCAGATAATGAAAGAACTATTTTCAAGAATTTCCAAATGAATGACTAGATGACAGACTATTGCACGCATTCCGATCCTTTCCACAGACAAGCAGAACACACTTTACATGTTGTCCGTAACATAGGTTACACACACGCACACACAGGCAAAAATACACGTGTACGACGGTATACACTGGTTCTATACCGGTGTGTACGATGAATCACATTCCTCCCTTTCAATTCCCACGCTTCCCCCCCCCCCCCCCCCCTACTAAGCCAAGCTAAGCTAGCGATGGCTGAGGTCCTTCGCGTAGATATACCATTTTGGGACAGGGTGAATGACAACTTGGGGACAAAATCACAGACTTATAAAAACTTTGAGCAAGGTCAGTTTGCTAATAATACGAAATTTTTCTGATTTTACATGTATGTAAGTAAAGATATTACTTCTCTCATTTTGTGACTTTATCCGACTCGATCCCTTACTGCTCGGGGTGTCATTTTTCAACCCCCCTGTACAGAGTCGACGAATCCAAAATCATGTCGTGCAAGCATGAATGACTAGAATAGATGATTCCACTTTGAAATGGGCATGCACTTTCAAGAATGACAGACAAACAAACATAAATAAGATAGTTCTGAATATAAAAAGTACATTGTATCACTATTTCAGAATACAACAGATTACTTTTCTAAATGATAGCTTTCATAATGATTTCATTTCAATTGAATGGTGTAAATCACAGGCATATTTAGCTTGGGAACAGTCCCTCTCAAACTGCATGTCCCTTTTGGCGAGTGTCGTGTTCCTAGACTTGCAAGGGCATGCGCTGCGCTTGTTGCCGTCTTTGAAGAGTGGACGTCATGATCCATTTTTAGAAAATCGATGTCGCGAATGGGTTAATTTTGATTTAAAATACCTATAAAAACTACACCTAAAGCTTGAGACTTAAAGATGAGAGACCTTTTGTAAATATAAGGAGATCACGAAACAAGATATTCCACACAATGACATGTGAAGACTTAATTTTGTACAGTAAATTGACAACTGCTACAGCCAATTTAGTGTTCTGGCAAAAAAAGAACATGTTACTGTTTTTTGTCCCCTGTTGGCGAATTGAGTAACCTTGTCTTGCAGAGAAAGAAGTGTCTCTCCATGTACAATTGGAAAAAAAAGACTTATGCACAAGTTTTGGGGGAGTTATCCAACTAACTAATCTACCCACCCACCCATGTAGTTTCTCTGAAGTATAATGATAAAGAAAAGACTTAAACGAGATCTTTAAGTCCAGGAATCTACCCACCCAACGAACAGTGTTCATCCATGCACAATTAGAAAAAAAAGACTTACGTGAGACCTCCAAGTCCAATGGTGGTGAAGAAGTTGATGGCAAATCTTGTATGAGCGGGATTGTTCCTAGGTAACATGCCTTCAAAGAATGGCATAAGGGTTCTGTAATAGAGCAAATTACATCATATATGTAAATTAATGGGACTAGTACAGAGTTCTGTAAACAAACACAGAGATGACAGGAGGGTGGGTCCTTTGGAATATTAACAGAGTACTTTATATTACTAACAGTACCTTCCTTTTAATGAATGAATAAAAAAATGAAAATAATCTTGAAAAGATAATTGGAGAAGAGAATAATGATGGAGTAATGAGAAATACATCATCCCAATCATGTTTAAATTAATTGAAGAGAGTTAATCAGTTGTCTCACGATGTGCAAACGTAAACGTAGGAAGTCTGACGTTTCGGCTGCTATATACTGCTAGCCTTAGTCATAGACAATGAGCCGAGATCACGCTGAGCGGGTCTTAAGTAGCGGCGGGAGCCGCCCGGAGCGGCCGGATGTACGCTCGGACCACTCGCGCTGTGATTGGTCGCTGCCGTTGACCAATCACCAGGCGCGGCATTGTTCCCTGCCGTGTCAGCGCTGTGATTGGTCGCTGCCGTTGACCAATCACCGGGCGCGGCGTTGTTCCAAGCGCCGGCGGAGTAGGTGCGCACCTACTCCGCCGGCGCTTGGAAAAGCATGATATTCACGTTGTGTTTAAGTCCGACACAACTTTTCGCAGCCAGCTGGTCCACCCGAAGGATCCTGTCCTCCCTGATAGGCGCGATGGAGTTGTCTACAAGATCCCATGTTCGACCTGTGACAAGGTTTATATTGGCGAGACTGGTAGACCCGTCGGGGAGCGCATGCATGAACATCGCCGGGATGTTCGCCTCGGACGCACTGATAGCTCGGCTGCTGCTGAGCATGCTTGGACTGCCCCGGCTGGGATAATATCAGTTGCGTTGCGCAGGACAAGCACTGGTACACGCGCCGGGTGAAAGAAGCTATTCAGATCCGATTGCACTCGAATAACATTAACAGGGATAACGGCATTGACATCCCTAACGAATGGTTATCTGCTATTCAGCGCCACGCAGCTAACCGGTTAGAACCGGCCAAGGATAGCGTGGCCCCCGCCGACACGGCAGGGAACAACGCCGCGCCCGGTGATTGGTCAACGGCAGCGACCAATCACAGCGCCGACACGGCAGGGAACAATGCCGCGCCCGGTGATTGGTCAACGGCAGCGACCAATCACAGCGCGAGTGGTCCGAGCGTACATCCGGCCGCTCCGGGCGGCTCCCGCCGCTATTTAAGACCCGCTCAGCTTGATCTCGGCTCATTGTCTATGACTAAGGCTAGCAGTATATAGCAGCCGAAACGTCAGACTTCCTACGTTTACGTTTGCACATCGTGAGACAACTGATTAACTCTCTTCAATTATTCTTCACCACGATGAACCTCTTCCAATCATGTTTAAATTATACAGAACTTTTGAAAGAGTTTGATAGAAAATAATGAAAATAAAATTCAGGTGTAGAAGAAGTAATCCAAATCAGATCGAATTTTGCTTATTACTTTACTTTAAAATTTCTTACATTTTTTGTACAGACCAAATGGAAAAGAAGCTTGCAAGATACGTCACCGAGTTGCAAATTGGGTTCGATGGATTACAACTTTAACTAGATGAATCTTCGACTTATGCCTCCGCCATCACCAGATTGGAAATGTATGGCATACATGTACATGTACACTCTAAAAAGGATTGGTCCAACAAAATTACAAATAATTTCTTGGTACTACAAAATTTCAATATGGCACGAAAAAGAGACATGATAACAAAGCTTATAAAACAAATTACTTGAAATCAACTATATTATACTTGGTAAACCCGGACGCAACCTAGACGCCGTAATTTCAGAACAATCGCAAGCTTGGACGAACTCCTTTTGTCTGCACAGAAGAGGTTCATGCAATTGAATGTAAGCGGCTTCCAGAAAGCGTAAATGCGCTGAGCTTCTGGCCCGGGACATAATTGAGAATTGGTCGTCGGCATAGCTTTGTGTGCAAGCTGGATTGTTCAGCAAGTGGAGACCAATCGCTGAATCGCATTTGGCTATCTTTGGTCTGTTAGCGTGCATTTCAAATTTGCAGGCACGGACGGGCTGCGTGCGCTGATTGGTTGTACAGTTCCGAATAGTCGAGGGGATGTGTTGTTTAATGCGATCAGCCAACCGCTGAGAAGTACGGCCCACGTACCTGGCATCGCACCGGCACTGAAATTGGTAAATAACATTACTCAAGTGGGGGGTGGGTAGTACATCCTTGCTAGTTGACGGTAGCATCCTGTGTGTAGAAAACACAATGCATGTCGAAACCGCGTAATAACAACGTGACACTGCGTGTTTGATCTGACTGGCGTATTTGTCAGATACCTTACCCCTCCAGGGTAGTTTGAGATACAAGGGGCATTTGGCAGGCCCAAATCTGACACCAGATTTGGATTGTGCCTCCAGCGTCCGTGTTATGGTGCGAGATACAACATGCTCAAGTTAACCATTGTCAAGGAGAATAGTTTTGATTTTCGCGATTTCGGGAGCTAATTTGCCCGCAGAGCAAATCCTAAGGGCGCAGCACACTAAGTTTCTAATGAGCCCAATCTTGTATGAAGTTGCACTGTACGAGTCCCATCTTGTGTATTGCCCGGTGAATGAAGGCTTGCGGTAGACGGAAGTGATAAATTTCCCATCACTTCTCTCCACGAGAACGTCGAGAAATGGGAGCGCATTGGACAGTTCAATTTCACATGTGAATTTTAGCGCGGGATGGAGCCGGTTCAGTTGTGTAAGGAAAACCTCACACGCTGCGCGGTTGTCAAAAATTGCAAACGTATCATCAACATACAGACAATACACATGCGGGACTATATTAAGATCGGTGGCGTTCTGTAGCAGGCGCATTTCATGAAAGCCAACAAAAATGTTAGCGAGCGCGGGGCCTAATGGGGATCCCATAGCCATACCATCTATCTGTGAATACATCGTATCATTGAAACTAAACTCAACCGCGCGAGTGGCCAAGTTCATGAGATCAATGAATACGGGCTCAGGAACAGGTGGTGAGTCTAAGTCGCCATGATAGAGATAAGAAGCACAGATGTCAAAAGCTTCTTTCAGTGGCACGTTGGTAAATAGGCTAGAGATATCGAATGAACACATAACACAATTCCTATTATCAAGGGGCAGATCGCGGACGAGTTTAGCAAACGTAAACGAATCTCTAACAGTATGAACAGACAAACAATCTAAGACTGGCTAAAGTTGCTCGCTTAGCCATTTTGCCAGTTCATGCTGCGCTGACCCAGCCATCGATAGAATAGGACGAAGCGGAACGTTGGCTTTGTGGGTTTTGGGGAGGCCGTACATGCAGGGTCTTAGCGAGCCATGTGGTCGAATTCTATCATAATCTGGCTTAGACAAATCGCCGCGTTTACATAAATGTAATAAATGTTGTTGGAGCTTGGTTTCCAAAGTGGCTGTGCGATCATGTCCTGGGACAGCACCTATGCGACAAAACTTTGATTCATCATTGTACTGCCGAACCGATAGAGTTTCAACGATGCAATAATATTGGCATGCTTATTGCGTGTTTTCCTTTCCATTTGCTCATCGATGGAAGCTATGTAGCGCGTGAGCCGAAACAAATCGAAGAACGAAATAAATTCTCGAACTTTGCGCCAGGCGCGATACGTGGATCTGTAGTTACAAACTACAGATCCACGTATCGTGTGTACAATCCAGGATAAGAGAGTACATATCACCAACCTCTCTGATCACATGCTTTCCGACACAGAGGCATTTGTGTTAGCACATGGCTTTAATTTCCGCGTGCCCAAGTCGAAAATCAATCAAGAAGAGGTATTCGCAGAATTTGAGTTGTTGTACTCTCAGCTGTTTAGACACATTCCTACTTCCAAGGAAGACGGAGAGTCACTCAAAGCGGGCTTATCAGATCTTGCGCATGCGTATTGTGGCATTCCCAATGATATGTCAGATTTTCACATGACTCGCGAATGCTTGGTGGCACTACGCGGACTTAAAGCCAATCCTGATATTCATATATGCAAACCCGGTGTCGTCATTCTAAATAAAAGTGACTATGTTAACAAAATGTCTGACATTCTTCATGATGAATCAAAGTTTTGTCGCATAGGTACTGTCCCAGAACAAGATCGCACAGCCACTTTGGAAACCAAGCTCCAACAACATTTATTACATTTATTTAAACGCGGCGATTTGTCTAAGCCAGATTATGATAGAATTCGACCACATGGCTCGCTAAGACCCCGAATGTACGGCCTCCCCAAAACCCACAAAGCCAACGTTCCGCTTCGTCCTATTCTATCGATGGTTGGGTCAGCGCAGCATGAACTGGCAAAATGGCTAAGCGAGCAACTTCAGCCAGTCTTAGATTGTTTGTCTGTTCATACTGTTAGAGATTCGTTTACGTTTGCTAAACTCGTCCGCGATCTGCCCCTTGATAATAGGAATTGTGTTATGTGTTCATTCGATATCTCTAGCCTATTTACCAACGTGCCACTGAAAGAAGCTATTGACATCTATGCTTCTTATCTCTATCATGGCGACTTGGCGACTCACCACCTGTTCCTGAGCCCGTATTAATTGATCTCATGAACTTGGCCACTCGCGCGGTTGAGTTTAGTTTCAATGATACGATGTATTCACAGATAGATGGTGTGGCTATGGGATCCCCATTAGGCCCCGCGCTCGCTAACATTTTTGTTGGCTTTCATGAAATGCGCCTGCTACAGAACGCCACCGATCTTAATATAGTCCCGCATGTGTATTGTCTGTATGTTGATGATACGTTTGCAATTTTTGACAACCGCGCAGCGTGTGAGGTTTTCCTTACACAACTGAACCGGCTCCATCCCGCGCTAAAATTCACATGTGAAATTGAACTGTCCAATGCGCTCGCATTTCTCGACGTTCTCGTGGAGAGAAGTGAAGGGAAATTTATCACTTCCGTCTACTGCAAGCCCACATTCACCGGGCTATACACGAGATGGGACTCGTACAGTGCAACTTCATACAAGATTGGGCTCATTAGAAACTTAGTGTGCTGCGCCCTTAGGATTTGCTCTGCGGGCAAATTAGCTCCCGAAATCGCGAAAATCAAAACTATTCTCCTTGACAATGGTTACCTTGAGCATGTTGTATCTCGCACCATAACACGGACGCTGGAGGCACAATCCAAATCTGACACCAGATTTGGACCTGCCAAATGCCCTGTGTATCTCAAACTACCCTGGAGGGGTAAGGTATCTGACAAATACGCCAGTCAGATCAAACACGCAGTGTCACGTTGCTATTACGCGGTTTCGACATGCATTGTGTTTTCTACACACAGGATGCTACCGTCAACTAGCAAGGATGTACTTCCCACCCCCCACTTGAGTAATGTTATTTACCAATTTCAGTGCCGGTGCGATGCCAGGTACGTGGGCCGTACTTCTCAGCGGTTGGCTGATCGCATTAAACAACACATCCCCTCGACTATTCGGAACTGTACAACCAATCAGCGCACGCAGCCCGTCCGTGCCTGCAAATCTGAAATGCACGCTAACAGACCAAAGATAGCCAAATGCGATTCAGCGATTGGTCTCCACTTGCTGAACAATCCAGCTTGCGCACAAAGCTATGCCGACGACCAATTCTCAATTATGTCCCGGGCCAGAAGCTCAGCGCATTTACGCTTTCTGGAAGCCGCTTACATTCAATCGCATGAACCTCTTCTGTGCAGACAAAAGGAGTTCGTCCAAGCTTTGCGATTGTTCTGAAATTACGGCGTCTAGGTTGCGTCCGGGTTTACCGAGTATAATATAGCTGATTTCAAGTAATTTGTTATATACCTGCGTGATAACCTGATGAGTGCAGGTCGAAAAGCTTCGTTATCATGTCTCTTTTTCGTGCCATATTCAAATTACAAATCTTTTCACTTAAAAAGCACAGGAGACAGAAAATTTATTTCATTTCATTTTCAAATAAAAAACTTACCATTGATGACTTACAATCATCAAATACACCAAGGAAATAGATATTTTATAGCAAATATACCACTGTCCCCTTGAAATTTTTAAAATAAGTAGGCCTAGACTCCATACATCACTCCATACATTTTATGTATATAATGACCTCTATGACCTTTGAACGTTGACCTTGAGACCCTAAAATCTAATCAGTTCATCGTCCCTCACATATGCATACATTGGCCAAGTTAGAGGTTGATCTGTTAAACAGTTCTTCAGTTATCACAAGAACGAACCATTTTTATGTGTATAATGACCTCTATGACCTTTGACCTTTGACCTTGAGACCCCCAAAATCTAATCGGTTCATCGTCCCTCACATATGCATACATGGGCCAAGTTAGAAGCTGATCCGTCAAACAGTTCTGAAGTTATTGCGAGAACGAACCATTTTTATGTACATAATTCCCTCTGTGACCTTTGACCTTGAGACCCCAAAATCTAATCAGTTCATCGTCCCTCCCATATGCATACATGGGCCAAGTTACAAACTGATCCAAAAAACAGTTTTGAAGTTATCGCGAGAACGAAAAGGGGACGGACGGACGACCCAAAAACATAATGCCTCCGGCACCACCTACGGTGGGCGGAGGCATAAAAATTCATAACTTTCTTATTTCTTGTCGGATTTTGCTCAAACTGTCACTACTCTGTTTCTCTCATTTTTCTGCATTTATTCAAGTGAAATAAATACTAGGATGGACTTTCCCTTGAACTACAGTTGCTTTTTTTCAGTCAAAAGGAGATACATAGCTTTACATGTATTATACATTGGCTCTCATATCATCCATGAATTAAACAGTAAAGTACAGGTCTTTCTCTTGTGCAATTCACTATTGCTACTTACGCATCCTTGAGTCTGTCATTGAGCTTTGGGAGTCCCATGTATTCTGATAATTCTTGGAAGAGGATCTTAATGAAGATACGACTGGATGAGGTGGTTTCTTCTTCATTCAGGTGAATGCAATCAATGACCTGTGTGATAAAAGATTTAGAGTGACGCATACTAGTACCAAGCTTAAAGTTCACAGCTCAGCTAGTTGAGATATGGTGATAAAAAACCCCCAAACCATTAATTTCTTGACCTCTATGACCTTTGACATTTGACCTATAGTGATAGAAACTATCACTGAGTTTGAAGTTCATACCTCAAACGGTTCTTGTGATATCGTGCTAATGAGGTTAAAAACCTGAAATTTCATGGAAATTGACCACTACGAGCTTGGCTCTTTGACCTACATAACTCCAAATCTAATCAGATTGTTTTTCTATATGGCGATACAGTTAACCTTGCATAACTCAGAGTCGCATCAGTCGAACTTTCCCTAAGTCAAAATCAATTCTTTTGACCAAACTGCAAAATATGTGTTATTTACATTTCCTAAGTCGAGTTTTACATAAGTCGAACTACAGCCCTGGAAAAAATTATTAGACCAAGCTTCTGTAATAAGGGTACTATAATATGCATACAAAACTATAAAAATGATTTGCCTTTGTATTTCATTGAATGAATACTGAATTCCAGCAATTATAACTTGCTTTTATGATATTTTATTTCTTTATCGGTAACCATTCTTGGTATAATAATTTTTTCCATGGCTGTATTTTTGGTGGTCCCAACAGATTTGACTTATGCAAAGTTAACTGTACATACTAGCACCAAGTTTTAAGTTCATACATGTATCTCAGAGGGTTCTTCAGAACAAGGATAAAAACCTAAAATTCCATGGCAATTGACCTCTATGACCTTTAAACTATGTACCAAACAAAAACTAATAAGATCATCTTCCTATAGTGAAACATTAAGGTGATACATACTACCACCAAGTTTGAAGTTCATACCAGAACTTGTTATTGAGATATCGCGTTAACAACAAAGCAGGATGGACAGACGGACGGACAACCCCAAAACATAATGCCTTCGGTGGGCGGAGGCAGACAAATTCTATACTGTAAATGCAGACATATTCGCTGTACATTAATTTTCACGGATTTCGCTCTATTTTCGGCGGGCGCAAATTCTAGAACTCGCAAAAATATTAGCCTGATTTCCTATGCGGGTTGAATTGCGCACTTCAGCACATTAATATGTGTGTGCGTCCAATTAATTTTTGAGCGTGTTTGTGTAGTTGCGCATGTCGTATGCATTGAATGGACTGCGTGTGTGTAAATTAATAAATGGAGTGGGTGTACATAGGAGCATGTAATTGTGCAGCGCGAATTTAAGAACCCGCGAATGTGTCTTGGGGTCACTCAGCGCGAAAATTTAATTGCACGAAAATAACAGCATTTACAGTATATTGCAGCAGTGGCAAATAAAAAAAAATATCACCATTATTGTTTCATGGGCAACCTACACAATTCAATTCAATTCAATTCAATTTTATTTTCATTTCCAACAGAAAGGTACATATCAAAGTGCATTTTAACAAAATAACACGATAACCAGTAATTATGACAATTAAATGAATGGAAAATAACATTATTATAATTAAGAGGAAAAAAAAAACAAAAAAACAATAGACCTGTTTACTAAGTTAGTCAAATTTATGAATGTTTCTCTCCAGAATCCTTAGTTACCAACTATTTGGTGCACCTGCTATGCATAATGGCATCTCTATAGATGGATTCCATTTTGCATACATTAGTTGTTGCTATGTCGGGCAAGCCTCTGGCAAGCTTTTGAGTCGTCAAGACAAACTTTTGTTCAAAAAGTATGCATAAAATTAGTAAACAGGTCTATTGTATGGACTACCATTTGAATATGTGTGCAACCCCAAATGAAAATTGAAGTGAGCGTCCTGCTACTGCTACATTGTACTTACCGTCCATGAGATAGCATCTGTATAGAGCAGATGGGAGAAGAACTTTGCGACATTCCTCAGTTTGTTTGTATCTAGACGATGGCATGTCTCATATTGTTCAGCAAAGATCGCTTCATATTCCCTGACATACTCCTGCTTCAGCTGACAGAACCTCTGCACATAACAAAACAATCTTCAGCATTAAATATCAATCACATCAACATACTTTGGGTATAATCATTCATCTTTTGGGGAACATCCATGATCTGTCTACATTATCAAAATGAATGGGCTTCTCATGACCTACAGCATCTTGAATAATTTATAAACAGCATGAGGAAAATACTCTGCAACCAGGAAAACTTGTGCCAGTAACTAAAATTTGATTATGATGTAAGGATCTCTGGGCTATTGATCCAAAAACTTGTCATAGGTCCTCAGCCTTGTACATAAACTGTTACATACAATTATTATGTCATTACATCAATGATCTGAATAATGGGCAGTGCTCAATATTTTCATCAAGCATCGTGTGGTGTATTTCAAATAAGATTTGAATGTGGGTACCTGTCCTAATAATCCAAAGAACTTCTCATAGGTCCTCTGTTGAGCACAGCAATCCAAGATCATGAGGCAAACTTCTTTCTGTAGTGGAGAAAATTAAGGACATGACACAATATTAAAGGAAAATTAAATTTGAAACAAAGAGATATCTGTTAAATGGAAGCCATTGTAATTGATAAAATTAACATTTTGTTATGCATGTCACATAATGTTCCCATTACCTTTAAAAATATCAACTTGGCAGCTAAGAGACAGCAATGAAGATAAATTATTTTTACAAGTTATATGTTCAATGAACATGGGCTGAGATAGACAAAGAACCTGTCTAACCTCTTGGCCTGGTTTTAACTCCATCTTAAGCATCTTGTGAGCACACTCTTCAAAGTCAAGACTAGACTGTATAGTGAGGTAGATGATACGTCTTAGAGCTGTCAAATTGGTCTCTGTGTTATCCTTAATCTCCATCTTCTCTTCTTCTGTGCATTAAAGAAATAAGAAGAGTGAAAGAGAAAGGAGCAAAGAGAAAGGAGGAAGAAAGAGAAAGAAGGAGGAAAGAGAAAGAAGGAGGAAAGAGAAAGAAGGAGGAAAGAGAAAGAAGGAGGAAAGAGAAAGGAGGAAAGAGAAAGAAGGAAAGAGAAAGAAGGAGGAAAGAGAAAGAAGGAAAGAGAAAGGAGGAAAGAGAAAGAAGGAGGAAAGAGAAAGAAGGAAAGAGAAAGGAGGAAAGAGAAAGAAGGAAAGAGAAAGAAGGAGGAAAGAGAAAGAAGGAGGAAAGAGAAAGGAGGAAAGAGAAAGAAGGAGGAAAGAGAAAGAAGGAGGAAAGAGAAAGGAGGAAAGAGAAAGAAGGAGGAAAGAGAAAGGAGGAAAGAGAAAGAAGGAGGGAAGAGAAAGGAGGAAAGAGAAAGAAGGAGGAAAGAGAAAGAAGGAAAGAGAAAGGAGGAAAGAGAAAGAAGGAAAGAGAAAGAAGGAGGAAAGAGAAAGAAGGAAAGAGAAAGGAGGAAAGAGAAAGAAGGAGGAAAGAGAAAGGAGGAGGGAAGAGAAAGGAGGAAAGAGAAAGAAGGAGGAAAGAGAAAGAAGGAAAGAGAAAGGAGGAAAGAGAAAGAAGGAAAGAGAAAGAAGGAGGAAAGAGAAAGAAGGAGGAAAGAGAAAGGAGGAAAGAGAAAGAAGGAGGAAAGAGAAAGAAGGAGGAAAGAGAAAGGAGGAAAGAGAAAGAAGGAGGAAAGAGAAAGGAGGAAAGAGAAAGAAGGAGGGAAGAGAAAGGAGGAAAGAGAAAGAAGGAGGAAAGAGAAAGAAGGAAAGAGAAAGGAGGAAAGAGAAAGAAGGAAAGAGAAAGAAGGAGGAAAGAGAAAGAAGGAGGAAAGAGAAAGGAGGAAAGAGAAAGAAGGAGGAAAGAGAAAGAAGGAGGAAAGAGAAAGGAGGAAAGAGAAAGAAGGAGGAAAGAGAAAGGAGGAAAGAGAAAGAAGGAAAGAGAAAGGAGGAAAGAGAAAGGAGGGAAGAGAAAGAAGGAGGGAAGAGAAAGAAGGAGGAAAGAGAAAGAAGGAAAGAGAAAGAAGGAAAGAGAAAGAAGGAAAGAGAAAGGAGGAAATGAAGATAAAAAGGCAAGGAGCAAAAATAAGGGAAAAAAGGAAGAAACAAAAAACAATGAAATATGATTACGTTGACAAATTTAAACAAGTAACAATCTTGAGAGAACAAGATCTTGATATTATAAATGATTCAGATGAAAATTAAATGAGATTCAAAATAGAATACATGTACACAGCCATTCCACAGACCTACATGTACTACTAAATTCTGCAGCAAATTAAACCTAATACCATTGATGGTACATTTTATACTCTCCTAATACAAGTGAATACCATATAAAGATGAAATGTAAGGAAAGAAAAATTGAGCATGAAAATTATACATATTGCTCTTATTGTTGCGTATATCTAGTTGAGCAAAAGCTTATCTGACACAAACTGAGCAGAGTTGTATCTCTGTATTTTCATACCCTGCACTTATCAGAATAATCAATTAAGTATCAATTTATATTAGAAAGTTACCTTCTTCATCTTGTTCATCAGAATCTTCTTGACTGGATCCACTCTCACTGCCTGATTCAGAGTCATCACTCCCTTCATCTAAGATCTCTTTACGAATTGATTTATATTTCTCTTCATTCTCTAGAAACTCTGGATCAGCCTTGAAAACATCTATGTGAAGCAAAAACAATCCATTAGCGATAATGTGTCTCGCCCACATGCGATAACTAGAAATATTGTGATCTCTGTTGCCATGCAACAGGTCCCCCAAGTGCATAAATCTGCATAAGTTATGCTTGCATATATCTACATTACTAATGTTTGGAAAGTGACGTTTACAAAGTTATGTCATAAGAGAGTCTTGCGGGTAAACTAGAATGTTTGACCTGAAATGACCTTTGACCTTATCATGTGACCTCCAACGGCACCATAACATGCAGGTCCCCTTAGTGCATCTACAACCCAAGTTTGGTTGAAAAGTGAGTGACGGTTGCAAAGTTATCTGTCATAAGAGAGTCTTGCAGGTAAACTTTAACGTATGACCTCAAATGACCTTTGACCCTATCATGTGACCTCCAACGGCAACAT
Organism: Heliocidaris erythrogramma; assembly: GCA_025617745.1. Classification (NCBI taxonomy): domain Eukaryota; kingdom Metazoa; phylum Echinodermata; class Echinoidea; order Camarodonta; family Echinometridae; genus Heliocidaris; species Heliocidaris erythrogramma. Next base: position 1,197,203 of record CM046856.1, on the reverse strand, counting down.
AACGTCAAGGTACCCTCAGTGCAAATATGACTCAAGTTAGGTTGTAATCCAAGCAACTGATGTGAAGTTATTTCACAAAAGAGAGTCTTGCAGGTAAACTTTAACATATGAAAAGAAAGTCTTGCAGGTAAACTTTAACATATGACCTCAAATGACCTTTGACATCATCATGTGACCTCCAACAACACAATAACATGGAGATGCCCCTAGTGCTTCCATCACCCAAGTGTGGCTGCCAATGCAGTAACAGTTGCCAAGTAATGCATCATAAGAGAGTCTTGCAGGTAAACTTTAACGTTTGTGACGGACGGAAGACGGACGACGGACGGACGCCATTTGGATCCCTTAGTCTCGCCTTCACCTCCGGTGGGCGAGACAAAAAAGGATAAATTAATTAGAATTAATCACATATATTTATGATTGACTTTCTCTCCATTCAAAGGCAATCTAGATAATGTATGATAAAATAACGATGACACCAACAAAACGTAAAATAAGAATTGTTAACTGAGCCTATTCACACAATATTTACTTGTGATATAATACTCATTCAACATAATCATCTAGTTCATCTAGTTCAACTTCTGGGTTGAATACAATAAACATTTCAAGTAAAAAAGCCTAAGAATCGTTTCATTTAAGTTTTTTCCATGCAATTCCATGATTGTGCAACCATTCAGACTTTCATTAAAAAAATACCCCAACAACTGAATGTAGGAGCCATGTCAGCCATGAAACAACCAACCTATCAATACCCAGAGACAGAATTAGGAGAGGATTGGAGCGGTATCATAGCAAACTCTGCACTGATCACTCAGTACACCTTCTGTATTGTAATCATCTTCAGGGGTCAGTAGAAGAGTGTATGGTCCACCAACCCCTTAACAAACCCATTCAAATATTACTTATAGAGACACGTCTGTATTACACATACATTTTTAGAATTTAGGTGGTCTTCAGGTAACATCAAATCTCTCAGGGCACCCACACAAGGTCTATTCTACTTACTAAGTATATCTTCTGTATTGTAATCTTCTTCCAATGTGAGTAGATGTGTGTACTGGTCATCTTCCTCTACAAGGTCCAGTTCTTCAATGACCGCAGGGAACTCCTTAAAGCCATCCTTACGATTTGCGAAGATGACTTCTACCATGTACTGCACTCTCTTCTCAATTTGAGCCTCATGAAGGATGCTACGTAGTCTCTCAAAGATGGCTGAAAAAAATAAGAATTATATTCATCAATATAAATCAAATGTTTTCCACAATCACTGAAAATTACCATATTTTTTACATTTTTACCAAAATTAATGCAAATTACTTATTGTAATTTTGTAACATTTTGTAATTTTTATGCATTTTATTGAATTTGTCGGGTTGTTTTATCAATATAGACCTCCAATGCTATCCAATTTGTGAAATATGTAAAAGGAAGTTATTTAGCATGTAGTTGTATAAAGTACAATGTTAATTTATGCAAATTATATGCATAAATTAATTAAGTTTTCTAATGTATTTCTATTCCTTATGTTAATTGTTTTATTCCTTTTGTTTTGTATTTGTTGCACTTAGATAAGATATTTTTAACTTCATGTAAAAACATGGACTAAGCAGTAAAAAGAAGCAACACATTAGAATCCTCCCAAATCCTATGCGTTTTTAGACATAAACGAATACGAGCCTGGCATTTTTTTTTAAACATATGTTTAAATGTTACGTACCACCATAACTGCCAAAGGTATATAATTTGGTATCAAAAGATGTGCAAGATTCTAAAGAAAGCTGGGCGAGATCTTCAAAACTCTGAAAGTAATCGGGTTAAGCTCCAAATGTAGTTAGAGGATTACTAAATGTCAGCCAAACACAGTAACTGTAAAAGGGTCCAGGGACTCTAGTTGTTCCTAATTTCTTCCAACATGAAATGATTGCAATTCAGCAAAAATACAGCTGAAATGGTAGATCTATTGGTTGTATAGTGTCCACATGTTTCTTTTTCAGAACTTTCTAAGATTTAGAAGCAATTCAGTCTTACCCATAATTCCTCTTGGTGAAAGTTCAGTCAGCTTCTGTCCTACTTCCTTGAGGAATCCTACAGCTACTTCAACGCTGTCATCTGTAGCTTGTTCTAACAACAGGGTTAAGATCTCCAGAGACAATACCTCATGAGCCTTATACAAAGATTGTGAAGAAAAACAAATTTCAAAATGTTGATTTTTCCAAAATCATGAATTAAAGGGACAGTTTCATGTTTTCAGACTTCATATGGAAATACCAATATTCTGCATACACTGATATAATATGAAAGTGTTTCCTGATTAATTTTGAGTCACACAAATGACAGTATCTTACCACTTGTTGGTTGACCAAGTGAGCAATGAATCTGGTTGAAGAAAGACAAAGCTTCTTGTCATTACGACGGTATCCCTTCTTAAAGTTGGTGATGAGCCTTCGCAAGATCAGTTCTCCATTTTGTGGAAACTGTGAAGAAATCAGAAAGGAAATCCTAGTACGTATAATACAAACAATGCAGAAAATACTTACCTTTTGCTATTTCAAAGTTGTTCATGTATCCATCATGTTTTATTCTGCAGTTTTGTTATTTTATGATCATGATAATTCCATTTCATGCTGTGTATGAATCAATCAATAGATCGAGCGATCAATGAATGCATGAAAGAATGAATGAATGAATTAATCAATCAAATGAAATTTACCTTAGTGTTGATGATAGCTACAAAAGCTGCATACACATGGGTGAATGTTGGTGAGGCTGCCTGGGCATCTACCACTGCTTTAGCTAACCAACCACTGCATGAGAAAGAGAGAAATATATCAATTACTGATATACCACGTGGAGGAATTACACATAGAACATTCAAATCAAGGGCAGGCTAGTAATATAGTATATAATTGAAACATATATAACATATATAATGGAAACTAAATTGATAAACTAAATAGATAAACTAGAATTTAATTCGTCATGAGGACGAATTAGGTGGTCTGTCTTTCAATTTGTACGATCATGATTGTAATCAGGATGATCATAATAATGGGGAAATACTAAACTGAAGATAGGATGTCAAGAATGCCATGAATGGAGATGCTTCTTGAGGACAGGAATGTAGCAAAATGTGTAACGGTCATTGTAAAATGATTATGGTGATGATTATGATGATGAAGATGATATAATGATGATGGCTATGATTATAATGATATAATGATGATGGTGATGATATAATAAAAGCGATGATGATTATGACGGTGATGATAATAATGATGATGATACAGGATACTTGGGAGATTAACCCCATAGTTCTAATACAAGACAGGGAATCAAAATTTCCATAGGTTTGTACACAAACTACTGCACACTACTTTCCAATAGACATAACACGTAAAATAAGGCAGTTTATTACATAGTTTGTGATTGTTTATGCTATAATAGTCGAAGAGGATGGTAAAATGAAAGGCAAAAAGAAGCAAAAAAAAAAAAAAAATTTTAATGGACCCACCGGGGATCGAACCTGGGTCACCTGAATGGGAGGCAAGTGCTTTGACCAATATACCAAAATATTTCCCATAGAGATAACACGTAAACGAAAAACGGGATTCTCAAATCACATTTTGTAGTTAAAAATTGGGCATGATCCCGACATCTGATCAAAAATTGGAGACCACACTTGTAAAAGCTTATAGTCTCAGCTACAACATATTAAAATGTGGAAGGAAATAGACCAAAAATAACTGAGATACTGCTCAGAGAACGATGTCATGTAGATTCATGATTTGAAAAAAAATCATCTTCCATAGACATAACACGTAAATAGGGAAAATTCTGACATGGCATCTTTGATTGAAAATTTCACTATGATGACGTCATCAAAATGAAAAATGGTGGTGACTGATCTTGTAGAGAATTGTCTCAGCTATAACATATCAAAATTTGGAAGAAAATCGACAACCTATTACTGAAATATTATCAAATGAATACAAAAATGATGACATCATTTTTTCAAAATCGTTTTTTTGAGTTCATATGCAAATATGATGACGTGAGAACATGCGATCGGCAAAAATTTTAGATGATTTCAATCTACAACTCACAGGCTTTCAGAATATGTAAAGAAATTTGGAGGTTACCACGTTTTACATTAGAATGCCCATTGACGCGCCCACGAATTTGAAAGTTTGATGCGCGCTTACGACATTATGGAAGGTCGAGAATGACTGTAAATAGTTGGAAATTGTCAAGAATAGTGTCAGGAAGACGAAACATGCAAAAGAACAGCGTTTTTACGTTCTGTACGCGCGGACGCGCACGGACAGAAAATTTTGAAATGCTTAAAATGTCCTGAACCGTACTCTAATTTGATTAAACAGTTATTTTGAGCATTTCTAAACGGATTTTGATGACATTTTATGTTGACCCTTGACCTCAAGTTGATGTGTGTCAAATATGGTTCATTTTTGATGACTCGTTATGAAGATATGATTGATAATGTGATTTCACAAAATGGCGCCTGGATGACGTCACAATGACCTGATGACCTTGAAATAGATACTCGAGCTTGATCTGATAGGTCCTCATGACTGTAGAGATTTTGATGAAAATTGACTCAGCCGATATTGAATATTGAATTGAAGAATAAAGAAAGAAAATTCTGACGAAATTAAGAGGTGGTCTGTCGACTACGACAGACCACCTAATAATTATGGTAACATACCGTCCCCGCACAATGTTAAGCTGTAGCATCTCCTGTACAATCAAGCCTAGATTGGAGATGTTAGCCTTGTTCACCAGCCCATTGATACTTTTCTTCAGAGCTTCCCATGAGATTCTCTGATAGGCAACACTGTAAGGAGAAAGGAAAAGATAATCAGTTTTACATTTCAAAAGAATCTGCTTGAAACTTGTCAGTTGGTAGGGGTGGGGGGGGGGGGAATAGATCAACAAAACAAACATTTTTTGAGAAATAATAACTATGTACATTATCGGTTAAAAAAAAAATCTCTTTATTCTCCTTGTACAATCTTACCTTGTTTTGTCTGTAATCTGTGCTTGCATCATCCTCAGTTTAGCTGGAGGTATATAAGCTCCACCTGTTCTGGTGAGAATAGGATATAACTCTTCTTTCTTCTTCTTGGGAGGAGGTGCAGCATTCTCTTTGTTCTCCTCTTCTACACCTTCTCTTCTCCTCCTACCAAGACAACAAATAATCAACATCAAGACTTCCCAATACTGTTTAACCTTTGATTACATTCCTATGTGAAATTACTCATTAATAAAAGTTTTCTTCAAGCTTTCATAGTATTATATACATTGCTTGTGCATATGCATGATTTAGTGGTTAAAGATAATCATAAATTAAGGTTGTGGGAGTTAAAATGACGATCATCAGAGTCCAACATGATAGGTTAAAATGAAACCCATTCATCAACTATAAATTATAATTTCTAAATTGAAATAGCTGATGATCACTAGAAATTTACTCTATTACTTTGGCATTTTTAGAAATGATTAAATATCTTCACATATAAACAAAAAGGGGGGAAATGTTTTCCATTAATATATTGAACAAAAACTAATAAAACAGAATCAGAGATAGAGAAAAAAATATGAAGATTTAAAACTCATTTAGATGAAAGAATAAATTTTGTGCAAATCTAACCGATTTAAACATGTGTTAGCTTTATATATATATATTGAATAGATATTGAAGGAAGTGCAAAATCACCCGCCGCTCAACTTCATCCCCATTCTTTCTGTGTATCTGGCGCACCTTAACTTTAGCCTTTTTTTCTCTAGAAAAAAAGTCCTCCCTATACACAGCACTTTCAGGTACTTGTTGAAAGCCAGTTCGTAATTAAAATGTACACATGTGCAGATAAAGGTCATTTGTAAGCCTGAGTCATATCGAATATTTCATAAACCGGGATTCGATGGCTTTGATTCGATCGAATACCGGTGCATCGATAAATAATGGGCGGTGAAAACAGAGTTGCACGCAGTGCAAGCACCATGCACCGGTGACCGGTCCGCTGGCATCGCGGGCATTATGTATGGGCTCTCTCTGCTCGACAGGATAGCCCGCTAGCCAATGGCTAGTAAAAATCACAGCGGACGAGCCAAAATCTTAAGTTTCTAGTCCGTATGGCTAGCCAAAATATCACTCTCATGTCGCACGAAGCGATGCTCATTGTCGACACATCCGACAATGATTCAAATTCAAAGAATTAATAATCTTACTTTGTCTTTGGAGAGCTGAATGGAACACGTTTGTTCGATGCAAAAAAAAACAATACGAAATAAACTTTTCGTCGCTAGCATGACTCGACTTCATATTCAGCTTCAGATCATTTCCAAGAAGTAATTGCCAATTTGATGAGAGTGTGATATTAGTTATTGCGAATTAAGTAGGAACACTCGTACTCATGCCCGTATTTATCATGTTCAATTATACAATTGTCAAATTGACAATGCAGAGAGAGTGCAAGAAAATTATCGTAAACTTCAGTTCGTAACGACAAAACGATTTTTCCATAGAGAAAGCACAGGTAAAGCGTGACGTCCTCCGCGAGCGAATTAGCGAAAGTTAGCCAACAGTTTGAACTTTGAAGTCGCCTTCACGTTCTCTGCTAGTATATATGCTGTACGTTACGGAGTTTCTTTTTTTATTTGATTTTTTCATGGTGGCTACGGTAGTCAAAAATCTGGCGGACTACATATCGATGCACCGAATTTGCCAAAACGTATTCGGGATTCGATGTCTTCGATCGAACACCGGCTAACCAATCGATTCGACTCAGGCTTAGTCATTTGTACCAAGCACAATTTGACCTTTATACGCTTTCATAGTGTGCACATCATAATGCACGCGCCAGTATGAATTCAGTTGTTAAACAAGCAGCGCGTCCACCAAAACCAATGCACGTGCGCATATAAATTGGGGTCATTTCAGTGTCATTGCTACCATATACTAATTACGAACAGGCTTATTGAAATCTTGCAAGTCAACTAATTACATGCACATGCAGTCAAGCAAGACGTAGCTATTCAAAGAGAGCATCTGCACATTGGAATTTATGTTAACCCTAAAAGGGCTGGGGGGGGGGGGGGGTGGAATCCACCCCCCTAGACGTTTCTCGCGATATCTCACGCATCTTTTGTGACCAAATTTGCGATGTCTGGGCATGCGGTTCCGAAAGTACTAAACATTTCGTACTTGCACGTCAGACCAAAAATTGCTCAAAAACGGGATTTCATGTACAATTTCAATACAAAATGTGTTTTCAGCCAAAATTTAGAAAGCTATGAATATTTTAAAATTTGCTGATTAAAATTAATTAAGTTTATGCTGTTTATGTTCGCAAAAGTGTCCCTGACAAATTTCATCCAAAAAACAATAAAAAACAAAATGTAAAAAAAACAAAGAAATAAATAGGAAATTTTAAATACAATAAAATACATAAGAAATCAATTTTGATACCAAATTTTTTTCAAGTATATTTGTTAAGAATAATGGAAAGAGTGTCTAAATCAAAATTAGCACTTTTTGAGCTTTATTTAAGGATTTAGAGCAAAATTTTGATTTCATGCATAAATTTGCATAATTAATTAATGTGAAATTTTTCGGAGCATTTAACTATAGAGTTTTGTAGATTACATTGTGGACGACGTGCGTGCCGATTTTCGGCGCGATCGGGCGGTCGACGGTCGAGATCTCTCCCCGGCTGTGACAGACAAAATATCCCAGCCTTTTTAGGGTTAAGGCACAATACACAATAAACATTGCCAACTATTATAGATCTCTTACCTTCTACTGCTATCTTGGTCTCTGTCTTCATCCCGTCTCCTTCTCTCCTCCTCCTCATCTCTAAATCTTCTATTCCTGAATCTTCTCCTTGCATCTTCATATCCTCCCTCATCCACCTCACCCTCCTCCAGTCTATCTCGCCTAGAGCCTCTAAAACGATCTTCATACTTGTCTTTCATCTTGCTGTAGTGGCTTGGTGACCGAGATCTATCTCGTCGATCACGTTCATCTCTCCTAAATTGGATACAGTAAAGGAGCTAAAATATCAAGTCTACCTAACAATGGATATATACTAAATAAAAGAAATGACGTATTTCAACAGTATCTGAAAGAAACAACACTTTATTGACAATACAGGGGGTAGAAGAAGGCATACATTACATTGTCCTAATACTTCAGTGAACATGCATAGCAACTTTCTGACATCCATCTGCTTGATTATTACGTTAAAATATTCTTATCAGGCCAAGTGTATTTTGTCATTTCACAAAACAGAGATGCATGATAGAGAAGTATTTTTACGAACCTAGGTCTGGATCTATCACTATCCCGCCCTCTCCTATCTCTCTCTTCTCTGTCTCTTCCTTCTCTCCTTCGATCATGGTCTCTTTCATCTTCCCTATCTCTATCTCTCCTTCGTTCTCTATCCCGGCTATCCTGCTGCTTTTCATCCTTCCTCCTTCTCCTCCGCTCTTCTCTGTCTTCATCACGGTCTAAGTGTCTGTCCATTTCACCATCTTCTTCTCCTCGATCTTCTTTCTCTCTCATGTTGCCATGGATGATGTTGCTACCAACTGTGCTGTGCATCTTTCTCCCTCTTCCATCTTCATCATCTGAGGCATAGTCCCTGGAATATCAATAATTATCGTCACTAACCATTATCATTCAGCTAGGTGGAGAAAGGATATCCTGAGATAATACATATCCCAAAATAAAATCCCTTTTTACTTACATGTCACATATGAAAGTTCGAAAGTTAATTACAACACCAAGGAATGTAACTGCTTGAACGACATGAGCATTTTACAAGATGCCAAAATTTGAATATCATTATTATCATTAACGAGAGGAGTAGGATTTATGTTCCCCTTGTAGATGTTTAACTTAGACAATTAACAGTAACTTGTTACCAAGGCGTATCTTCTCTTACCAACTTTTTCTCTCCTCTACTTGTTGCACATGGCTTTGTAGAACACTCTTCACTCTCCGCTCTCTCCAGTCATCACTATTATCACTATCATCATCACTACCAAACCTAGCTGGCTTCCTTCGCTGATGCTGTTGCACAGCAGGCTCTGTGATGCTGTGGAATAAACAAGTTTCAATACATTAAATTGAAGAAAATAGTACATTTTGAACATAATTTCTCATATAAGATATGGTTTGTCCAAATAATGAATGAGGTAATACAGTGCTTGACATCAGTAAATTAGTCCTTTTTCTTGTGTCATACATTTCACTGCCCAAACAAAGCAAAAAATTGTCATACGTGCGTCACAGAAAGAGCTACATTTGGATTATAATGAAATCAATCAGTGTATGATATGATGTCCAATACTTTTTCATGAATATAGTGAATACATGTGGTCCATTACATGTATGCTAAGAAACCAAAGCATGCTTACCCTTCTTGCAATGTCTCTATGTCCGAGTCTGCACCCACTGAGAGCTCATCATCAGATTTGTGTCTTCTCTCATCTTCCCTCCGATGCCCTTCCTTGCACCTTCCATCTTCACTCTTCTTGTCAGATTTCCTCATATGTTGCTTTTCCATCACTGAAGGAGACCTATCCCCACTGTTCTTATCTTCGTCATCTGATTTAGATCTGAGCTTCTTCTCTACATCATCTCTATCCCTCCTTCTATCATTTTCCCTTGGACTCTGCCTCCGTGTTGATCTATGTCTTGGAGATGGTGACCTTCTTCCCATCCTCCCACGCTCATTTCCCTTGTCCTTCTCCCTTCTAGATTTATTTTCTCTTTCTGGAGTGGAGGATGCAGAATCACTAGAATCTCTTTCGCTATACAAAAAATTCAAAACATTAAATGGAATAGAACAGTCAAATTGGGAAGTTGAACTGATTCGTTGAGATGTAAGTTAAAGCCTAGGCATAATCTATTTATTTTTGTAAAAATGTTTTTAAAGTAGAACACTGATGATTTTAAATATTGGCTTAATACTTATTATTGCATAGATGGCATAAATTAAACAAGGTTATCCAAATTTAAAGCTTGGAAACATTTGAATTAATGATTATTATCAATTATAAAACGGTAAAATACAGCCCCCGATATAGCAGCTGAAAAGCTCCTTGAACGCTGCTGAGATGTGTGACGACACAAGAGGGGCGAGTCCTGTCTAAGCAGACGATGTCCCATAACATTATACACATTTTTCAGTGCCTGTTTTGTCATCTCCTCTTCACTTATTTCTCTTACTTGACTAGCGTCAGTCTTAATGTTAGTCTGTTGCCTCACTCTTAACTTCGTGTATGGTATTATTTTGATGAAAAATGCAGCGTTAAAAAAATAAAGGAATCAGTCACTTGTAAACAAAATAAGACGCCATTGTATTTTCAGCTGCTTGCACCGCGGCATGTTCGGCGTTTCAAGAGGGAACGAATACCATCCAGCTATTATTCGCAGGGCTTTTCAATTTGAAAATGGGGTTTATTTCATTGATCATTGACCCTTCTCCTGTGTATTTACAATCAAACGGTTTTAGTTATCAGAATCAGTTCACTTTCCCTTTTAGAATGGTGTGAAATAAGGTCATGTTTAAATGTACCAAACTCTTTATAATTTGATAAATAATTGCATTGCAATTACGTTCATTCATTATAGGACGTCGTCTGCTTAAGCAGGATCGATCCCTCGTATGACGACATCAAAACATCGCTATATTTCTGGCGAATCCTCGGATATTCCAGATGCTGAGAAGAGCTTTTATTTATGTTGTTTTTATAATCATCATATACGCAGTTGACATAAAACTTATACGATTGCCATCTGTAAGCTTCCCAATTTCTAGTGATACATTAATTGCCATATTTGTGATTTTCTTGAGTGTTCTACTTTAATAATAGAAATATACTGATTTTTCCAACTACATGCTGACTACACACTATTAAGTGAATAGCCGACCCTACCAAATTAAGAGGCTAACGAACGAGAGACAGAATTTTTCGGTCCAAGATTTTTGCATGCAAATTATTTATGACTTTGTGTGTGAATGAGTGGTGCAGGTTGGTTTCCCAGTTATGCCATTGGCATTTCACGTGTCATTTTCATCATGTTCATTAATTGATTTTTTGACTGTTTTATTTGAACTCTTCAAAAAATTATGAAGAAAAAAAGTTTAAAAGGCAAAAGTATGGCAAACCCACAAAATAGGGGCCGGATTTTTTCCAAGCTAATATAAGGCCAACCAATTGTTCAAATTAACAAGTCAGGCCCAACAGTTACATACACATTTTCACATACCAATTCCTCTCAATTCTTGATTATTTGATGTCAAAAATGTCCATTTTAAGCAAGAAATATCGATCAGCAAAGTCACCGGTTTCCTTAATGTGCAGTGAATAACTGAACTGAGGTGTTGTGGATCAGTGGATAAGTCCCCGGACTGTTAACCACGAGGTCCGGGGTCGAATCCCACCGCAGCACTAGCGTCCTTTGGCAAGACGTTAATCTACATTTGCCACTCTCCACCCAGGTGTTAAATGGGTACCTGGTAGGATGGCGAAAGGTATTGTCCTTTGCTTAGCATGTGTGCGCTTTACAGCGACTGGCTGGAATGATCCCCAGGGAGTGGAGAATGTGCATACACTGTGTACGGGCGTGCCAGAATCCAATGACCGGGGGTAATAATACATGTATATACCTATCTATACAGCGCCATGAGCGTCGAAAGGCGGACCTGCACGCTATACAAGTAGGCACTATTATTATTATTATTAGTACACAGCACAGCTGCAGTGAATACCTTATTGTAGGTATGTTACAAAAATTTGAGAAATCTTATTTCAAGCATATAATTGATTCCATCAAATAGAGCTTAATGAAAGCTTCAATTTGATACCTCATTCAGCTCTGTAGCTGCAAAATTAACGAAGTTACAGTCATTTTTATGTCGAAAAATGAGCGCAGTTAATTTCTTTTGTTTTCTATTGTTTTTATAGGAAAAAAAAGTCAAAAGTTGTGATCTCGGACCATCCATTCAAACACAAAAACTTTTATAACTTTCTTAAAATTAAAGCTAACAAGATGAAACTTTCAGCAATTACATGTACAGATAATAACAGTATGAACATTATGTGAAACTGTCTCATAAAAAAACAAAGGGTAACCATTAAAGGAGAATTATCCCCAGGCTTTTAAATGTAAATAGGGTCATAGTGAATAAAATAACATTTAATTTGATATAAAAATCACCGTTTTAGACCAACTGATGCCGTTGTAAGAGCAGAAAATAGAGACCACTTTTTACGATGTCTACTCCTACTGGCGGCGTCCATTTTCTCTAAATTTCCCATAAAACCTTGCTCGTGATGACGTAGGGGATGGAGAACTCACTAGCTAGTAGCTAGCTTGCATGAAGCGCGCGCTGCATATACACACGGTAAACATGGTGTATTGTCAAGCGTTCGGCTGTTGTAACTGTTCCAAGAAAACGATAGGGAAATCATTCCATCGGTTCCCAGACCCGCAGAAATGTCAGCAATTGTTCAAGCGTTGGGTGACCATATTGAACGTGGAAAAATTCCAAGGAAAAAAATTCAAACTTGATCGGAAAAATGATGTGATCTGCAGTGATCATTTCACGGAGGCCGATTATCACGTAGATCTGCGGGCTAAGCTTATGCCCGGGCGAATCGTATAATCAAGCTAGTGTGTCCTGGAACACGTTTTACTTACGATGATTATTTTACTCTAATAAATGTTTTTCATATGTGATAGTTACGTAGATAATATAAATTGATTTATTTAATTTAATTATGAAACTCTTGCGTAATTTATGTTATTATTAATAATAATAAACTCTTTTTAAAATAATGTTGGTGAACTATTGCGAGCCAATTACAATGCGCTACCGCCAACTCCATGCCCTACGTCACACAGCCCGATCGCACCGGGAACATGGCGACGCTGCTTTACTCTCAAGAACAATAAAAATCGGAGGATTCAATCGACAATTCCCATCCTCTCGATTCTCGAATATACGATGTTTTTACTTTATCAGAAACTGTTTAGAATTCTGTTTTAGGTCAATGATAAAAGTCTCGTGGGGATAATTCTCCTTTAATTAATTAATTAATTAGGTGATTATTTTTTCTTTTCGTTCCATATTAAATGTATTTATCTCGTTTTTATATACATGTATATATGTGTATATATATACTGATTTCCGCTCGAAATCTCTTTTATTTCACGATGCAATCTTATTTTGTAATGTTAGATCAACTGTATATAATATGTTTTGTTTAGTAGTTTTCTCCCTCTCAAACACTTACTTTAATTAAACGAAAATCTTTTTTTAATATATAATATTGTATCATTCGATTAGGGGGTCTACATCACACAAGCTAACATTTTTAGTAGATCCCTCCACATATCCTTTTGTCATCTTTCTATGTCATATCCATGTATTCGGTTTTTGCAGTGTTTGTAACTTGTACATATTGTTGTAATTTCATTGTAAATGTGGAATCTGAATAAAATAAAATCAAATCAAAATCAAATCAAAATCAAATCAAATTATTTTGTGACTGCATGTGTTTTTGTGTACCCGGTATGTAAAAATGAAGCGTTTACTGAAATTATCAAGTCATCGAAGTCAAATGCAGGATATTTGTACATGTAAATAGAACAGACAAGGACATTGGTTCTATCATCTGGTAAGGATCTTGTTGTATACTTAGTTAATTAATACCATAATTAGTTATTTAATTAAGTAGCCATTTTCATCAATAAGTTAACTAAATACTGCAAATTTGTCGAAGAACTGAAGTTGAAAATTGTACATGTGGATAAAAAATATTGACAGAAAATAGGTGTTAATATTCTTTTAAAAAAGATAATTACACTAATTAATGCATAATTATGAGAAAACTATTCCAATTTCTTGTGTGCAGGTTTTCAGTTCAAAACTTTAAATTATCATCTATTTTGTCAAAGCAAATTTACATTTTTGCACGGCTTGGGAAAATTAAAGGATTTGAATTTCTTGCTGAATTAAATCCAAATGATTAGTAATTTAAGCAATAAAATACAGTAAAATTTAGAATGACATGAACTATAATTCAGAGATGTTATTTACTTCAAAATTACGTTTCTATTCTAAAAAATATGATTATTAATCTCCTCTGCATTATTTTCAACTCACATTGTATGATGGGGGGGGGGGGGGGGGCCTACAGCTACGCACTTTGTTTTGTATGTGGAGCGCATTAAGCCTGAGTCGAATCGATTGGTTAGCCGGTGTTCGATCGAAGACATCGACTCCCGAATACGTTTTGGCAAATTCGGTGCATCGATTTGTAGTCCGCCAGATTTTTGACTACCGTAGCCGCCATGAAAAAATCAAATAAAAAAAGAAACTCTGTAACGTACAGCATATATACTAGCAGAGAACGTGAAGGCGACTTCAAAGTTCAAACTGTTGGCTAACTTTCGCTAATTCGCTCGCGGAGGACGTCGCGCTTTACCTGTGCTTTCTCTATGGAAAAGTCGTTTTGTCGTTACGAACTGAAGTTTACGATAATTTTCTTGCACTCTCTCTGCATTGTCAATTTGACAATTGTATAATTGAACATGATAAATACGGGCATGAGTACGAGTGTTCCTACTTAATTCGCAATAACTAATATCACACTCTCATCAAATTGGCAATTACTTCTGAATGATCTCTGAAGCTGAATGAAGTCGAGTCTATATTGAGCGACGAAAAGTTTATTTCGTATTGTTTTTTTTTTTGGCATCGAACAAACGTGTTCCATTCAGCTCTCCAAAGACAAAGTAAGATTATTAATTCTTTGAATTTGAATCATTGTCGGGTGTGTCGACAATGAGCACCGCTTCGTGCGACACTAGTGACATTTTAGCTAGCCATACGGACTAGAAACTTAAGATTTTGGCTCGTCCGCTGTGATTTTTACTAGCCATTGGCTAGCGGGCTAGCGTTAATTTCGAGCAGCGAGAGCCCATGCCCGCGATGCCAGCGGACCGGTCACCGGTGCATGGTGCATACACTACGTGCAACTGTGTGCAACTCTGTTTTCACCGCACATCATTTATCGATTAACCGGTATTCGATCGAATCAAAGCCGTCGAATCCCGGTTTATGAAATATTCGATATGACTCAGGCTTAGAGCGCATTATTCTCCCCCATAGACAACGCGTATTAAAAGTGGTGCGTAGCATAGACTGCAATATAAAATGCACACATGCAATCGCACGCGTTTCATCAAGCGATTTGTCAGTGATTTTCACTGACAAATTTGCTCTCAGCCAATCAGATGCAAGGATTTCAGTAGCTTATAACAGTTGTCGGTAAAAATCACTGACAATACGCTTGATGAAACGCTCCCCCGGATCGCACAGAGGAAAGCGCATGCATCTCCCGGCGGGAAGCCATCGCTTCGCCGTGTCAACTTTGCAATGACATCCCTCAACTTCGCAACTAAAAAAACACATTTCGGATCGTAGAATTTTCACACAAATTCACCAACATCAAGAAACCATGTACAGAAAACATCCATTATACCTTAAATTGAATCCATTATCCAAGATTTATGAGAAAAAAGCACTGACAATCAAGCTCTCGGGAAAAAGTGGTGTGCTGATCGCAACGAAAGCTTGTACATTCAGCTACAGCTTGAAAATAACGTCACATGACAAAAATGCTATCAGCCAATGCAAAGGCAGTATTTACGGGGAGTCCCCACAGCCATACGCAAATCGCCCGAACAGCCGCTCAGGAGAATTTCCTGCCGCGAGAGCGCACGCATTGTAACGTACCTACATGTACTTATTGGAATCCGGGGCAACCCGACCACCGGACAGCTCGACCCAATACCCTGGACAACTCGATCAGGTCGAGTTGTCCAGGGTGGGCTGCGTTTTCGAACAACTCGACCTACTTTTTTTCTTCTATTACAAATTTCATGAACAGAGTTTCACAGCATGGCTACAAAAGACATTTTCTGCATAGGCCCCCTATGTTGATATGATATTTATATGATACCCTAAGTCCTAACCCTAACCCTAATGAAATTTGTTAGAAGAAAAAAAGTAGGTCGTGTTGTCCGAAAACGCAGCCCACCCTGGACAACTCGACCCGGTCTAGTTGTCCAGGGTATTTTTTTGGGTCGAGTTGTCTTGGGTCGGGCTGTCCGGTGGTCAGGTTGTCCGGGCCCCCTTTATTTTTATTGTCATAAGGAAATGGGTGACTTTGTTTTGCCAATATTTCTTGCTTAAAATTGACATTTTTTACATCAAATAATCAAGAATCGAGAGGAATTGGTATGTGAAAATGTGTATGCCACATACTATGTGACTGTTGCCTTGGCATTTGCCTGAGTGTTGACTGTTGTTAATTTGATTTTGAATTTAACAATTGAAATGGTTGGCCTAATTATTAGCTTGGAGTGAAAATCCGGCCCCTATTTTGTGGGTTTCCCAAAAGTATAGTTAATATTAGTTACGTGAGTGTCCTTTTGATTGGGAAACACATGTTTATCAATATCCGGCCTAAAATGTGCCTTGACCGGAAAAGCCTTACCAAAAAAATCCAATAGCCTACGGTATATTCATACCGTACGTCGAGTCATGTCCATACTTAGCCGTTGCGGGCACAGCCGTATCGGGGGCCGGGGCTTGCCCGCGGCCGCTTGAACTGCGACAGTAGAGCGAGTGCGACACACTGGCGAGCACCGGCACCGAACTGCGAGCACAAAACAGGCACAAACTTGTAACTTGAAAATGTACTTGAAAAAAACATAATTTACCTGCCTGACTCCGACATAATTCCTCGTTATATCTCTGGAAACCAAGATATGATAACTGCGTGTCTCCTAACACAGGCTGGACCTTTTAGTTATGTAAATTACAAGCACAAATCACACAAACAAAAACATGTTTATGCAGTTTTTACGTTTGTAATGGGAATCGTCATCTTCAAAGTAAGGTCATTAATGATTCATTAGTTCTTCCGTCGTAGTCTTTTCTACTAGGTCGTTTTTTCGTTTTGGACCTTCCCCTTTTTTATTCCATCATTTAAAAAAAATAATAATAATAATCCTCCGACAGAATTAGAGGAACCGTTATGACAGAACAGGGTAAACAGAGAGCAAGTTTGTGATAAACTATATAGGGGCGGGGCGGTGATCCACGACTTTGTCAAAGGGGCACAATGCCCCAAAATTTCTGACAAGAAAAAAAAATACTATAAAAAAATCGGCCAAGGAAAATCATGTAATCATTCCTCCAGGTTTCGATGGAAAAAAAAGAGAGAGCGAAAGTATAGCTTCTATGATATACTATAGGAATGTTAGTTATAAAAGCAATAGTAGAGGTAGTGATAATAATAAGAACAACAATTGCAATACTTGATGAAGTTTGGACGTTTATCTAGTCAAGCTAGCTGCAATGTTTAAGAGGTAAAACTATCTTGCATACGTCGTCGTAAATTCGTTATATTCAGAGTTTCACCAAAATATACTGTAGGATAATAGCATGGGTGTTGATCGGGGGGGGGGGGGTATATCGCCCCCCCCCCCCAAAAAAAAAAAAAAAAAAAAAAAAAAATTTGACAAAATAAATAAGAAGAATAAGAATTATGATATATTAATTCAAAACTAATAATTATCCAGACTTATTACGTTTGATCTTGAAATACCATTACATGATTCTTTACAAATTAGAAGTAAGGAAATAAGAATGCTTTAATTTCGAAATGCAAAAATATTGAAGAAAATTCGTTCGCTCGCATGGTTATTCCCAATTAAGGGGTTCCGTCCATTGCCACACACAAAACCATTTTGTGATACTCTAAAATGCAAGTTTCATAGACAGATTTTCGAAAAAGTCTCTGGTATGGGAGGGGGATACCCCCTCCCACACCCGCCCCCGGCTCGGCTGCTTCGCTCCCTGGCTGGTCATCCCCTAATCATGAACATGGATCGACACCCCTGGATAATAGGATATTGCGTCGGTTTGCAGGTTATATACATTCCATTGATAGTTGAAATATCAGGCATGTTAGGCGTTGCTTCACTCTCTTATAATCAATGGATGGGAGATGATCTCCATGTCAGGCACCGCTTCCACTTTTAGGAGAAATGCAATGTACAAACAATACTGAAGAAATTATCCTAACTCATGCACACTTTTTCCCCCGCTGAGCATGCATGTCCTCAACCCTATTTAATTACCCGCTTTCCTTTGGCGTATTATAAGGGGACAGAGTGGCCTTTTGTCCCGGGCGGCACTTGAGGGGCGCCAAAAATGTAAAAGGAGAGAAAGAGAAAGGGGATGAGAAAAGAAAAATTATTCTATCTACCATCTATCTATTTATCTATCTATCTCTCTTTCTATCTATCTATCTATCTATCTATCTAACCTATTTTCACTCCTCTGCTGAAGGAAGGCCTCCTCATCAATTCTCCAGTTCATTCTATCTTGTGTCATCCTCTTCCATGTACGCTACCCTATATTCTCTGAGATCGTCCATCCACCTCCTGCTTTGCCTGCCGCTTCTTCTGGTATAAGCTCTAGAGGTCCAGTGCATGACTCCATTCTGTAAGTTTGTGTGTCCACCTATCATTTGATTTATTTGATTTATTTATTTCTGCTTGATTTCTCAATTCATCAAATAATGGAATGCATACGTTATACAAATTATGCGATATACAATACTATGGAACATCATGACATTAATATATCTTAAACTACAAGGCTAAAAGTAAGATTAAAGAATGAGAAATCAAACAAGAGGGTTTTCATAATAAGCCGAGGCTTGACAGCATGAAAGCCCTTTGAGATAAAATATAATGATAAAATAATGAGAGAGAGAAATATGGATGAAGAGAGGAGGATAACGTGAGGCAATTGTACCTTTCCAAATATTTTAAATAACAACTGTATTAAGAATAGAGAGTTAATCATCCGGTTTGAGAGGCAGACATGATATTAACATAATAGCAAGTGGTAAACTCGTTTTGTAAACTAATATCATATCTGCCTCCCAAAGAGGTGAAAATGTGAAAATGTGCCAAGTCATGGGTGTACTACAAAATCATTATTGTGGGGAATATTGCTTAATTAGGTGATTTTGTGCTGCTTGTTTGAAAGAGTACATTAAAGTCATGTTTTTTATTTCGTTCGGAAGGGAATTCTTTTTCTTCTAGCTACATGTCCACCTCCAATACTTAAAACTGTTTTATCTCTATATAATATTGTTGTATATTCACCATTATAACACAAGGCATTAGCGATAATGTGTCTCGCCCACATGCGATAACTAGAAATATCGTGATCTCTGTTGCCATGCAACATGCAGGTCCCGCAAGTGCATAAATCTGCATAATTAGTTATGCTTGCATATATCTACATTACTGTTTGGAAAGTGACGTTTACAAAGTTATGTCATAAGAGAGTCTTGCGGGTAAACTATAATGTTTGACCTGAAATGACTTTTGACCTTACCATGTGACCTATGATTTGGTTTGGTTGAAAAGTGAGTGATGGTTGCAAAGTTATCTGTCATAAGAGAGTCTTGCAGGTAAACTTTAACGTATGACCTTTGACCTTATCATGTGACCTCCAACGGCACCATAACATGCAGGCCCCCTCAGTGCATCTACAAGTAACAACCCAAGTTTGGTTGAAAAGTGAGTGACGGTTGCAAAGTTATCTGTCATAACGTTTGTGACGGACGGACGGACGGCCGACATTTGGATCCCTTAGTCTCGCCTTCACCTCCGGTGGGCGAGACAAAAACTGGTATTCTGGAAATTGTTGCACATTTGTGTTGTATCTTTGTTTACTCTGCGCATGAAATTGCGCGCCAAAGATTATCATGAGATACGGTACATGTATATGTAATTGGTATTCTGAAAATTATTTCATTTTCTGTTGTATTTTATCTTCCATGGTAATTGGTAATTGTTTTTCGTGATCTCGGCAATCTTTCTAGCTCAGAATTCGACAATAAGCCAGTTCGGGGTTAGCGCATGGTACAAATGACCCCAAATATCCACAGATATTTTAGACATGGAGGGTCCCTTTATGTGCACTTCAGAAAAATAACTCTGGGAGTGATAGAGGTGCCTCATGAATAGCTTTTTGTTTCCCCCTTTAAAAAGAATACTTCCACCTGGATATCATGGAATGCACCATTAGTGCATAATTGAATAATGATTACATGACATTCATGAGCACATATGGAATATTAGTGTCAGTGGGTTTTAGAATTTTGGTACAGATGACCTTTATCTGCTCATGCTCAGATTGCATCCCCGAAGTAGCTTATACATGCCCATGCTAGAATAGCAAGATGGAGATTGTGTGTGATTCAATATCACATAGAGGATACATTTTGAAGAAATGGGATTTGATGATTTTACATCAATATTTGACTTGGTTTGAGCAGAAGAGGATGAGCCATTTTGTTAATTAATTAAAGTCCAATAGCCTACGGGGAATTGAGGGTGCTCCTATTGGTTGACCTACCTATATCACTAAATCATTTATGCATGCGAATCTCAAATTGGCAGTTTTGTGATTGTGACTCTCCCGTTTGTCGTATATGCCTACACTAAAATATTGCGTCCCCCAGCATTTTAAGCACCTTTTCCATACTCTAAATATGTTGTAGATAGCATATTGTTGTCTCTCTTCATAAAATAAAAAAGGTAGTAATACATTTTAGTCATTTTGTGATGTGGAGCAAATGTGTGTCCACCATCACAGCTTGGACCTACTACGGGAGGTTCATGATCACAGTGACATTGCTGATTCGGCCAATTTGAAATTCCCATGATAGTGATTACAACTTTACAAAATTCACAACTTTCTTATTGCTTGCCCGATTAAGTTCGCTTAAATTTTCACTAATCTGCTTTTAGCTACCCCACCTCTGGCCCGTGATTGTGTTTTTTTTTTTTGCTTGGTTCTGTTTTGTTTTGTGTAGCCCACCCCCCCCCCCCCCCCCTGGGGGGCCACCACGGACTTTCATCATACGTGTAAGATCAAATATCAAGACAGGGCAAGATGGAAATAGCGGTTTTGTATGAATAGGGGTTCTTAATGAATGGCGAGCAGGTACAAATTACCTAGCTATATTCATAAGGACCTCAGTTCATAAGGACCACCATTCATAACAGTTCGTAAGGACCGCTGTTCATAACGCGTGTTAAGTGAATAGCGGTCATTATGAAAAGCGAGCGGACCCGGTTGGTTTGTGATATTCACCAAAATCGCACAAAATCATTAAATACGTCCAGAAGTAGACTAGGCAAGTCATGAATATGCAATAGCCTTACTTGGGGAGAAACGAAAAATCCATAGTCTTTGCCACAAAGATTAGTAGTAGTCGAAGAAAATAAACTATTATCTACCTATTTTTTCACTTTTGATATTCAACTAAAATATAGATTTAATAAAAATAAAATATAAAGTATTTTTTATTACAAAAAAATATTTTCTGGAATTCTAGAACAGAAAATGTATGTGAACCTTTTGTTTCATTTAAAAGCCATGCAAATTTTATGCACCAAAAAGAGGCTTGGGGTGTTCTACCAGCCAATCACAGCGCGTGTTGCCGTATATCAGCTGACTATTTCGCGCGGAACTCGATTCGCGGGAAGCTAGCCAGCTAAAGCAACGCATATCACTGCACTGTCAGGCCTGTTCATCAGTACAGTCGGACTCTCAATTTGTTGTCATCAAACAAGACAAAGTTACTGTTTGATTTGTGCTTTCAAACGCTGGAGTTTTTGCTCATTAGAATTAAATAGACGTGAGTATTTTATTTTCAGATTGCAGTCTAATTGATCCAATGGCAATGTCATGATGTGCAATCTTTTAATATTTCTGTTGACATTTCTCAACCTTCCCCTTCTAATTCTATGTACGGAGCCGGAGGTCTAGTGTAGTATATATAGGCCTAGTAGTGGACCCAGACGTAGTCTCAGCGGAACAACCGACGATACAGAGAGACTGAAGCTTTTTGGTCTAGATGTGCATTAGGCCTACTCCATTACTAATGGCATTAGACACAAAAATCCGTCTGTTTTTATAACATTTTTTGACTTTCCTGACTTTAAACTTAGACTTTTCGAGGCTCTCCTCAAATATGTGTGAGAGAGACGGATTCCGTGAAGCCAGACATAGTCTGACTCTCAGCGGAGCATATCCCATGTAGGGCCTAGACAGAAAAATCTGTCTGTTCTGTTTGGAGAGGTTTTAATTTTAATTTTTATGACTTTAGAGAGGGATTCCATGAAGCCAGACGTAGACTCAGCGGAGCATAGCCTAGACTGATTTTTCAGTCTAATCCCCATGATCCCCGAACGAAATAAACTGATTTTTCTTTTGAGACGTGCATAAGCAGATTTACTGCGGCAGCCCGAACACTAAGTGTTCGGGCTGCGCTTCGCAGTCCTTTGATCGCATGGATGTCACATAATTACAAGGTCGTTTGTCAAAATGATAGCCATGAAACATGAAATCAGTTGATTTTAGGCTATTTTAGGTACTTACTGTTTACAATACTTTACGATTGACTGTCGTCTTTCTTTTCAATGAGGATGATACAAAAAAGGCATTTATCTCCAAGAGCCTGTAGTAAAAACTTCCGAAGGGCGGTGTTTTGCTTGCAATGCGCATGCGTCAGCAGCTCCAATTATAATACAGACAAGAAGGGAGGATTATGAATATTCATTAGACGAGCTTGAGCTTGAGCGCTAGATCTATACGCTAGCGATCGGCGGATTACAGTGGGTATATGAATATTCATTATTCCATTGACGAAAACTATGCCGTCATTGTAATAAACATTCATAGGCGCATGCGCAAGTGCCTATTTTCAATTTGGCTTTAACAACATGGCGAATGGGACTGGTTTCGAAAATTGAGAGTAAAAAGTGACATTCATCGATTCTACACATTTTTTAGGAAAAGCTGATTTGCGTAAAGTCTGTTTAGGTAAGTGGCATCGTATATATGATACTTTAATTAAAAAATAATAATTACATGGCCATTTTTTAAATGGTCATTTGAACATTGGTAGATTGTGAGACCCACCGAATCGTACTGGTTTCACTCAGGACGCTGCCACTTCGTGGCAGCGTCCCGGGGCTAATGCACTTATCAATTGTAAGACGCACCCCTCGACCCCCGGGAATGGTGCGTCACTTGTCAGATGTGAGTCGGATTTTCCTATACCATGACGCACCTGTGTGTCTCGACTATGACGGACCTTTTCTTACAATGACTGTGCCTGGACGAAAAAATATGACGCACCAGTTCTAGACTTTGACTTACCATTGTGACGCACCCCGTCATGGTAAAGCTCCGCGCGCACGTGGCACGCTATGCATCGGCGCGGCGCTAGTATAGTATTGCATGCATTGTTGATATCGACATGCATGCATGAACGCTAGCTGAAGACACAAACACACGTTATCATCCTGCACGCTATTGAGGCCGAGCTCGAGATAAGATTATCGGCGATGACATATGAAAATGTGCAGAAGTCACACAGTGCAATCGCTGACATTCTTGTGACGTCAACACATGAATATTCATGTCTCAATCCAGCCTAGCACAAATGCTACCGATCGCGATCATCGCGGCAAGAACCGAACCAGCCAACGCAGTGCTGGAACGAACGGGGTAAAAATAAACAAAGTAACGAAAAATACCTTATTTCTTCCCTTTTTTGAGAACCCAGACAGAAGACAGCATGAGAGAGGATTTGAGATCAATTATTATTTGGGGGTTTCCATTTTATTTGATGTCATCAAACTCGATTTTGGGCGCCCGGTGCGAAAGTATAGATTCCATGTCAATATATTTTTTTTTATATTCAAGGAGTTTGCATGTTTAAAAGCCCGGTACGCGGTGAGTATTGCGCGGACAGACCCGTTTGTAAACATAGCGAGGCATTATGACGCACCCATGTAAAATGACCGACTATGACGCACCCCATTCTCCATGCTGTGACTGACCAAATGCTTCCATGACCATACCCTGCGTCATTCATTTGTTGGTAAATTACCCAACCATGACGCACCTTTCCCGGGGGTCGAGGGGTGCGTCTTACAATTGATAGGTGCATAAAGCAGATAAGCCATAAGTTTAACAAACATTAGGCCTAACGTTGATTCCAAAGCCTCACACTGTCTGTCACAGTAGGCCTAGATCTATACACAAATTCTTTATGTATTGTAGGCCTACAGGCTACACATTTTCACACTTTCCCAGCCTTGGACGGTTTCTGTGACCTCTTGCATGTTTAGGATTATCATGATTATTTGTATTGGCTCCTTAAACTGGACAGGGGTGTTAGAGCTCGATTTCGGTAGAACAGTGTCTCTATATATAATTCAAGACACCAAACACCAAAACCGAGCGTGAAATCACCTGGCTAGTCTCAATTTAAAAGAGTCCAGGGGTGGTATTCTGAAAAATATTTTATCTCGATTTTAGTGAAAAGATTTTATTTGTCATAACAAATTTTAAATTGCAACATTTCATTGGTGTTTGCGCAGATGAATTTTGCGTAGGCAGCCACTTTTGGCTTTGCGCAGTCATTAACTAATGATGCGCCATAAAGTATAAATTTTATTATGACAATTAAAATTTTTACACTAAATATCAAGATAAAATAAATCTCAGAATACCACCCCAGGCTTGGAATTGGAGCATTCATGATGTTTATCAGTGTCATGCAGGATTGCAAGGGTTAAGGCTCTTTCACATACTTGACTATATGCTGTGGTAAACCGGTGCAAAAAAGTGGCATGTTTTGTGTATGAAATGAAAGGTAAGTGGGGATGCAGCAAAGGTCCTACAGTGTGTACTCGCTTACCTGAATTTCCCTATGTAAAAATGTGAAGCGCAGTACCCTTGGGTTTTTTTCAGGTGGTTTACCGTGCGTAGCATATTTGAACAAGCCTTTAACTCTATTACTCGGCACTGGGGACAACTCAGACTCAGCAGAAACCGTAGCAGAGTTTAGCCTTGAAGGCTGGATGGAAAAGTAAAAAAGTAGGGTGCGCGCCTCGGTATTCGGTCACTTAAAAAGAAATCGCCGCTGATATGAATACCTATCTCTTTAAATTGACAATCTACCATCAAAAGAACCGCAAAATTGTCCTTTTAATAATTATCAAAATAATTTAAAACATGGAAACTTACCCAAAAAAATATCGCCGACAGAAGGAGAAGTTTTCCACCCAGTATTCGGTCGGCGCCGCCCACAATTCGGTCACGCGATAGTGCGCTGCATCTCGGGAGAGTGATATAACCATTTTTGTCACATTTCTGCGTTTTTAGGCATTTTCTGTGGCTTCTATATATTCATACTTAAATGTATGAGAATTTTTATCCATTAAAATCCACAAATCGAAGCTCTAGAGTCAGAAATAATGCACAAAATGTATTTCTAAAAAGAGCAAAGCGCGTCGGCGAAGCGCAAAGCGACAAGTTGCACACAAAGCGCGTTGGCGCAAGGCACTCAATGTTGCCTGACCGAATACTGGAAGAGTGCCATCTCACTGGCAGGGGTGAGGTATATATTCTCTTGCTCATCGCTGAGATCGCCATTTGCAAATTCGCTGCGATAGAGGGAAGACCTGGAAGCTCCTCTTCACACACATACTAAATTCATTGCACCTGCACACATAGTTATTTCACCATAGGCGTCTACATATGGCTATGCGTGTTAACTCGCGCTAACGGAACCCGGAAGTGCGGAAACTTGGGTAACACTGACCAGTTTCGAGGGTATTTGGAGATCTTTTCCAGGGCGTCCGACCTGAATTGCTTTCAACATTAGAGGTACCTTGTTCATGTGTCTGTTATGTACAGGTTTCGAGCCTCAAAAATTATTCATGAGTTCTTCACAGCTGTTCAAAGAGCTGCGTGACCGAATTCTGGAATATGACCGAATACCGGGCCGCGCATCCTAGGCATTTTAGAATCTAAGATAGCGTCTTGGAAATCACTTTCCTGTTAACCAGCTTCTCTCATCTCCTACTCTAAAAGAAGAATATTTAAGCCCCATTCTATACCCTCAAATAAAAAAAATTTGGAACATCTAAAAGCAAATAAAATATCGTCCAAATATGTTGGATAAGACCACTATACAAGCGGGCTGTGTATGCAGGCCGGCCGGCGTTTTTGGCACTGTAAGACACTTGTATCTGTCTTGTCTAACAGGTGGATCTGAAAATGAACCACACCCACAGAACTGATTTGGGGCTGTGTTTAGTGTACAATTAGATAACCTCATACAATACATATATTGCTACATGTTTTAGTGAATATACCCACTGCCAGACAAACCACAAAGTAAATAGAAGTCTATGCTATGCTATACATGCTAAGTTCTATAATTTCAGTTGAAAATATCAACATGACAAAAAAAAAGACTTGCTGTGCATTCTTCTTCTTCTTCTTCTTCGTCGTTCTCCCTCCGCTTTTGTCGGAGATCAGCTACAGAATATTGTGTGTAACATTCAGCAGGTCAACTAACCATTCAGTTAGAGGAAAGAGACGAGATACAATTTACATGTATATGAATATTGTAGATAAAGAGGGTGGCTGTTTTCACCTCGTTCCCTTGATAACCTAAATTTGATTGCATTTTCTCCCTTTGTTTGCAGTAAGCTTCCACCATACAATCATGCCTGTCCAGACTAGAAGAGGCCGTCAATCAACTATTTCATTCCATTCAAGAAAGACTCACATACCCAGTAGGACTGAACTCTCACTCAAAGGTGAGGAGAAGAAACAAACTGCACTCAAAAAGGACCATTGCGGAAGTAAAAGTCTTTCCTCACTTTCAGCAAGAATAAAACCAGTGGATAGTGAACCAGGTTTATTAGCAGATAGACTGGATGCAGTTCTGTCACCAAGAAAAAGGAGTAAGTTTATAGCTTGTGTGTCAGGTTGTTTACTTAAAAGTTATTTCGCATCCATTAATCCATTTTTTATCTCCCCTGCATAGCGGAGCGAGACTAGGCGCCACTATTTCCACCGTCGGCGTTATCAGTCATGCTGTAATCACAATAACTTTCTATGGATTTGAGGTAGAGTCACCAAATTCACACCACAGGCACATCTCTTAAAGACGGCAGGTCAAATCTGACCGAGGTCAAAGGTCAAAAGGTCAATGAACTTTCTGCAAAAAGCACTGTAATCACAACTTTCTATGGATTTGAGGTAGAATCACCAAATTCATACCATCACTTAAAGAAGCAGGTCAAGTTTGAAAATGAGTTACAAACATTTCAAAAGGGAGGACAGCTCTGGGGAACTTTGATTTCAGCTACGCAACTATTCTTCTCTCATTTTCATTTCTCACAATTATATATTAAAAAAAAAAATTTCCACGAGATTTGCCAAATCTGTTGTATATGTTATTTCCTTACAATAATGTTAATAATAATTTTTTATTCTAATGTACATGTATCTCAAAGCATTCGCTTGGATCCAGCTGAGGCACTAGCGGCTTGTCTTGTTCAAAAACTCATCTGCCCCCGACAAGGGGAATGAATTAGGTTGAGTATCTGTCGATCTGTCGGTCAATTGAATCTGGGGTCGCCGAAACCACTAACCCGTCTCTGTGGTCTAGTGGTTAAGGCACTGGCGTTCTAAGCCAACGACCTGGGTTCGATTCCCGGCGGAAACATTTTTTCAGCCTTTGCAAAAATTTCAAAAAGGGAGGACAGCTCTGGGGAACTTTGATTGAGCTACGCAACGTTATTCTCGCATTTCTTTCACAATATATATATACACATATACAATGACATTTCATAAAATTGTTGACGTAATTAAATATACATGTATATATATATATATGTGTATAAAGAAAGATACAATGAATGAATTCCAGAGAAGACATTGGTAATGCATTGAATTCCAACTTTTATATTTATTTTCACCAAATTTTCGATCCTCACAGATCTTCCTCAGGGTAATGAACAAAGTGAAATGTGTATGTGAAGCTCTGCTCAGAAAAAGTTGACAAAGTAATATACCATGGTAACGCGCTGAGTTGCTAGGTAAATGTTTGAGCGCTTATTTTTTAATGAGCGCAAAATACATAGATTGTGACGTAATAATACAAGCTGACGTGTAGTCTAACATAGCAACACGCACGGTTGCTAGGTGAAAGGTTGAGCGCTTATTAGTCAAGGAGTGCAAAATTCAAAATTCAAGTTGGAATTCAATGCATTACCAATGTCTTCTGTGGAATTCATTCATTGTATCTCTCTTTATACACATATATATACATGTATATTTAATTACGTCAACAATTTTATCTGCTATTTTCAGTTGTAACTGCTAAGGAATCCCCTGTGAAGAGCATTACATCACCATCTAAGTCACCTAGGAAAAGATCACAGACAGGTACGGGATATCATTGGATTTGGATTTTGGGATATTTTTATTAGGCTTCAATCTAAATTTTGCCAACTGAATAATTGTGCAAAGGCAAAAGAGAGCTCATCTGTATTTCTCGACATAGTTTTGTTAATTTTCTTTTTGCTTTTCCAAAGAATGCTTCAACTACCTACTGTGGAGATGAATTTCAAATTGTTTTTGTTCTGTAAACTTTTCAGGTAGATTCATTCTAGTTATTGTTAATTGGGATTTATAGTTACAATGGATGCTTTTCCTTCCCTTTTTCAGGACATTACAATGATGAAAACCAACAACCAGAGCCATGCAGCCCTTCTAAAGTCAAGAGAACTATACTTGATGATGTATCTTCTCCATTAAAGTCACCCTCAAAAAGACTGGAATCCTTTGTGACACCTGTCAGGAAACTCACCATTACAAGACCAGATGGTAAGATTTGGGGATCTGTTTAGGATTATTTGTTCTTCTTATCCTATTCTTTTCTACCCTATTTCATGTCTCTGAATTAACCTCTTGGTAAATAGACAATCAAGGATATTCAAATGTTTTTTGTCTATCTCTTGGTCTTCTAGCGAATGGTTGTCAACCTCCATAATACTTGCAAAAGGATTACTGAACGTACCTGCAAGACATATCTTCAAACGGGTTTTGTTCTATTCATAAGGCCAAAAAAAAAATTGTTGTATTGGCGTAACCCGCCCGACCCTAAAAATGTCGCCGACCCTAGGTTTTTTTGTTTTTTTTTTGCTATCGGTATCGCGTATTGTGCTGCCTTTGCGATCGCGATCACGATCGAAAAACCCGGAAGTGTTGCGGACAGAACTAGCTGCGTGTATTATGTACTATACTGTCGTAAAAAAAAATAAAAAAAATAAAAAAATCCTGACCTACCTACCCTATTTTTCAGTGACCCGTTACGCCAATACAAACATTTTTTTTTTGGCCTAAGGAACATGTAGAACAATTGGTGTTATGTCGTCTAAACTGTATGGTCACCAATTAGAATATAAGTGGAATATTTATTGATATTTTTAATTCAGAGGAATGTTACAGCTCAGCAAAGAAAGCACTACACACGTCCCTCCCAGAGAGACTTCTATGTCGAGAGAAAGAGACTCAGACCATTCATTCATTCATCAAAAATCATCTCCATGCCAGGAAAGCAGGAAGTCTTTACATCTCCGGTGCTCCTGGAACTGGGAAAACAGCTTGTCTCAAACAGATCTTACAGCAACAAAAGGTATTTCAATTTTTTTTTTCATCTTACTAACTGGTTTATTGAACTATATTTCCATTTGACCATAACAATTTTCTTTTTTTCTCTAAGGTAATGTAATCACAATTTATGAATTCAACCTTTAGCAGGTAACTTTACAATATATTCAATGGACCAAATGCTATTCTCTTCACACACACATGTCTGTACTTTGTGTCCTGTCATGCTGTGTGCTCAAGAATAGACCTGAACATAACTTTTCTTCAACATCTTGTCTGATTTGAGACCCACAATCATGTTAGAAAGGCATTCATTCTTGTTGACATTGTCATTTCATTCTCAAATGCTGTTTTTCATAATTATTTGCTGTTTTGTCACAGAGTTCCACCAAGAACACTCAGCATATATTTGTGAACTGCATGCTGGTCAGGCAGAGCCAAGCAATTTATAACACAGTCTTGAAAGAAGTTAAACATGATGTGTCAACTGATAAGATGTCTGCCAAGATGGCCGCCAAGGCTCTCCAGAAAGCATTCACATCTGCTGGACCCACAGTGTAAGTTGACATGTGTATGTGATTTGTTGGTTAAAATCTTATATGTGTAATACATGTACTGGTATGACCTGTGTGTATTTAACTTTTTTTATTGTACTTAGCCACATGTAACATGCCACATTCACAGTTCTAATGGTGTAGTGTTCATTGCATGACTTCTGTTTGGTCACTCATTTTTTTTCAACTGAAGGAATGATTGTCTGCAGTAGTTTTAAAGAAAATGTAGGTGTTTAGTGTACTGACTTTTTACTCTTTTCCCTTTTTTTGACAGATTGTTGGTGTTGGATGAAATAGATCACTTAGACTCCAAAGGCCAGGAGGTTCTTTACACAATGTTTGAATGGCCGAGTCTTCCAAAATCAAGATTGGTCCTTGTCGGTAAGATATTATCTTGTAACGTTGAAAGGGCTTACGGTTCACCATGTGGTAAGTCCTGAAAAGGACCGTTGAGTAAGAAGAAGAAAGTGGAGAAAAGTTGAGAGGAGAAGAAAAGGAAAGGTGAGATAGAAATTAAGAGAATGTAGAAGTAATCTTAGTTGAAAGTGTGAAGTCCTGAAAAGGACTGTAAACCAGATGAGAAGGCTGAGAGTGGAGAAGACTCGACGTTTCGGACAGGTTGACTGTCCGTCATCAGGAGTGAGTAGGTGCCGGGAGGAACGGGGTATAGGTAGCAGTAATCCGGACGTAGTAGTAGCAGGTGGACTGGTGCGATCGGCGGAGTGAGGCGAAATTGCGGGAAACTTAAACTATGGGTGGCGGTTTAATGCAGACGTGGTACTCATGCGTGGGCGTAGGTTGTGGCGGAAAGTCCTGGTGTGTGTTGTTAGGTTGGTTGGCTGGTTGTCTGTAGAATGGGCGGGGGCGTACTAGACGGTACTAGACTATTCTGCATTCCGGACATCCGGGAACTTTCTTCATGATTGCAGCCGCTGGGTGAAAACAATAGCTTGCCAGCACATAGTAATGCATAGGCTTTGCACGCACTTTGGATTTGTGAGTTGAATTTTGCTGTGAGATCGTTGATAGTTTCTATTCCTTTTCTTCTCTTCCTCTTTTTCTGTTAATATACTTCCTATTTTGTATTCTGTTATTGTAATATATTGTATTCCTGGAAATGAAATAAATAAAAATAAAAAAAAATAATCATGTGAAATGGGCTTGTCACACAATCATTAACCACCATAATTATGTGATCCTTTATCTTTCAAAATGTGTGTTTACCATGGTTCCAGAATGGTAGCATGATTTTATGTAGACAGTGAGTTTCACCTTTCCAAAGAGAAAGGCATGTACTGATGGAGTTAATTAACACTGATTTGCTTTTTATCCTATGTCTCAAACAGGTGTGGCTAACTCATTGGATCTCACTGATAGAATTCTGCCTAGACTGCAATCCAGACCTAAATGTAAACCAGAACTTCTTCACTTTGCTCCTTACACAAGAACTCAGATCTCTACCATATTACAAGACAGACTCAAAGAGGTAAAATCTATTATCATTTTCATATATTTTATGGGATGGAATCAAGCTTGTCATCACTGAATTTTAGCTTGACAAAATTTGATAACCTTTCTACATTACCTGATAATATCTGTCTGATGAATAGTGTTGGGATTGCATTATAATTTTATTTTTTCAATTTGAATACAACTGAAATTTGTTTTTAACAGATTTTTCAATAATTCAATTCAATATATTGAACAGAGAATGACTCTTATTTTGAACTTTGATGTAGTTTAATACATTTGGTATGGTGTGTAGATTCCTGGATTGGCTGCCATGAAGAAAATACTAAGACAATTTTAGTCCACCCCAATTTTCTAATTACTAATTTTAAATTACAGTGATATTATTTTTCTGTACAAGATAAGATCATGTGTCTTTTCATCAGCTCATCTTTGTCGAACCCTCATTATACCCATTATAGAGCACTGTCGATGGATCTGCTGTAGTTGATCCGATGGCTGTTCAGTTATGTGCAAGGAAAGTAGCTGCTGTAGCTGGAGATGTCAGGAAAGCCCTCGATGTTTGCAGGTAAGTGGGACTAACAGGATTTATTAACAAGCAGATGTTAATGTACCCAAGGACATGTAGGTACAAATTTACAAGTTTGAAAGAGGGTACGAACAAAGTACAGTCAAACCTGCTTTAGCGATCACCTGTATAGAAAGACCACCTGTCTATAAAGACCATAATTTTTGCTTCCCTTGAACAATGTTTCTCATTGAAATGTGTATTAAAGGAACCTGTACATAAAGAGCGCTTTTCTTGTCTCCCTTGAGTGGTCTTTATAGACCGTTTCACTGTACCTGGTTACTTGTATCATGTGTTACCACCTGGCCATGTGTTTAGCTCAACCTTGTTGAAACTATCATATTCCAAGAAAAGGTTGTAAATATGTAGAACTTCAATTACATTCAATATTATTTCATATCTTTATTTTATCCCTCAGGAGAGCAGTTGAAATAGTTCAAGCAGATGTCAGAAGGCAGTCAGTGTTGAAACCATCAGCAGGTTAGTCTTACATCTTCTATATTATATTCTGAAAAGCTTACCATTTATTTGTAAAATTGCAAACTTCATGCTCTAGAATCACTGTCATTTTTACCACTTATCAATGCCTCACCAATTAAATATAAAGCCCTGAGATTACTCGGGCTTTGTTCTCTGAGAAATGCATGTTACACCAAAATCAAATCGTATTCAACGGGGTAATGCTAGAATTTACACTTCCTGAAACCTTTCATTCATGGTAAGTGCTTAGAATGACATGAATAATCCTTCTCCATTCCAGGTTCTCCAAGGAAGGTTCTTCAATCACCCATCAAATCATCTCCCAGGAAATCTCCCAAGAAAGGTTCTCCATCCAAACTCCCTAAGAAGGTCTCTCTCCTGCAGGTCTCTAACGTCATCAATGAGGTCTACGGCTCAGGGGTAATGACCTCAAGAGGGGGCAATGGTCAAAGCTTTCCTATGCAACAGAAGCTGGTCATCTGTACAGTTCTTCTAATGGTCAAGGAAGGCAAGGCTAGAGAGGTCACTCTGGGAAAGGTCAGTTCACATTTAGAGCATCTGCTCTTTCTTTTCTTACATTAAAAACAAATTAAGTATTTATACATGATTTTTTCCATACCATTGGACCAGCACAAACTTAATAATTTCAACCCTAATATTAAAGTTGAGGCAAGATCAGATAATTGTTAAAGATCACATTACAAGAAAATTCATCAAAATAAATATTGGCTTAATACTTATTATTGCATAGATGGCATAAATTAAACAAGGTTATCCAAATTCAACACTTGGAAACATTTGAAGTAATGATTATTAATAAGCATGTTCGGCGTTTCAAGAGGGAACGAATACCATCCGTGCTATTATTCGGAGGGCTTTTCAATTTGAAAGTGGGGTTTATTTCATTGATCATTGACCCTTCTGTGTATTTACAATCAAACGGTTTTAGTTATCAGAATCAGTTTCACTTTCCCTTTTAGAATGGTGTGTGAAATAAGGTCATGTTTAAATATACCAAACTCTTTATAATTTGATAAATAATTGCATTGCAATTACGTTCATTCATTATAGGACGTCGTCTGCTTAAGCAGGATCGGTCCCTAGTGTGACGACATCAAAACATCGCTATATTTCTGGCGAATCCTCGGATATTTCAGATGCTTAGAAGAGCTTTTATTTATGTTTTTATAATCATCAGATACGCAGTTGACATAAAACTTATACGATTGCCATCTGTAAGCTTCCCAGTTTCTAGTGATACATGAATTGCCATATTTGTGATTTTCTTTGCATAGCTACTTTAAAGCCAGTAGTGAAACGGCAATCTATGATTGTGAGGATTGATATCAGTTCACACCCTCTCTATATAATACTTCCATTACACATTGTCTTGGCTTTATATGTGTTTGTTTTCTTGAAATCCTTTTACAGAATCACACTCATATACTGCTCTCCGATACATACATAATCATGTTCCTTCTATTCCAGTGTATTGCATGACCCATTTAGTGAGTAAGGATGTAGATGATGAATAGACGGTTTAGGGATGTAGGTCTGCACATTGCTATTTTATGCGCTTGAACAATGAGGTATTAAGTGGTGTTAGATGTATAAACCTTGACTGGCTGTACTGAGCTCAATCTGTTGATTATGGTGATTAAATTCTCTTCAAAGTATGGAGTCTTTTTTTGCATGCTCTGGGGCCCGTTGCACAAAACTTGCATTTAATCGCAACTCCTAAAAATCAAACGCAAGTCCTTAATGCGCACTTCTGATTGGCTGAAAATAAAGTTGCGTTTGAGTTTCCTAAGCTGCCATCAAACGCAAGATATGTGCAACGGGCCCCGGTCTGTGATAGTCTACATACAGTTGATCAATATGTATTCGTTTTAGTTCTTCAATTGTGTTTGTTTTCGTGGCATAAAGTAAAGAATGTGGAAAATGATAACAAACAGTGTTCTTTGCTAAATGAATAACATTGAGAGCTTAGCCTGGAAAGCATGTGGGCGTGGTAAAGGGTAGAATTTTTATTGAAATCCAAAACCTTATAATTATGCTTCATGCATGAATCTGAATTGTATGACTTTCCCCCTAGCTAAAAGAAATGCTATTTCCTTATATGAATATAAAGTTAAACATCTATTTATCTGTCCATTTAATTGTTTGGCCTCTGATGAAGATGCTGCTAGGATCGAAAGCTCAGGCCCCTTTTGACTCCATTTAATTTAAGATTAATATTCTATTTTCTGTAGGTCCATGACACATACTGCAAGATTTGTGCTAGCCGTCAGGTGACGCCTGTTGACCAGTCAGAGTTCTTGTCTCTGTGTCAGCTGATCGAGACGAGAGGTGTCCTGGCTCTCAAGAAATCCAAGGATGCAAGACAAACTAAGGTACATAACCCTTTCACAATCTTCTTTTCTGTCTGTCCCAACCCTTCTTTACAAAGTGTTTTTTTTTTAAATTTCACAGAAAAATACCTCAGATTTGGAGATCAAGGATAAAGCAGTCAGTTTTGTGATGTGTGAATGAGAACTCATGTAGAATATGTATACAACATTGACTCACATGTTAAGCTACTGAAGACTAAATATTACCTGTTAGGTTGTAAATTTAGTCAATTACATGGATACCAACCTTTTTCAGGCAAATATTTTAGGTTATTTGAGGCATGCTACTTCACTGTCGTTGATTTCTCTTATTTGTTCCTTTTGATAACTGCCATTGTTTTCAAACTTTCTATATGGCATGATATGAATTCTTGAGTAATAAAGGACTTCCATATCCCATTCATCCATCAATATGAAAACATGAAGAGTGCCCTCTTTTGTTGGATGTAATCTGCTAGTTCCGCATACTTCCGATTGTATCTTAGTTATTCTCTGAGTAATTTATTTAGTTCAGTTCAGTTCATTTCAGTTCATTTATTCAAATCAGTCAGAAGTAGAAAGGAATTGAAAGGTCTGCTATGATATTTGTATGTAAATCATATACATGTATTGAAAATCTAATTTCTGAATATGTATGCATTCTGTGGCAAGGATCTTTTTGTGGCGCAAAGAACAATATCATATTGTACTATCGTAGTTGTTGCACCATGTTTATGGGACTAGTTACCTCCTAATATCCATTCTGTAGATACTTTGGATTTTTAAAGTCAAATTTGGAAATGGTCCTTTTTTCTAAATTAAATTATAATTCAACAATAACTTTCGGTTTTCGCTAGTCCAGTCTATTTCTACCTTCTTGCTTCTCCAGTGTCATCATACGTCTTGGAATAGTTGACTAGGATAGATGGTGTAATATAACTTTGTTGTATTATCATTATTATATGGGAACTTGGAATCAAGTGATTTCATGTTTGAAATTTTTACTGGAAATCGCTTTGAGTTCTTTTGTTGCCTCACTTTTTAGAAAGGATTAGCATTGCACTAATAATGTCACAAATGCTGTTATACAACTTTGTATAAAAAATGAAAGTGGTGTTATTGCTTATTTATTTAATGTACATGTAGTTGTATTTTTCCAATCTGTTTTCTCACTAGATGTGCCTGAAGATGAATGAAAAGGAAGTGGAGTTTGCTCTTCAAGATAAGATCCTCATGTCGGCCATCTTACAAGCTGGGTTGCCTAGCAACAAGGAGAAGAACGGCAAGAAATTGTGATGTCTGGCTCCAAATTTGTAATGAATCTAAATTATGTACATTTGATGTCTGCAATTTCATAATTTATTTTTTAAAAATTGGATTTCAAATATTCTTAATTGTATTTTTTAATTGCTAGCTGTATATGTTATAGTAAGTGAAACATTTTTGAGAAAGAATTGCATTTAGAGAATGAATGAAGAAGCAATTTGGTCACCATTAAATATGTGCTTGGCTCTGGAAGATTAGTGATTTAAAAAAATTATTTGGTACCTGCTGTAATTTT
This sequence comes from Heliocidaris erythrogramma, assembly GCA_025617745.1. Taxonomy (NCBI): domain Eukaryota; kingdom Metazoa; phylum Echinodermata; class Echinoidea; order Camarodonta; family Echinometridae; genus Heliocidaris; species Heliocidaris erythrogramma. The sequence continues at coordinate 1,160,514 of CM046856.1, read as the reverse complement.
TTTCTTCTAAGAATTGTGTTGCCTTGGTATATAGTATGTTTATGACATTTTAAATGAAAATAGGAATGGTTTATTTGTGCAAATACATCTGAAGAAAAATTGAACCAATCATGTTAAAATTTCCAAGCGAAATGATTTCCAATATGTGTGAAATAATTTTTTTTTTTTTTGTGTGTATTTTCATAAGTTGTGTGCTCTTGTAAAACCCATTGAAACATAACATTATACTAAGAGCAATGAGTAATATCTATTCTAAGAATCAGCTTTTACCTTCATTTGCCATATTGTCAGTTTTGAGCTATTGGTCACATTTCATGCAAATATATACAGCCCTGGAAAAAAAATATTAGACCAAGCTTCTGTAATAAGGGTACTATAATATGCATACAAAATTTTAAAATGATTTGTCTTTGTATTTCATTGAATGAATGCCAAATTCCAGCAATCATACCTAGCTTTTATGATATTTTATTTCCTTCTTACCACAAAAACAACACTATCAGTAACCATTCTTGGTCTGTTTTTTTCCATGGCTGTATATTGGTGGCCCCCAGATAGCTGTAAGTATCTACCAATTTCGTGAAGATGAATAAGGTAATCTGAAGATGAATAAGGTAATTTGTGAAGTGATGTTCACACTGATCAGGAATGATTTCAGTAATATTTCATAAAAGAATTCTGCAGGGATTTCTAAAAGCCATTTTGGTTGAACATTCATTGTATACTTTACCTTTGCAGTCTGAGGTTATTCTGAATTTTTTTTCCTTTTTACTGTGAACACTTTGTATTCACACATTTTGTATTTTTTGTATTTTTACCAATTTATGTTTTCTCATAGAACTACAATTTTAACTGATGTAACAATTTGATAACTTAAAAAGCATTTATATATATATTTATTTTGTTAGATTTTTATTCTTGTCAGAGATATTTGTATTGTTTCTAAATATAGGGTTTTTGTTTTTCATTTTTCATTTTATATATCCTGATCTCTGACTCTTTGATTTTTAATCCAAGCCTTACATCCAAATGTATTTTAAGCCAATCTATGGAATGTTGATTGCCAGATGTTTATCCTTTAAAAACAAATGTATTGACATACCAATGACAGTAAAGACAATAACGTTGATATACTGGGTGATCCTATTCATATTTTGAAATCGTCTTTGAATTGACTGTGACAGTGACCACACTGTAGAAGAAGATCTTGTTGTCTCTTGACTATCAAAGAAATCTGAGACGGAGTTTGTGTAATTGGAATTTCCGTTGGATTGCTTCAATATTGTTTGCTTTGCCAGCATATTTCCTAATGGAAATGATTGTTTCTGGAAATAACTACATTGTAAGTGGGGTTTGAGAAATATCCGGTCTAATTTATTTTTTCTGATGCTACTTCAGATATCTCTGATGATTCAAGAGAGATTTTATGAATAAAGGTAGAGTTGTGTCCTGGTCATGCAATCTTGTCGTAAAAGAAACTTAAAACAATTAGGAAATGTTGACCATGTCTACATAAGTATTGCTGTATACTATAAGGTTTTGGAATCATCAAAGTGATAAAGAATTGACCCAGACCCAATCTCTATGAACAGCACATACACTGCACACAGAAATGGGTATATGGGCATGAATGAATGTTCGACCCCAACATTTCAGCTATTTCTCATACATGTATTTTGAATATGAGAGCATTTGAAGAGCAATCCTTTTCAGGGGACATTTATACTCTGATATTCTTCCAAACTAACATAAAGGGAATGAGAAAGATCACAAATTATTTTTCACCTTTCCCAGAACTCGACCTTCGACCTTGTCCCAAATGACGTGGTAGGTACTTGCCTCCTGCACTACCGACTAACATGATTGTTTATTTATGAGGGGGTGGCAGGGACTAAACGACTACTTCATTGGGCACATATTGCAATACAGTGTGAATATTGGGGTTATTATATTGTGTTGTGTTTAAGACTTTTTATATGATTACCATTGGAAATTGAAAGATGAATTGATAATGATCATAAGGTCAATGGCGATATTTAGAAGCAGCATGGATGAGTGACAATGTATTCAAGAACATCTTTACACTTTAATAGCTCTTTTTTGTTAATTTCGGTAAATGTGACATGTTAGTAATGACTGTATTTAATCTAAATTTACACCATTTTGCCGAGCATTATATGAATTGTTTAAACTGTTTCAGTTTAGGTAAGTTGATTCTGTTTTAAAGTAATTAACAAGTTTTAGTGTTGAATTTTGGATGTCAATGAACGCAGTGGCGGATCTACATAATATTCCGCTTTTATATAGCACGTAATACATCGGCGATGTCTCTAAGCGCTTTACAGATATATTATTACATAGGCGGAAAACCGGCCTTTGCCCTACTTTTGAAACCCAACTGGCATACCTTACGTACACAGTAAACAAATTTGACCCCTTTATTGTGTACTTTTACGAAACTGTGTCCCCTCTTTTACAAAATCCTGGATCCGCCTCTGAATAAACAGGTTTTGATTTATGATGCATCTTTGACTGACCGGATTCGTATATCTTTTGTAAATTAAAAATTTAAGGGCAATTCTAAAGTTGGTATTTTGTCATTTGTCATTTTTGGATGTGTTTGAATAAATAACTTTTGGCATCACAAATTTTTTCATATTGTATTTGAATTCAAATGTCAAGGTTTGTCAAATATAAATGAATAACATTAGAAAGTGACAATTTGTACTTTTGGTTTTTTAAATGATTGCTTTACACAAATTTTCTACCATGATACATTATGTAAAAAAAAAAGGTTATTCTCTATGCTAATCAAATTTTATCTTTGAGACATACCTGTACTTGTAGGGAACAATAAAACAAACGGGCAGAATCTTCAATTAGCACATAAATAGATTTATGCTTAACTTCAAATAGACCGCTTTGGTAATGTATGCAAATTGTATGCATACCTTTCAAAACGAAGGTTTTTGACAACCTGAAAGCTTGCCGGAAATAGCTACAAATAATGTATGCAAACTGGATTCCAAGCATTGAGGCTCATTTATAAAAAGCAGGTTCAAGGAATAGCTCGTCACTAGGTGCTCAGAGAATATATGTGCATAAATTTGTATACATTACAGAAGCGGTCTATTCAAACACAGTAGAATACTCTAAAATGTAGTACACCTGCCTTTAATGCCTGCCTTAATGAATACAAATGACAGTAGTTGCTCTTCCACCAATTCATCTTTCTTCCCCCTCCCTCAGTCTCTCTCGTTCCTCTACTTCACAAACAAATCATTTCGACCATACATAATCTAGGCCCCTCTCCCTCTCTATCTCCCCTTCTCTCTTAATCCATTCATTTCATTCATATTCACTCATGGTATCTTGAGATGTAATGTCTGCATGACTGAACCTCCGAGGCTGGTTTCCATGGCAAACTCTTTGAATTGAAGTCACCCAGATGGAAACATGCAGAAACAAATTCAAGAAATGGTGGCATCCAAGCATTTTGTATATGTCCGTTACATGATGATCATTTTGAAGCAGAACGAGAAGAAGGGGAAAAAACCCGATGCATGAAAGGACAATATTCAGGCTTGCTCATGTCTCTGAATAATTTTTGTATGGATTTGTGTGAGCATGGGTAATTCTTTATTGAGGATGTTTTCTGTGTTCTCTTTTTATATCGAGAGGAATGCTATTGTCGATCATTGCTCTCTTTTTGATGTTCCTGGGGATGTACTTTAGTGAAGAGAAAGATACCTGGGAATATTTATTCAGCTCTATAGATGTCCGTATCCCTTGGACATTCGAATAACTGAATTAGCTGTTTGCGCCATTTTATCATAGGGCCCCGAAGTATATAATTTAACGGAAATACAGTTGTTCCAGAACGAGTGCTTTTATCTCCTTGACTTTTACTATTTACATTTATGCCTTTGCATTTTTTTAACACATAGAATACCGAGAATCTTTTTACGAAATTGCAACATTTTCTTTTAGTAATCATTTCCCCACTTATCTTGCAATCGTTGAATAGAGCGAAAATTGGTTGTAGAAAACAATTAAAATCGATTTTATTCCAATGTTCGTATATGACATCTTATCTATCTCATCAAAATATTGAAAGTAGCATTCAGAAAGTAATTGGTATGGTTTGGGTGATGCAGATGTGGGGGATCTTGGGGAAAGTGAGTGGGGATGATTATGATTTAGATAAGGAGAAAAAGGAGGAGTAGAAGAAAGACGCAGACGAAGAAGTGGAAAAAGAAGACAAAGACGAAGAGGAAGGAGAATGAGGAGGAGAAGGAGAAGAGAGGAGAGAGAGAGGGAGGAGGAGATTTAAAAAGAGAATGAGAAGGAGGAGGGAGTAGGAGAAGAAGAGGAGGAGGAGGAGGAGAAGAAGGAGAGGAGAAGATGGAGGGAGGGGGGAGGGGGGGGGGGGGGGGGGGTAAAAGATGCTAAACTGCACGCCGTCCCTGTAACGCTATGACACCATGTTGCATCTAATCACTGGTTGTAGGCCGAATATATTTTTGAGTAAATGCATCACGCTACTCTTGTAGACGTTGAATCCGGTAATTCCGGTAACATGTTTGTATTTAATGTGATTGATTGAAGAGCTTTTATCACAACATCTTGACTCCTTGTCGAAATGTTTCTTCTAATTACATACCTCATGTACGTGCTCAATTGCGAAAGAGCGCCTATAATTCATCATCGGCGATGTCATTGAGCCATGGAAGACACGCGACTGCTATTGATATCAACCAGCCGTTTTGCAACTTATTTTACATCTCCTTGGTAATAGCTTGAAGTATTGTCAAGAAGGTGCTTGATAACATGTCATCAGGAAAAAACAACAACAAATAATTGTGTTCCTGTGTCATCATGTATCTAGGAGAATGGGTGAAGCAAATAACATTTGTGTCGGATTCACTGTGAGGGATATCACACGTATCTCGCCTGAAGCAGTTGCTATGGAAACAAAGATCCGCTGAAGAACGTGGGTTGTTTATTAAACTGGAAGGATGCATGTAATATTGGCGAATGAGGGATAACAAAAGATGTTGTAAAGGAGTATTTGGAACATAGTCCTTTCTAATTTGTCAGATTTTTTCAATGTTTACATGTTTACTTTTAAAACGAAGAGATGATAATGTAAAATTGATAACATAATTATAAAGCATAGTTAATTTGAATATACGACATAATGACAGAAAGTTTCATAGTTATTAAAGTAATATATCATTTGGTGGATTATTTACCAATAAATCACGTTACTAATCTATGGATTTAGATTGCATCTTATTCTGGTAACTGTTAGCTTGAAACTGAAAATAAATTCATAGTCATCAAAGGAATAAATACCAAGACATAATATAGACCACATAAAAGAACTTCGCTCAATTTTTGCACATTTTCTGATATCGTTTTCTTTGTCATTATTGTCGTCATCCTCATAATTGCCATGATCATCGTCGTCATCATCACCATCATCATGACCACCATCATCATTATCATCATCATCATCACCATCATCATTATCACAATTTTTTTAATAACCACTGGTGCGCTGGCACCATTGTCTTAATAGTACGCCACTATTATAGTTTTGCTTTTATTTTCAGTGTTCATTGGGGTAAGAAAAGGATTATAACGACAAAGAAAATGAGGAATGAAATAGACAGGAGTAATATGCAAACATATGCAAACTTTTTTTTTTCTGATGACATGTTATCAAGCACCTTGCAAAGAAAGTTTATTATAACTAGCAGGGAGGGGGGAGTTTCCCCCTTCCCGCAAGCTTTGACATTTAAGCAAATTCGAGAGAAAGATAACGGCTCGTAGCACCTTTTTTTAGGCGGAAAGTTAGTTCGACGCTCTGACTGCTTTTCAATTATTTGGGTGCAATACTGCACTATATGTAACAACAGGGGGGGGGGGGGTGCAGGGAGGGGGAGTTTCCCCCTTCCCGCGCGAAGCGCGCAAGCTTTGACATTTGAGCAAATTCGACAGAAAGATAATGGCTCGTAGCATCTTTTATTTAGGCAGAAAGTTAGTTCGACGCTCTGACTGCTTTTCAATTATTTGGGTGCAATACTGCAATATATGTAACAACGGGGAGGCTGCAGGGAGGGGGAGTTTCCTCCTTCCCGCGCGAAGCGCGCAAGCTTTGACATTTGAGCAAATTCGAGAGAAAGATAATGGCTCGTAGCACCTTTGTTTTAGGCGGAAAGTTAGTTAGACGCTCTGACTGCTTTTCAATTATTTGGGTGCAATAGTGCACTATAATATGTAACAACGGGGGGGGGGGGGGGGGGGGGCACAGGGATCGAGGGGAGTTTCTTCCTTCCCGCGCGATCAGCGCGAAAGCTTTGACGTTCTGGCAAATATGAAAGAAAGATGACGGCTCGTGTTGCACATTTTTTCAGGCGAAAAGTTAGTTCGATGCCTGTGACTGCTTTTCAATTGTTTGAACGCAATACAGCCCTGTATTTAACAGCGGTGGGCGCGCAGGGAGCGCGAAATTTTTGACATTCTGGCAAATTTGAAAGAAAGATAAAGGGGAGTATCCTCTTCCTGTGCGAAGCGCGAAAACTTTGCCGTTTTAGCAAATTTGGATAAAAAGATAACGGCTCGTAGAAACTTTTTAGGCTTTGTTCTCTCACTTCCCCCCGCTTTTTCACTCTCGCTTTTTTTTTTGGGGGGGGGGGGCGACCGCCCCATCGCCCCCTGGCTACGCGCCTGGGTCAAAGTTTGTAAATGGCTCGTATATTAGAACAAAATGATGCAAACATCTCTCTGTTTAGGGTTCATTTTATTTTGATAATTTTTGGTCAAACATCCAATGTTTGACACGCAAAAAATAAATATATATTTGTATGTGACATAAATGACTAACAATGAATTGTGACATACACCGTAAATGCATCTTTCCTCCTTTGATAAACCAGTAAAACTGACACAAATCTTGTTCGAAAAATACCAGTTATATGACGAAAGTCTAAAATGGTATCAATTCTTTTTAAATTTTCAAAATGATGTTTTGAAAGTGTAAAAATCTTTACAAGCCTATAACAAACATATCGTGATGAAAGGGGCACGTCGCTAGGGTGAACAAGATGAATGCGACTGCGTCTCTTATATGCCTCCGCCTAAATTCAGTTAAGTTTATGGTTCAAACTGTTCTTGAAAAGATAACCAGAATAAAAGCCGACCATTACATGGGCTTGTACCAAAAGGGTGGGTAGCGTTGCTTCGCGTTGACTTGAACGCGACCATTCGTCCTAAGCCCCCCCCCCCCTCCAGTTTGCCTAAAGGGTGCTTTGGGAGCATCGGGTCGCGTCGTGTTGACTGGAACGCCAAGGAACGCCACCATTCGTCCAAAGCCCCCCATCGGTTTTGCCGAAAGGGTGAAGTGGGGGGGGGGGGGGGGGGGCTTTGGACGAATGGTGGCGTTCCAGCTAACGCGATGCGACCCGACGCTCCCAACGCACCCTTTCGGCATTATTATGTTATTTTATTTATTTTTTATTTATTATTTCTTTGCTTTTCAGAAAATCTGTGTGCCCAACTTTTACAAAATCCTGGATCCGCCCCTGATATTAATGATATAATAATAGTAACGATAATAACAACGATAATAACAACAATATTTTGAAAAAGTCAACACACCCTTTCGACAAAACCGGAAGGGGGGGGGGGGGGGGCTTTGGACGAAATGGTCGCAATCTAGTCAACGCGACGCGACACGACGCTACCCACCCTTTGACCTTAAACCTTTGACCTTTGACCTACTTACGGTCCCAAATCTAATCAGTTTGTATCACTATGGTGATTCATACTAGCACCAAGTTTGAAGTTTATACCTCAAATTGTTGTTGAGCTAAAACCTGAAATTTTGGAATTGACCTCTATTACCTTTGCCCTTTGATCTAGGTATCCCAAAATCTAATCAGATCATCTTCTTATTGTGATAGAAACTAGTACCAAGTCTGAAGTTAATACCTCAAACGGTTATTGAGACATTTAACCTTTGACTTACGTACCACAAAATGTAATCAGAACGTATTCCTATGGCTATAGTTACACTTTCCTGGTGATACATACCAGCACCATGTTTGAAGTTCGTACCTCAAACCAGGGAATACACTTTCCTGGACGGACGGACAACCCGAAAGCATAATGCCTCCGCCATCACCTTAGGTGGGCGGAGGTATAAATAGGGGGTGTGACTGTGACACCTCAATTTTCTTTAGTTTTTGAATAACTGAGAACCATTTTTTTATCCATATCGAATAAAAATCAAATCTTTGGACCCTTTTATTTTGTTGGCACATTTCCCACAGGCCTAGCTGTCAGCAAATTTCGTCAAGACCCCTCCTATATTAAAAATGTTCGAATAATGCCCTTGCGAAATCATACATGACCAGTCCCCTCACCATCAGATACGTGAGTACACCTAGCTTCAATGTTAACTGGAAGCTTCTTAATAGAATACGTTCAATTGAGCTGAAAGAAAAGAATGAAACAGATATTGAACTGAAATACTATAAGCAATTGATTCATAATTGTCTTGTTTGAGCACATATTGCACCTATATATTTTTATCCTCGGTCAATCATATCTACAATGGATAATCAGATGATTAATTACAATGAAACATTCTCATATACTTACAACATTGATAAACAAAATTAACCACAGAGATATCACTATTATGCTTGCTATCATCAGTCGATGTTCACAACCTGACTCCTCAGTATTCTCATGATATTTCCAAATTCAACGTGCTGGTTGCAACTTGTATTTACATCGTGATTTACTGGTTACATGAATCACACTGATCTACACTTAGTCTGTAAACTATTACAAATAGTGCACACTTTGATTATGATAGTAAAAGATACCATCGCAATCAATGTTAACGTGCATCATAATGAAGATACACATGCACAATGTGCATATAGCTTATACAATCCTACAACACCGACAGTTTGTGTAATATTTTTAAACTGTGTCGTGATCATAGAAATTTTAAGATGAGATTTTAGGATGTACATGATCACTTCACCTAATACCGGCCATGTCATAATACCGACCATTAAGCGTATCATGGCATCTAGCGCGCGTCTTGCAAATCAACCCATGGGACTACGCGTAGAATGCCTAGCAACGTTGAGAACAGCCAAAATAGAGCAAGATGAGGAATAAAAACGTAATTATTATCAATTTTTTGTTATTTTTTCATATTTTCATTAAAATAATCTCTTTTCATAAATTGCCATTGACTATGTGCAGGGGTCGGTAATTAAAACGCACTTCTCCCTCTATGCGTAAAATGAGATGACTCTATTGCAACGTCATTTCTACAAGAACGCGCAAGTATTATCGCTCGTTAGTACCTGGATCTTGTTCCCCAGTATTTGGGTAATAGTCTGATGAATTTTCATTACGTTTCATGAAGAATCTTTGCCGTAGTCGTTGGAAACATCGTTAAGAGGCCGGTATTAGGTAAAGGCATCATACATGATCATGCAGCCAATCCGCAGGTCCCCAAAAGCGCGCTATTTTATTTCCAGTTCTGCCTGACTATGAATACATAATGAGCAAGAACAGCCAGGAACATCTTATTTGCAAACTATTGAATAGACTACTTATCATTCACCAATTGCCATGAGTTATGCATCAAATAAAAGAAGAGGGATCAGAGATTTGTGACATGCTTTTGTTGTTTTCAAAATAAAAGACGAAATTGGTAAAAAATGGTGTTCCTTTTATGACAAAAAATGGAAATGAAATGAAATATAAATCTGGCCAAAACTACCATAGTTCTATTGTGAGCCAGGGCAAATTTGACATGGGCGTAAAGGGCACTTTCTGTACTTTCCAAAGATTGAAATAACGTTAATGTGCACTTCATGACAGGGTCAGGATCCAGCAATATGTAACGAATGTACACACTTTGTCTTTAAAAAAGTCAATTCCAGCATTCCGATTGGTTACCACCACGCAAGATGTTTTCTCACAGCCTGGCAACAGCTATGCGCATGTTTGCGCAAGGATGAAGCAACAGGTTGCGCATTGTTTCATTCAACGCGCACTTGGTTACAGATGGCTTGCTTGCCAATCACAGGGCTAAGATTCTATGGTCTTGACCATGGTCTTGACAACGGATGATCTGCGGCTGAATATTGCTGGATCCTGACTCTGTCATAAATCTATGGATGTTTTGAATGTAGCGATGAAAAAGATGAGATTCCAGCGCTTCCATACATATGTGTCTTGATGGCGGCTCATATACTTTTTATATGTCTTTTAACAACTTGAAATCTTGTGAAAAAAGGGCTTTTGTATGACTATTTCATCAGTTATTTTAAACAATTTATTTCTAAAATTCTGACTAAAACAAAATATCCCTGTGTTGGTAAACTATTCATTTATTTTTGCCGAAAGTTTAATGAGGATAGCATTTATATTTATTTAAGAACATAACTTTAAAGATGACCATGCGATACAGCCGACTGGGTGCAGGGAGAGAGTCCATTTCGGGCACTGGAAATAAAATGCGCGATTTTTGCTCATTTGCATACGACCTGCGGTCTGACTGCATGGTGATGTACACATATATCAGAATATTACGATAGTACACTTCACATCGAACTTACAATATAAGATTCTATCATTGTTGATATATTTCAAAATAGCGAAAATCTGGGAATTCATGAAGAAAGAGAAATGTATTTCAAGGATAGCGACAGCATTTTTTCGTCTATTTAGTGTTGGGTATTTAGATGCACCAGTTGAAACAAATTTTAAGCAATGCCATGACCTTGGCCAATAATGTGATTACCTTGAAATACAAACAATCTCGAGGTGTAAACAACAAAAAATCCGCATCTCTTTGGATGTCTCATTATTTCGTTGGCTGGATTAGTCAGTTGGTGAAGGTATACGTGTATAAGATGTGGATATATCGGCTTTAAACAGTTAAATGTAGATCGTTGACGAGTGAGCTTGAGGTCTGCACTTCTTAACTTCTGAGGTAAATTAATAGGTCATGATTATACGTTCAAAGTAGGCAACAATGAACAAAGCTGACAAAAAAAACCCACAATAAATTACATAATCGTATATAACAGCAAATTTTCTGAAAATGGTGCCAAATTAAAATACAGTGGATACCAAAGAAAGTATCTAAATTTTACGTGTACTAAGTCGAGAAAAGTTGTTCTCACAGAAATGGCATGGTGAGACATATTGCACTTTGTCCAATAGAAAGTTAATGAGAGAGAGAGAGAGAGAGAGAGAGGGGGGGGGGGACAAAGGGAGAGACAGACCTACAGAGACAAAATAGATAGAAACAATGAAAACAATACGATAGAGGAATAAGAGAGATAATGTCAGTGAGGAAGCGAGACAGAGAGGAGAGAGAGAGAGAGAGAGAAATAGTGAAAGAAGAGTCAATGATGTTTAAGTGAAGCTTTGTTTACTATTTTCAAAACATAATGTTATTAGAAATGAACATTATACATTTTGAACAAAAAGTATGCACCGTCGTCTATGAATTTATTTTTACGATTTCGAGGTGCAAAAACAGAAATGACTATTCAAAATATCAGAATATGAATGATAAAGAACGACTGAAATTCTATTAATTTGTACTAACTCCCATTAAATCATGGAAATTTCGTTGTATATTAATAGTTACTCTGAAATGTGTTCATTTTGAATGAGAAATTCATGAACCTTTGCTTTTAATTTAGGTTCCACCACTTTTGTTTTATTATAAGTTCCTCCACAATCTTTGTGAATATCTTATTGAATCTTTGCACTGTATTATGTTTTACCTTCGTGTTATATTCTTTACAAACATTGTAATTATGTCATTTTTGTATTATCTTTCTTACTTTGTACTTTATTGATATTCATTTATGATTGTCATGTATATTGTATTTCAATTTGTTGAAAAAAAAAAAGTGGAAAAAATAAATTCAAATCAAATCAAATCAAATCAAACCTGTATCAGTTTGACACCTTCCTCTCCTTAACGTCGTTCTGTCAATAATAGGAACAGTTAATTTTTTTCACCCCCTCTCTGTGTCTCTCCTTCTCTCCTTTCTATCTTTCCCTCTTTCTCTCTCCCTTATCTATTCTTTCTCTATCTCCCTAATCCTCTTTCGGAACTTGATGCATAACTGTCATGACTATAATCATAACCTTTAATTCCATGTTCAAATTTCACACATAATCATGGGATGAATATTTGTGCTACCCTATAATCAATCTGTCGGCATACTGCCTGAAACTGGGCCCTGACAGCTTCCTGTATATATTATTACTGAGGCGTGCATTTCCATGTGATAAATCTACATGTCACCTTTCTCACACATTGGCAAGGACGTAATCGATTGGCTTCGGGAGCACGGTCAGAATTTGCAACCATACCTTGTTCGACAAAATCATAACAAAGTGTTGACGAGGAACAAAATCGAGACAGCAGTGATGAAAATGTACATGCGACAGTGAGGGTTGTTTGAAGTGTACAATGTCTTAACAACATTAATATTGAACGACTTGGCGGGAATATCTTACAAGAGCACAATACGAATTTATATGATTATGGTGCATGGTAAAATACTGGTCAATTAATCTTATTAGCCACTAATTGGCTTGACCTTCCGATAAAGATTCTTATTTGCAGAATTGAACTCTTCGATATCTTCTACAAGTCGTTGCATCTCTTTCCGTCGTAATTCAGCCTGTGTGGCAGCTTTGACGAGTACCCGTCCAACTTCATGATCAAAGGTCTTCTCTTCTCTCTCAGGCATACGGGGTGTGGCTGGTCGGAACATGATGAAAGGTGCATTGATCGTCACCAAGTTCTCCATCTGCTTTTCGTTCTCACTTTCCGACTTGGAGTTGATCTGAACAATCGGTATCATGTCATCGCTGCCGTGTGACGACCCGATCGTCGCTGAATGAGAGCGGTTCTGTTGATATTCAGTATCAGCATCGACTTCATGTGTGATTGTCATGATGTTCGCCATGTCCTTGATAGAAGGCTCAGACTGGGAATGGCTGAGACGTATCTGGGATAGCGTCACGCCAATGTCAGACCAATCATCAGAATCACTTGTGTCTAGACATTTCGAACTTGAAGCGGAAGAGGCGCTTCCCTTGTTGACAGACACACCACTGTCACTGCTTTGACAGTACGGACATCCTAGGACAGATTTCTCAGACACGACAGTTTGTGGAGTACCAACAGGGGCTTTGTACCCGGTGGAGTCCGGGTGAGAGTAGTCCACCCCTCCTCCATACGGCACATCGACGTTGATTGATCGTTTGACAGGAGCTAGTTCCAGACTTACTCTTCGTGTTTTATCATGTGAACTTGATCGACTTGGTTTATATTTGACTGAGGATTTTGTTTTGGTTGTAACACCTCGAGTGTCTGCTTTTTCTGTGCTCTGACGACCGAAAGCTTGTTTGATAGTCCTTGTTTGCGCACCAGATTCATTCTCACTACATGTTGATCGTGATCGAAGTCGACCTAGAGGTTGTGTGTGTGAACACGATACATTATACGATCTCAGATGCATACATTGATCATCTTTTGGATCTGATGAGGCTTTGTGAACGCGGGTGGTTAATGGGGTTGGTTTCTGAGAGCGAGCAAAGCGTTTGAACGTAGGTGGTTGGTGTCCTTTGTCGGTATCTGGCGAAACCTTATCAATTGACGTCAGTGAGTTGTGCCTTTTTGAGTAATAATCGGTACGCTTCGTTGCTTTTCTTGTGGTAGTATCTTCTAGAAGCCCTACTCCTTGGATCGGGTGTATAGCTGGTACTGGCTTGTTTACCTTAGAATACATAGATAACCGTCCTGCGCGGGGGACGGTGGATAAGTCTGCATTGGTGACGAATACTGGTAGATTAAGAGAGAGATGGCGAGTAAGACTTGGACGAGTCACTGGATGCGTCCTGTGACGACTGTGATCACCACTTCTACCGACAGAGGGCGTGCTAGACTGTCCATCTTTATGGAGTTGTTCTTTCATGTCTTTTATTTTGCTCAGATACTTGACGTTATGATCGCCCTGTGTTCGTATATCGTCGTACCATTTCTGCTTTTTCTCGGGGTTGTTGTTGTTGTTAGATGATTTCATGGTTGTGTTGTCGGTGGCGCGGTATACGTGTTTACTGCGGTTATAAGCCATGGAGCTTAATCAAGATACTCCGCTGCAAAGATAAATGGAAATTGAAAAAGGTGTGAGTAAACATTGGAATGGTTAAGATACACAGATATTAGAACACTATTCTGCATGACGCTTTGCAAAACGTTATCATTTTTTGAATTTTCAGTTAACATGATTGATATTATTAAAGATGCATCGCTACCTGCTTTGAAAGGAAAAAAGATAAAAACTATGGTTAAAGGCAATCTACATGTTTTTGACTTATTTATTTTTGAATAAACTTGTTACGATTCGAAATAATCTTGTCTTGGAAAGTCTTACATAAATTGCTGCGACATCCATTGTCATACATATTTCAAAATGAAATATAACTGCTATTAAATCTCAAACAATATATCTTGTAAGGATTGTGTTGTCCTGAGTGTTAAAATTTGTTTATATGAATAAATAACTTGATAAACAAATAAGTGATTAAATAAATGATTGATATTATTAAAGATGCATCGCTACCTGCTTTGAAAGGAAAAAAGATAAAAAATATGGTTAAAGGCAATCTACATGTTTTTGACTTATTTATTTTTGAATAAACTTGTTACGATTCGAAATAATCTTGTCTTGGAAAGTCTTACATAAATTGCTGCGACATCCATTGTCATACATATTTCAAAATGAAATATAACTGCTATTAAATCTCAAACAATATATCTTGTAAGGATTGTGTTGTCCTGAGTGTTAAAATTTGTTTATATGAATAAATAACTTGATAAACAAATAAGTGATTAGATAAATAGAGCCTTGTTCTCTTGTTGATTTGGCGGCAAAACAACTTGATCAGCCCAAATTTGGCTCATGCAAATTTCTTCTAAAACGTCATTTTCTTTAGATGTTGAATAGTTGAACAAAGAGGCGTATTTACAAGTTGAGTTAACAAATGAACGCAGCTGACAGATGCTTTCTATTAAATTGATATAAAATTTAAAATGCACACATTATCACATATTTAAGGATCGCTGCATTTTGTGACAACACTCTAAATGTCATTCTCCAAATAAGTGTATGTGGGGAAGACAGAGAGGGAGATAGGGTGTGTATGTATGTGTGGGCCTGTTTAGCAGTATGTCCGAGGACATTTTCGGACAGAGAACAAAAAAAAAATCATGAGAACAATGGTCCTCGGAAGCCGGACAATAGTCCTCGAACGTCGAACAATGAATTTGTGCTTTATTCCGTCGACTGTCCGAGGACGAGGAACAACAGAGGAACAATACTTGTCCTCGGAAGTAAAGCCATGTAAAGCTGTGGGTGTGTGTGTGTGTGTGTGTGTGTGAGAGAGAGAGAGAGAGAGAGAGGGGGGGGGGGGGGTAAGTTGATACGCTGTGTGAGTATACAAAGTATAGAGGTGGAATTATAATGTTTTGACTGTAGTCTAGAAATACACTGTTCCACACATCAGTTTTGCGGTGTTTCCCATGTAAGATAAAGGGGAGAACTTGATAATTCCTAAGAGGTTAGGTTGTTAATAAATCCATTTCCTTTTCATGATGAAACTACAGATTATGCTCCTTTCTCCACCGTGACTCTCCAGTACGTTTATGCTTAGAACCAAAACTTTTCTAAGTCGTCAGTTTCACTTATCAGTAGACTGTGGTTTGTTATTTTGAGATATTATCATAAACCTTCCGATCACGATCTCATAATTAGCATGACGCATGACTTTAACTTCTTGATGAAATTATTTAATCTCTTCTCGGAATAGTTTCCCCGAAAGCACATGACTCCGAAGAAAGTACGTGCCGTCTGCTAAACCATGCTTCTCATCTAGTATTATCGTGTTCGCTTGTCTCAAATAACTCGCACATGATATAGATGATGTAAAAGGTTTAACATGAGTACTGAAAACTACACGTTGCTGGTAAAATAAGAAATGGAAATCAAAATTTATTGACGATGATTTGATTTGATTTGATTCATTTATTTATTCACGGTACAAGCCCAATTCAGCTGCAAGACTGTTTTACAATGGGGCCGTGCAAAATAACATCATAACATAAAACAAACATGAAAATATAACATATAGAAATTAACAAAATGAAATTGCCTTTGACAAAAATATGATGCACAGTTAGAATAAAAATTAAATATATGTATATAACATATACAAACTATTGCATGAATATGTTGAGGAGTGAGTAAAACTGAAATATTCTAAAATGGTTCGGAATATTTGTAAATTGATTTTTTTTTTTTTTTCATGGTTTATAAAAATTCATTAAAATAGAGGGGATATTACACACCATAATATAAAACAAAACATGAAAATATAACATATAATATATATCTATAAGTTAAAAAAGAAAGTAAAATAGCACTAAATTGCAAATAATGTAAAAAATTTATTTTGGGAAAAGCACTAAAAAATAAATAGGCCTATATAAATACTATGTACAATTAAAATAATAATAGTAAAAAGAAAGTATATACACATATAAAAAGAGAAGAATGGCTATGTAGATATCTATATATATTATATTATATTATATTGTATTATAAGTTAATGTACATTACCATCCCACTGTCGGATTGTTCAGTAATCTACAATCCATAGGTTAATAGAAATTTGAGTGAAAAAAAAAAAAAAAAAAAAAAAAAAAAAAAAAAAAAAAAAAAAACCTTCATATGACTTTACTGAACTCAAAATACTACCATCTCTTGTATTGTTATAATGAATAAACACATAGATTATTTAGCTGTTCTTTGACATGATTGGCTTCAAACCACATTATACATTATTAGTATTAGCCAATTTAGATTTGAAAATGCCAATACTAGAAGACATTTGAGTCTCCTCGGTAAGTGAGTTCCATATCTGGGCACCTCTATATATGAATGTACGTTTGCCTGAATCTGTTTTCGGGCGAGGTACATCAACACAGAGATTACTCTGTCTCGTGTTATATACACGTGTTCGGTATGTGAATTTATCACTGATGTAAGGCGGCACTTGTTTTGTCATAGCTTTATACATCATTATCGCCGTGTCTTTTTCTATTTTCTTATCGATAGGGTTCCAATTGAGTAGATCAAGGTTCTCCTTTCCCGATGTAAACCAGGGTGTGTTGTTGATTAAGCGAGCACCTCGATTTTGAATTCTTTGTAGGGTGGTTAACAGCGTTTTCCCACAGTTTGCCCATATAACATCGCCATAATTTAAGTGGGAGGATACCAATGCATTGTATACCATTTTTAAAGACTCTTTGTCTACTATATTTCTGATACTTCTCAACATATGTAAACCTGAATTTGTTTTTTTCTGCAATAGTTCAATATGGCCACGCCACTTGAGACTTTCGTCAATTATTATTCCTAGATGTTTACACGACTGCACTCGTTTTATTGGATTTCCTGTTATATTAATATTAATATCATCATCTTGGATTTTTCTTAATCGCTGCCTTGTACCCAAAACAATATATTCGGTTTTGTTTACATTTAAACTTAACTTATTATGAACGAGCCATTGCCTTACATATTCCAAATCTTCATTAATGTTGTGTGATACAACAGAAATATCCCTGCCAGAAAGATATAAGACAGTATCGTCAGCATACATGCTAACTTTACAATTTCGAAGTCCTTCGGGTAGGCTGTTGATATACAGTACAAACATAAGTGGGCCCAATATCGACCCTTGTGGGACACCACATTTCAAAGATAAAAATTCAGATAATTTACCATTTATACATGTTGCTTGGGATCTGTTTTTTAGATAGCTAGCAAACCATCTTAGAGGGCGATCTTGAATGCCATAGTATTGAAGTTTTTGAAGCAGGAAATCGTGATCTACAGTGTCAAAAGCCTTTCTAAAATCTAACATTACAGCAATTATGATCTCTCCTTCTTCTATACTTTTAAGCCAGTCATCAGTTACATTCAAGAGTGCTGTGGTCGTAGAGTGAAGTGGTCTGAATCCTGATTGATACCTATTAATTATTTCATTACATTTTAGATATTCATAGAGTTGATTAAATACGATTTTTTTCTATAATCTTTGATAAAATTGGGAGAATTGAGATTGGCCTATAATTACATGTTTCCCTTTTCCCACCTTTATGCAATGCAATTACACGAGCAACTTTCCAGTTATCTGGAAAAGTCCCAGAAGTTATAGAAAAATTTATGATATGCGTTAATGGTTCCTTTATGTAGGGCATTGCAAGTTTTATTAATCTAATTGGTAGAAGGTCATTTCCCATGGCTTTGTCGTTAGATAAATTACATATCTGTTTAGAAATCGCATTTGTTCCGATTGTAGTAAGTTCAAAGCAACCATTCAAAGCAGATTTGTTTAGAGAAAATTGTGAATCTGTGTTACAGTCTTGTGTAATCTTATTAGCTAGATCTGGCCCTATGTTGATGAAATATTCGTTTAGTTCATGAGCGATTAGTTGTGCATCATTGATTTCTCCTGAGTCCGTCATTAGCGATGTAATCTTATTATTCTTCTTTTTACGAGGGATTAACATATTTAGATTTTTCCATGTTTGGCCTAGATTGCCATTCGAGATTTTTATTTTCTCTTGAAACTTTAGTCGTTTTTTGCATTTTATTTTTGCAGTTATATAATTTTTTAATTTCTTGAAAATTTCCCAGTCTTCCTTATTCCCAGTTTTGATTGCACATTTCTTCAGGTAATTTCGCTCATGAATTAAATTCAATATTTCGACATCAATCCAAGGTGACTTGTTACTCCGTACTCTATTCTTTCTAACTGGCGCATATTCATTACATACAGAGGAAAATAAAGATTTAAACGTAAGTAATGACGAATTCACATCTTGTGCATTATAAACCGTATTCCAATCAATCTTACTCAATGCGTAACAGAAATCATTTTCATGAAAATTTTTATAACTTCTGTAGGTTCTATAAACGTGTTTTGAATCCAAATGTCTGTTTTTACCCCACACGATGTAAACCAATGAATGGTCACTCGTACCTATATGCATAACACCACTTTCAGTAATTTTCGTTTCATTATTTGTAAAAATTAGGTCGATCATCGTGGATGTATTAGATGTGACTCTTGTAGGTTTTTCAATAACCTGTACCAAAGGAAAGTAGTCACACATTGCTTTTAATCTATTTGTATAACAATTACTGGAATCCATGACAAGATAATCACAGTTGAAATCACCTAAAAATATTATATTTTTGTTTTCATCATCCGCTTTCATTAAAATCTTTTCAATTGTGTCAAATAAAGCAATATTAGATCCAGGCGGTCTGTACCAGGCAATTACTATTATTGGTGACGATTTAGGTTGTTTTATTTCAATTGTAACGAGTTCAACTTCGTCGGTCATCAAGTCTTGCCTCCATTTGTGGTTCAATCTATTCTCATTCACATAAATTAATACTCCTCCACCTCGAGTATTGCGATCTTTCCTGTAGACAACATAATCATCTACGGCAATTCTGGCATCATAAATGTTTTCACATAGACGAGTTTCATTCAGTGCTAACACGTCGAAACCATGCTCCTTAATAGTAACTTTCATTTCATCAATATTTGGGAGAAGTGACCTAATATTATGATGTGCTATTCTTAGACCATTTTTATTGTTAATTTTTATATAGTTATTTAGATAGAGTTGGTTTGTTGATGCATCTAATTCCTTATCATCGTTTCGTACAGGTAATAGAACACATCGACAATTAGAATTATCATTATTTAATAATAAGTTGTCCTCGATATTAGGATCATCGTCATCGTCGTTAGTGTCAGCATGAGAGGTTACATGTTCGAATGATTCAATAGGCCTACATTCAACCATCTCACTATCTTCCAAGAAATGGTGGTTTGGGGGGCCGAGTTCTTTTGTGTGAGAATCGGCACACTCTTCCTGGCCAATTTGTTAGTATTGGTAGATGGTTGGACAGGCTTTAGCTTTATGCCCCCATAGGAAGCATTGGCGACATTGGATCATCGTGTTGTATCTACAATTTGCTCTTTTATGATTCATCTCACCACAATTATAGCAGCCTGAGTATTCTTCAGATTGTGCTTCTCGGGTATATTCTGATTGGCGTGTTCCGTTTCGCACAATGTTGCTGTAGAGATTACGAGCGATCATTGACTGATGGATATCAGTTTCAGGCATAGCTGGGTCATCTGCATCGTCCTCCTCACCGTTCAAATGGCTGATGAGGTTTTTGGCAAACACACGTACCCCATTTCCGTTCAGATGCTTTCCATCTCCTCCAACATGTAGATCGGGACGTATGTTGTTGTTATCTATTAGTTTCCACCCATATATATCTAACATAGATTTCATCATTTTGTTGATTTTCACTACTTGATCTGGGTATGATTTGTTTGATATTATTGAACTCCAGCTAAGCCGTTTAACAGAAGGGCAGGATTTCATCAGATAGAGCCCCGTTGACTCTACCTTTGTCACGATATCTTGTTGTTCATTTGACGCTAAGTTGTTTGTCCCGACATGTATGATCATTTCCTCTGGCTTGAGGTCGTTGGCAATTGGAACAGCAATGTCGCATATCTGCTCAATTTCAGCACCCTCGACTGTTTTGCAGACTACGCGTTTAGAGTTTGAAAGTTTCGTGGGTTTGATTTTACGGATCATCGAGTCTCCGATTATAAGAACATCGGTCTTCGGTTTGGAGTTAAAAAAACGTTTTTGTTGTTTTTGTCTATAGTCACATATTTGAATGTTGAGATTCTGCTTTATGGACTGATCATTAAATATTTCATCTTTTTCAGCATTGTCCTTGTTGTTTTCAACATGTTCAGACTTTTCCGTTGTTTGTCGGGTAGGCGCTTCTCCGGTGGCAAGAAGATTTAGTTTTGAGTTGATTTCATCTATGTTCATAGCAAGGTCATTTATCTTTTGGATGATTGTGTTTTCTTTATCACTGCTGATGGACGGGATTTGTTTCTCTTTCTCATTCATGCGGTTTTTCGGAGAAAAGGTCACTTGATGCGTCCCATTATTTTGACTAGTTAAGGAGTTTAGCTTGCATTCAATGGCTCCTAATCTGTCAGGAATGGCAACGCAGCTTTGACATAAGGATTTGTCATAGTCACTATCAGTGGGCTCACCACACCAAATGCATTGTCTGTCATCATTTGTTTCCCCTTCTTCCGAAGTTTCCTTTGTCTGAATGCCTTCAAGCAGACTATTGTCGCTTTCAACATGGCGACCTTCATCATCATTACTTTCCATTAACGAATCATCGAGGGGGTATTCGTCTGTTTCTGTCACTAGAACAAAATGTCTACAAATGTTTCTTTCTACATTAGGCATAATTCGGCATAATTCATTTTCGATGAAATCATATTTATTTGTGACCTTCCGAGATTTGAGATTATTATACGACCGATGAATGTGATATATAGCTATTGACAGACTTGACTTTGTGACATACTTTGGCAACTTATATTTGAAGTTTGGATGGCCAGGTAAACCTCTATATGAGTTCATCTTCATTTGTTTAGCCATTATTATGAATTCAATGAGGGTTCATAGAGTTTGAATGTGGGAATATATTATAACAAAAGATGATAGCTATATATGTCTCACCGTTGCAATTCGCTGAATATGTCGTCATGAGTCCAGTATGTTATGCCATGTACACATGGGACTATGAAGATGTCCAATGTTCAAGACTGAGTATCGGCACACTCATACACACAAACATATTTCCTAGCTCATAACTACTCCCAAATTCACTTTCAGCAAATCAATCCACCTTTCCGCAATGGTGATGGTTCACATGTATAGGTCTGCAAATAGTTTTTAGTTTTAGTAGGCAAATATCACAAATTGAGTTCAAAATGAGTTCACAATGAGGAGGATGTTTTCGAGTCGTCAGGAGTCGGTAATATTATTGACGAGGAATAAACGATAAAACCCCTGTCTTATAAAATGACTACAATCACAGCGACATTTTATCCATCTTCACCCAAAGTATATTGAAGGAAGAACAGTAAGAATATTATTCTGCTGTATACCTAACTTGTTCTCGAATAATAGGTCACTAATCGTCATTTCATCCATTCAGATTTGATTAAAATATAGGAGAAATGAGAGTGAAATATTACATTGTATTATATTATGTACAAACTGTTTACAAATTTGTATTTGTGTGTCCCCGGCAAGATTCTGCAAGATCCTAATAATTTTTATAACAAATTCTATTGTTTTTTTCTTTATGTGAAAAGGCTTTTGAAAAGAATATTCTATTCGATACTGGCTACTTCTGGCCTCCTTGCAAGGGAATTCTGGATCCTCCATTGCTTTCATTTCGTATTAGTAATAACGTAAACTGTCTAAATCTGATGTGAAATTACTTTTATCTCTTCGACGCAGACTTAATCAGACTTCTTTGCTGGTTGCATATCATTGATCCAACAAATAAAGTTGGACAAAATGAATGAGACTGAGAGGATATAGAGATGGAATAGAAACGAGGAAGATCAGTCTATAAAAAAATAGCAGATTAAGGGGAAAGATACACAGGGGAATTGACAGAGAGCAACATTGGCAGAGAAAAATAGAATGAAAAACTAACAAACAAACAGAGACGTATACAAACACTTAGCGACAGGAGGAGAGAATGAGGGAGAGAGAAAGATAAATATACAGAATACAGAGAGTGAGAGAGAGAGAGAGAGAAAGATTAGGAAAGAGAAAATGAGAGAGTGATCTGGATAGGAAGGATGAACATATATAACGAGATAGAGAGTGGAGAGAGTGAGAGAAAGAGAGAGAGAGATGAAGAGAGAGGGGGGGGGAGACACTGAGAGGGAGACAGAGAAAAATATTCATGTAGAGAGAAAGAGAGAGAAATAAATAGAGAAATAAGGAAAGGAAAGACAGATATAAATATAGACAGCATGGAGAAGAGAAAGAGAGAAAGAGAGTAAGAGAGAGGGAGAGAGAGTAAAGGTATTACATTTCCAAAATGCGAAGAACACTAGGGAAAACTGCAACGCCTGGTTGGTAATCAGTAAGATTTTATATCAACCATTTGTTTTTACCACTGCCTTTTTATCCCAATCCTCTTTAGAGATTTATCAAACAATTACCAAATGACCACAGAATGGCAATGCCCTTTAAAGCCAGCTAGCAGAAGATAATTAGGATAACCAGCACGATGCCTACGCTAGTTTTGCCATGGTAACTTGATTTTAGAAGGCTTCTGAGTAGCCACTAATGATGTTCTATACTGATATACGGGGGCAGAACGCAAGGGTTAGAAGACTAGTTTGCAGGCACAAACCCTGGTCAGTCGTAAAAGAGAGCCTGCGATGCAAGACTACCATAGGCTACGTACTGTAGCTGCTCCATAGAGATACATTCTATAATTATGTATCTCTATGAGCTGCTCCTGATGACACGAACTTCTTCTTCTTCTTTGTTTTTGTTTGGCAATCAGTCATAATTGACTATTTTTGCCACACACTATACATAATTATGTAGACCTCCGTAACATGTTTTTTCTCCTGTTGATATCGGTATTCTTTAACGAGAGAAAAAAATCTCACACACAAAAAACACACACACATAACCATATGCACACACCCACACACACACATACAGTCAAAAAGTATAACATTTCATCTTTAGACTAGTTTACATGACCTTGTTTTTTCTCTTTTGTTGTTGTTCTTTCAATGCAAGAGATAGAGAAAGGGGGAATTATGAAAAAGAGAATGAAGCCAACACTCCAAATGATACACAAATAAATTTTAAACAAAAGGTTAATTTGGACAGCAAAGAAACAGACAAAGCAAGAAGAGCTCCTCCCACACCCGTACCGCAGTGCGGGGGTACGGCTGTCCCGTTGATGGGTCACATGGGGACACAATATTGGTTATAACGTCTAGTGAAATAACAAACATACTAAACCCAACATAACAGCTACTGGTAATGTTGATGGGAATTACGTAATTCTATAATGAGTAGCTAGAACCTCGTTCACAATGTTTATATTTGTGACCAGGCACCACAAAACCACCAAAAAGTCGCCAGATATGAATTTTTAGTTAAGTTCTGATTCTGAAAGAGCAGATTCTCAGCTTTAAAATGATATATAACTCATTAGCATTGGATGTTCCTTACTCACTTTACAAAGAGAAGAATGCACAGTCCCTCATAATGTTTTTGAAGCACTCTGACTTGCAAGGAGTTGTGCTATTAGGTGACAAAAGGAGGATTAGAACTCAATGAAGGGATTATCAGATTGTCCTAAAAATTGGCGTACTAATATCCTGTTCATCGTAGTGCACAAGTATCAATGCAAGAACTTACGACGTTTAAAATTTATGGGAGATCAAAATGAGACACTGTTCAGGGTCGTAAAAAAGAAAAGTAATACAACAAAATGCAGAGAAGACACACATAAGTCTAATAAAACACTGTCAAAAATACCACTTTTAGATTGTTTGGTGCCTCCAAATTTTTAGATTACTTAGAAAAATGTACACTCTTTCAGGAAACTTTTTGGTGGTTATGTGGTGCCTGGTCACATTTGGCCTTGCCTCCGTCGCTTCTTCGAATAATTTCCTTCCTCAACAGCAATAAGCTCTTTAGGGAAAATCAGAATAACGGCACATAAATGTGTTACACAGGGGCACAGGTGCAACAAAAAACAAATAATAGTTTAAACAATGTCGTTATCGTTATGTCACTGGCTCTAGTTGATGTACCATAAGATTATCTATCAACTGGTCATAATTATTATAGTTCAACTCTCAATGCACTACAGAGCCTGATGGTGCGGCCTCTGATATTTTCGGCTAGCTTGCTATGGAGGCAAAAAACAAAAAGTACCCTGAAGATAAAACGGGGGACCAACATTGTAACTTCCCAGCATGAGGGCAGGTACATGGTCATAGAAATGATCCCAAGGGAGTGGAGATGGTGTACACATTTATAAATCTGATGATCGGTGATCAAGCGTATAAGTTAAAAGAAATAAAAGAATATTAATTGGTAATAAAAAATATGGGAGAGGCTACAAATAACAATATCCATCATAATTCCATTTAGCTAAACTTAGTAAACTACCGGTAAAAAGGAACTTAACCAAAGATTATGCTATTGGGGCTTTAGGTTTGAAAAAATCCCTTATTAACATGATATAATTTGTGTCATTTATTTAAGCCTATTTATGTAAAGCGATATGTTCTACAACGTGGCGATTAATGTTTGCAAAGACCATAGAAAACAATGATAAATACCTATTCAATTACGTCGCAAACGACAATGACGTATTTTGATATTTCTATAAAAATTCTTGAGAATACCAGCATTAAAAAAACAATGCGTCACATAATATTGGCTTTATTTATAGGCGGCTTATAGTCCTTTAAACCTATCCTTAAAAGGTACTTCACCCCTTTTGGAGACTTACACAAACTTCTGCGAATCTTTGCACAGGTTAGTAGACATCCTTTAGATACATTTTCAAGGTAACAAGTTCTATGACTTGTCAGAAACGAAAATCTTGTTTTTGTCGCAGAGGGAGCTATTCAGAAATCAAAACAAATACATGTATAAGTGACGGTCAAAAAAATAAAATGCTGCCAAATTGGTGGTAAACTTGCTTAAAAGAAAATTATGATCCTTTTCACATCCGCACAAGTTTCACTTAATTTCACGTTTTTTGTCGTATACTCGCACAAATTCAATATTTAGGGCTATATCAAGTGCAGATTGTTTGCCATATTTTCATATTATTCTGTATTCGCTATATTTCACATAGTCTTTTGAGCAAATTTAATTTATCCAGCACGGTAATCATATTGATCAGATAGAATATGTAATGTCTTACACTCAAATCATATCAAATGAAATCGTGAGTAAATAATTACCATCATTATAATCAATCCAACATCCGATTGCCAAACAAATTTATCCCCCCCCCCCCCCCCCCCCCGACATTCTGGTGAAGTGTAGATTGTCAAGTTATTAACCAGATGGGTATAAGATATAATATCATAAGTTCGAAGGATACATTAATATCATATTGTTATGCCCTTCACGAAACAGTACATGAGCGTGATGAGAGTATGTGAAACGAGCACTAGAGTATATATGCATGGTATGAGTCCTGATCAAATGAATTCGTGCAATTCTCGCCTGTCCGGTTTCATTTTTTCTCTCATTGTCGAAATAGATTTTACATATCGCCTTCTCATGCGTTAATCATCGACTTAAATCTTTTTTCTACCTCTATTTTTATTTCCTCATACTCTCACTCCTTGTTTGTCTCTCCTTCTCAATTTTTCTCTCCATAAAAAGTACAAATAACTCTTCTCGAAACTTTTCCTCATTCCAACCGCCATTTCCTGTCCTTATTTACCTGTTGAATGTTATTGATTTGTAGTGCATGGTTGTAGTGATTGCCATGCCTCAGAAAATTGCGTCTGGGCCATGAACGTGATGAATGTTTCACCTCCCACCCCCTCTCATCCCTCCTTTAACCTCATTCATTCTCACCAATATACTCAACATCTCTTTCTCTCCTTCTCTCTCTTCATTTTCATTGGTTTATCCATGAATGTTCCTGCATGGAAGACAATACTGTTATATAGAGGTTTAATAATAGAGGCTGATGTAGTGATGGCGCCGAAAGCCATTGAGATGGTTCAGGAAAATCCATTATAAACGCATTTCCCCATTACGACCCAGAATCGTATCACGATCAGGGGGAAAAAACACTCTGAAAAACACGACCATCCCCCTCTTTTGAGGAAATTTCAATTTCATTCGAATCGAGAGAGACAAACAGGAAGCGACACCACGATATTACCTTCCTCTTGGTAATACATTACGCTGCTCCAATACTTGTCAATCTGTTAAGCATCGGACGTAATTGAAATGCATGAAGAGGTTAATGGTGGCAGCATCACCTTCTACTTAAGGGACATCAACTCCCTGCTCCAACCCTGCTCCAGCCATGGGGATACTCTATTTACAAGTATATGCTATAGAAAATAGACAAATGAGGATGCAGGAGGGGAGGGGGAGGGGTGGGGGCGGGAAGGGAGAGCCGAGTCCCTCTTTTAATGATCTATTCCCAAATACACGTATATGGGTTCGGGTACTTCTAAACATTTTTGGATCAACTCTAAATGTAAAACCCCCTTTGTTTCAAAAGCCTGGATCTGCGCCTGAATATCTGATCAGATAAAGGTTATCATCTTCTCATCCTGTCATCTGTGGGTAATAGTTACATTATAATGTGATTTGAGCTAGGGAGACCGAGTTTTACTATTTGTTACCCTATGACATATATAATGAGGAGACTTGTCGATTGATATGGAGATGAGAAATATCTTCCCATTTGATATTTCGTTTCTATTTAGAATGAGAAAATATTCCAAATTACTATAGACTTATCAAAAGGATTTGCAATGCAGAGCAACTACTTTTACAGCTCCATTAAGTATTCCTTTTTTTTGTAAGTGCGCACAAAATAACTAAATGAACGATTTTTGGGGGGTCTTTTTCATGTAGTACAATCCTGCCAGTTCGAAACAATACAAAACGAAGCCAACGTGAGGAACTTTTCCTATAAGCAAGGCATAAGGCTAATTTGTCAGTTCATCATTAAAAAATACCGGGCTCATAATTATTGTACACTAAAACCACACTAATAATGTCGCCACCAATGATATAAAATAAAACAAAATCAACATAAATGTCGCTCCTAAAGTCTATCCTTGAGCTCAGTGGCATGACATATATTTGGTCTCTTGTATAACCAACGATTCTAATAAGTGAGAAGCAATCACGGTTAGTCCATGTCTATCCGATGTATTTGAGATTGTTGGTATAAAATATTTGATTTCTAGATTCAAAATTAAATACATGTAGTCTGACTACCATAAGATTGCCTCTATGTTTGATAGAGTACATTTTTAGAAATGCGAGAAAAGAACGTGCTCCTTTGAGAGCATCATATTTGGCCGAATGTTCACAAGAAATTGTTCATAGTAAGAAGATGTATGTTGTCAACCTTTACCCGGCATCAACATTGAGCCATACACACTGATGTACGGAGGACTGTTTTAAGCTTTATAATACTAAGCATATAATGTTTAGTGTGTCGATATAGTTGATAGAAGGAATATATATTCTCTGATATAACGAACAACACCTACAATATACAAAAAACTAGATCGTTAAGCTCAGGTTCTGTGATTACAACTTGAGTATGATGACAGCTGGCAGAAATAGGATTAAAGTCCATCATATTTTGATCATTACATTAAGTCTAAAGAGAAGACGAACTATATGCATACTAAGCAAAATCTACTCCCGATGGCTTTTATTTTTAACCAGTGACGAGCTAGGTTAGCTGGAGGATAAGTTTGAAAACTCAGACATGTTTCACTCTCACTAAAGATATTACAGCTATATGTTCCTCGAGTCCTTCCTTATCTATAGGATACCCCCAACGGGATACAATACATGCGGCATCTTTCCGCCATCACAAAGACTTA
Organism: Heliocidaris erythrogramma; assembly: GCA_025617745.1. Taxonomy (NCBI): domain Eukaryota; kingdom Metazoa; phylum Echinodermata; class Echinoidea; order Camarodonta; family Echinometridae; genus Heliocidaris; species Heliocidaris erythrogramma. Next base: position 1,131,786 of record CM046856.1, on the reverse strand, counting down.
CTACTTCGTGAAATTCGACTTTTTATGACCAGTTCACATTAAGGAATATATTCAGCATGATAATCATTTCACTCGGTTACTTCAGAGCAAATTTGAAAGTGAAAACCCCCAATTCGCTTTTCAGAAATTAGTGATGTTTTCCCACTTATCTCTTGTAAGATCAGATGACTTATATCCATATACGTGACAAGTGTTAATAAAAAGATGCATTTGTCTTTTTAAATGTAATTATTAGAAAATGATTTCAACATGTTGTCATCTCCCAAAAATGAAATTACAGTTCATTAAAAGACCCCGTGGTTTGATACAGCCTAATGTATTTTATAATTCATTTCTAAAATTTGAATCATTCATTTGAGTAGGTAGTTCATACGATTATCTGGTCGATAAGCAATAACTAGTAACATAATATGACATACAATATTTGATTGAAGTTGCGTTGAATATTGGACATACGACCATTCATGAAAAAAAAATGTTAGACATGTTGGACTTTACAGATTTCAGATTTATTTTTGATCATTACTGGAATGTGTTGCATCATCAAATCATTTTCCTATATCACATACAAAGGGGGATATCACAGGAAAAAAACCGCATGAATAACTCCTTATATCCGGAGATGTAATCCTGAGAGATTACGTGATTTATTTTATTTCTTTCTTTCCTTATTTTTTATTTTATTTTATTTTATTTTATTTTATTTTTTATTTTTATAATTTTTTTTTTTTTTTTTTTTTTTTTTTTTTGGGGGGGGGGGGGGGGATTCACACCTACCGAGTGAGAATTTGTATGTATATATTGTTTTGCTGCCATTCTTTTCCCTTGGGAGGTTGAAATCTTAGAAGAAATCTTTCAGATTCACAATTGCTAAGTATTCTTGGATGGACTAGTACAATATAAGACATTTTATAATACACAACGTCTTGCCGGCAAAAGTTGACAAGTTTAACTATCGGCGAAATAAACCGTATCTTGTTAATATATTACCACTGGTATATCTTACGAGGTGTCTAGTTTTGACACCATCTATTTATTAATTGTCCTGTAGAAACACGAGTGCTCTGCAAATATCAGATGTAATGATATAGATTGCAATCTACAACATGTACAATAAGCAACTAGCAATTTACCAGCGGTTTTCGTAGTGTAGTGGTTATCACGTGCGCTTCACACGCGCAAGGTCCCCGGTTCGAACCCGGGCGGAAACAATATTTCCCCCGAGTGACTTTTGTTGTTGTTGACTGCAAGTTGTGATAAACAACTTATAATTCATCATTTCGCAATAAACACTTTTTGCATACCTTAAAGATTGAACATAGTATGCCAATTACTGTCATGAACAAAGTACCGTTTACGTTTTAGAAAACTTTAAAGCTTACTACGGTCTGGTTTCGAAAGGAAATCCGTCTCTTACAAACACCATTATCATTTTAAGTTATGTAATGTAAAGTTTTGATCTGACCTCAATAACCTTCAGAAAATTAAACCCATTTTCGTAGTGTAGTGGTTATCACGTGCGCCTCACACGCGCAAGGTCCCCGGTTCGAACCCGGGCGGAAACATCTTTTTTTTTCCCGAGTGACTTTTGTTGTTGTTGATCGTTTGTAAGTTGTGATAAACAACTTATAATTCATCATTTCGTGATAAACATTTTTTGCATACCTTAAAGATTGAACATAGTATGCCAATTACTGTCATGAACAAAGTACCGTTTACGTTTTAGACAACTTTAAAGCTTACTACGGTCTGGTTTCGAAAGGAAATCCGTCTCTTACGAACACCATTATCATTTTAAGTTGTGTATTGTAAAGTTTTGATGTGACCTCAATAACCTTCTGAAAATAGAAGCCGTTTTCGTAGTGTAGTGGTTATCACGTGCGCCTCACACGCGCAAGGTCCCCGGTTTGAACCCGGGCGGAAGCATTTTTTTTTCCCGAGTGACTTTTGTTGTTGTTGATCGTTTGTAAATTGTGATAAACAACTTATAATTCATCATTTCGTAATAAACATTTTTTGCATACCTTAAAGATTGAACATAGTATGCCAATTACTGTCATGAACAAAGTACCGTTTACATTTTAGACAACTTTAAAGCTTACTACGGTCTGGTTTCGAAAGGAAATCCGTCTCTTACGAACACCATTATCATTTTAAGTTGTGTAATGTAAAGTTTTGATGCGACCTCAATAACATTCTAAAAATAGAAGCCGTTTTCGTAGCGTAGTGGTTATCACGTGCGCCTCACACGCGCAAGGTCCCCGGTTCGAACCCGGGCGGAAACATCTTTTTTTTTTCCCGAGTGACTTTTGTTGTTGTTGATCGTTTGTAAGTTGTGATAAACAACTTATAATTCATCATTTCGTAATAAACATTTTTTGCATACCTTAAAGATTGAACACAGTATGCCAATTACTGTCATGAACAAAGTACCGTTTACGTTTTAGACAACTTTAAAGCTTACTACGGTCTGGTTTCGAAAGGAAATCCGTCTCTTACGAACACCATTATCATTTTAAGTTGTGTAATGTAAAGTTTTGATCTGACCTCAATAACCTTCTGAAAATAGAACCCGTTTTCGTAGTGTAGTGGTTATCACGTGCGCCTCACGCGCGCAAGCTCCCCGGTTCGAACCCGGGCGGATCTGCCAATCAGTAATGATCAAATCGGTCACAAACAGGGATGTAGTCAGGATATTATATTTTTAAATGGGAGCGCGAGCAAAACCAGATATCTACATGATGATCTTTTGCTAAAAACATACCATTATATTGCATATTTTCAAATTCTCATCTTATCAATCTCACGCAAGCACTGCCGACGGGTCTTCGTAGTGTAGTAGTTCGAACCCGGGCGAAAATTATTTTGCTGGCTTATTGGTTAAGAAAATGAAATTAATTTGATATTTCCTTCTTTTTAGAATTGATAGTAGATGAAAATGAAGGCAAACAATTTCAAATAACGTTATAAATATGTTTGTCCTCTCATTTCATTACGTGTAGATAATCTTATACTCATTAAGATCAATATATCAGATTAATCAGTTTTTTTTTTTGCTTTGAATAGTATCGGCCAGATAATCTTTTAACAAAGCGTATGATTGCGTCACGGAAGCAATTTTTATCTTTTTTTTCCCCAACAACTATACTGCCTATACTAAGAAAACATGAAATTACCTATATTTTCTAACTATATTGATGCTATGTATTTGTGATTTATATAGTAACACGTTTTCGACTACACACAAATAGATTGCCAGGATGTTTCCTTTTACATGCATGTTTTTTCTGTTGTATTTTTTTTGACGATGCATGCTAGTTGTATTTTTGTATTATATAGTTTGTTTCTTTCTACCATTCTTATATTCATAACACCTTGTATTTCTCTGCAACTGCAGAAAGTATCCTAGGTCACTCGATGTTTGTAATAATGCTTTCGCTCAGTTTGAACAAAAAAGTATATTTGCTTAAAAAATAAAAATTAACATGCTTTATCATCATCAGATCATGTATTTTGTGATTCTGATCTGATTGCTTTAAATTATAACTGGTCTCCATAATGTAGTGGTTATCGCATGCGCCTAACCGGTTCGAACCCAGGTGGAAACCAATTCTGTTTCATGATTAATCAGTAAACATGTTGAGTACGCCATCACTTTTTTTTAACATTTGGTAGAAAGAAAAGGGTTGACGATAAAGGCATACTTGATAATAAAAATAATAATATTACATTTATATAGCGCATTATGTGAATACTTCAATGCACTTTACAGTGTTATTTATTATTACCCGTGGTCAATGGATTTCAAGCCCGCAAACCAGGGTGCACCATCTCCACTCCTTAGGGAGCACTCCCACATCACAAGCATGCATGTAGGGCAAAGGCAAAAACAGTCACATTGACTTTCGGCAATCCTCACAGGTACCCATAATCTCCTGGGTAAGAGTTGCAATGTAGATTAATGTCTTTTCTCGTCTAAGACTCAATATATCATCGTTTTACAGGCAGTCTTGCTATGACAAGATATTTAACGCATGAAATTTAATTTGAGTCCTTATCTGAAGCCTCCATTTTGAAAATTATGAAAAGAAAGTTTGTTAACTGGCAAAAAACAAGACAAAGCAGTAAAAGTATCATACTGAAGTCACTTCGTGATCATCATCTTCTGAAGTTGCCAAGAAAGGGGAAAAAAGGCGGAGGAATATGTGTCATGGTGAAAAACCAATACAGCACTATAAGACCAAAGCCCATACTTTTGAGACGTGTGAATGTCTGGAAGTTAAGATCCTCTTCACAGACCAAGTTCCAATTACACTGATTGTCATCTACAGGCCACCATCTAGACTCCTAGAATCTGCAAACTTACTGAGGAACCACCTGTTGATATGTGGAGACTTTAATATCCATGTTGATAATTCCCAAGATTCTGATGCAAGAGCTATGCTTGATCTGTTGGAATCGGCTGGACTGCTTCAGGAGATATCTGAGCCAACTGTTCTGCCTGCCATATCGTCAGACCATGCTGCCATTACCTTCACAGTAGCACTTCCTCGCCTGCCGGCAACAAAAGAGCAGGTCTGTTTACGGAATCTGCGAGACATAGATTATGAGGCATTCAAAGACGACATCACATCGTGTTTTGAAAGAGCTACTAATATTGCAGATCTTAATGTGGATGAAAAGGTTGAATTCTATAATGCGACTCTGTCCGCAACTCTGGAGCAGCATGCCCCGGTATCACAGCAGAGCATCCAACTACGACCATAGCACCATGGTATGATGAGTCTCTGTGAGAAAGCTCAATCGTAATGTCCGTGCGAAAGAGAGGAGATGGAGAAGCAGTAAGACAACAATCAACAAGCAGCTGCCCAAACATGCAAAAAAGGTGCTTCATCAGACTATCATTCAGCCCTAAAAGGAGCAAAGAGAACCTATCATCGTGACCAAATCTCAAGCTGTGACCAGAAGGAACTGTTTCGAACCATCCAAAGGTTGACCGTGGAGAACCCTGCACAGAACTTACCTCTTCATACTTCAACAGGAGAATTGTCTGAGGGCTTCTCCCGGTCCTTTGAAAGTAAGATCGCTAATCTAAGAACACGGAATGATAAACAGGCAGAAAATCAAGAGTCTGAATCTTCTGAGCCTTCCAAGTGTAGGGTAGTTGGTAGCAAACCGAACTGTTCTTTGGAGAAGTTTGGTAAGGCCTCTCATGCTGATGTGCTCAAGATCATCAAATCGAATAATATCAAGGCATGTTCACTCGACCCTGTTCCGGCATGTGTGTTCAGAAAGTGCTTGGATATGCTTCTTCAAACGTTGACGGATATGACAAACCAGTCACTTCAGACTGGAACCTTTCCATCTTCACTGAAATCTGCACTTATCATCCCAAAGCTGAAGAATTCTTCTTTAGACCCAGAGACTAAAAAATTATCGCCCCATTTCAAATCGATCCTTCCTCGGGAAAGTCATAGAACGGATTGTTATTCAACAACTGACGACTTACCTGAATTCGAACTCTCTACTACCCTCAGGGCAATCTGCATACAGGCAGCACCACAGTGTAGAGACTGCTCTCATAAGAGTTCAGAATGACCTTTTGAGGTCATTAGATACCGGCAATGAGGCAGTTCTTCTTTTATTAGATTTAACATCTGCATTCGACACAGTGGATCATTCCATTCTTCTTACCAGGCTAAGAGACGGATTCGGTGTGACGGGGATGGCATTGGACTGGTTTGCGTCCTATCTTTCGGGAAGACAACAAAGTGTGATGATCAATTAGGATGTAACATCTCATCCTAGACCTCTTTTGTGGGGCGTGCCGCAAGGATCGGTGATCGGCCCGCTCCTGTTTAAATGCTATACCGCTCCCGTGGAGGACATCATCCTTGGCCATGGTTTCTCAACAACCATGTACGCAGATGACACGCAATTGTATGTCACAATGAAACCCCAGGCAAGGGATCAAATGGTCACAAAGCTTGAACTTTGTCTCCAGGAAATTCGCTGCTGGATGAAGAACAACGTGTCGTCACGTTTTAAGCAACACCAAGAACTTGGTCCAATCACATCAGGTAGCAGTCAAGTTGGACCATCCCCCACCCTACGTGACCTTGGTGTTATCCTTGACAGTCACCTCACTATGCAGCAGCATGTCAATAATACTTGCAAGAAAGCATCCTTGGCCCTCAGGAGAATAGGTAGTGTGCGTCAATATCTCAATAGTAAGACAACTGAGATATTAATCCACGCCTTCGTAACATCTTTGCTTGACAGCTGCAATTGCCTTCTTCTGGGAGTTCCGGGGGAGAGACATCTGTAAACTGCAGAGGATTCAGAACTCTGCGGCTCGCTTAGTGTCAAGAGATAAGAAGTCTGAACACATAACACCTGTCTTGACAGATCTACACTGGTTGCCAGTACAGTTCCGCATCCATTACAAGGCCATTCTCACCATCTTCAAAGCTCTCCATGGCATGTGTCCAGCATATATCTTAGAACTGTTCATACCGTACATCCCACCAAGGCGTCTGAGATGATCTTCCCAACACCTTCTCACCCTCAGTCCTGGAGCAACAAAAACCTATGGTGACAGGGCATTCGCATGTGGGGGTCCAAAACTTTGGAACGCTCTCCAAGTGTCGCTACGCTCCATGACTGATGTTACAGCCCTATAGCTAGAAGGTCCGATAGTTAGCGGGTGCGATAGACCGACACCCAATAGATAGAAGGTTCGATAGACCGAATGTACGAGAGGGTCCAATAGACAGACGGTTCTATAGACCGAATCGGCGGAGGGTCCGATAGTCCGAAGGTTCTATAGATCGAATGTCCAACGGGGTCCGATAGTAAGAAGGTCAGATAGATAGAAGGTTCGATAGACCGAATCGGCAAAAGGGTCCGATAGTCCGAAGGTTCAGTAGGGGTCCGATAGTTAGAAGGTCCGATAGACCGACAATAACGTAAAAATGTAAACAAGTGGATACAATAAGTTTTTAATAGCTTTATCTCATAAAAGGAAAAGGGTAATTGCCTTATCTTCTTCTATGTGTATTGTAATAAACCGATGCACTAGGTTCAGAAGTTATCTTTGTAATAGGAAACAGTTTGTATCTATTGACAATGTATTATCTGATCAACTTTACTTATCTACCGGTGTGCCACAAGGATCAATTCTCGGGCCTTTACTTTTTTTAATATTTGTAAATGATTTTCAATATGTTAGTAATTATTTTCGTCCAATTATGTTTGCAGATGACACTAATTTATTTATTTCGGGCCGAAACTTAAAGGAGAATTACGCTCAAAAATACAGACGATAGTGTTCAAAGGTGTTATTTATTCCTACTTGTTGGACTATATGGCTTCGCGTCAAAATATACGAGATCGATACGAATCAAGATTTTCTGAGCAAAATTTATCATCTGCTCCCAATATGTATCGTCTGCTAGCAGTACATGGGGGCTGCCATTTTTTTATGTGTACATGAAGATTTTCTTAATCCAAATGCCCAATTGCCTTTTTCAAAATTAAAAACCAGTTTTAGATTAAAAATATTGAATAGATATGTCAATTTATTTTTAAACTGAAGATTTCCTTATATATTTCTGTTGAAAATCGATATTCCCTTAATAGAAATCTATTTTCTCGATACTGTGACGTATGGGACGGAGCAAATTAATTCAAATTTATGGATGTTTCTTCCCTGAGCATCTATAGCGGCAAGCTATGCATTCACCTGCTTTCGGATAATGGATTTGAAAAGTCAGAATGCATGCTGTATATATTATGTTCTGCTCTGTTTGGCAAACCCAAGAAAATAGAGTTTTGTTAAGCAAAACCAGACAATTTAAAATTATCATTATAAAGATTTAATTTTTATAATACATGTAAACACCCACTTTATATTTTTCGTCACATATGGGATTTTAGGTAATGAGGAAAAGCAATTTAGGTATTGGATTCAAAATATCTTCTTGACTGGAACATTTCTCAATGGTTCATGTACAACTCCAAATCAGCAAGAAAATGGCAGCCCCCATGGAAATGAGTAGGAGACGATACCGGCTGTTGGAATATCTTTATTTTTCCCTTTTTCTGATATCTTATTAGAAAATGATTTAGGCCAATAAGTAGGAATATATTACACCTTCCAAAATAAGTAAATTTGTAATCAGGGGTTGATTCTCCTTTAAGCGAAACAAATATTATCGTCAATACTGAATTACAAAAAGTTTATGAATGGTTCACAGCAAACCATCTTGTAATTAATTTTGGAAAAACTTCATATATGCTTTTTAAATCAAAAAATTATTCATTGGATAATTATGATTTACAAATTCAGATAGGTAATTTTAACATTAAAAGAGTAGAGTATACAAAATTTTTAGGGATAATAATCAATGAAAAGCTTACTTGGAAAGAACATGTAAATAGCCTATCATCTAAGATAGCAAAGGCCATTGGTGTCATAAATCGTGTTAAACTCATAGTTCCCCTCAAAGTTTTATTGATGTTATATAATACAATGATTTTACCTCACCTGTCTTATTGTAATATTGTTTGGGGAAACTGTGGAATAACCATATTTACATCGTTTGTATATACTCCAAAAGCGTGCCATCAGGGTAATGTGCAATTCTCCACCTTTAAGTCATAGCTTTCCTTTGTTCAAAAAAATGAATCTTTTAACTATTTTTCAAATAAATCAATTACAAGTTGCAATATTTATGTTTTCTTATTCCAAAGGACTATTGCCATCAAATTTTAGTGATCTTTTTACCCAAAATAGTGCAATTCACTCATATAGTACAAGGGCACAGGGGGATTTGCGTTTGCCCTTTCTAAAATTTAATTTTTCCAAAACTACAATTGTTTGCGTTGGATCAAAATGCTGGAACAACATTCCTAGTGAACTGAAATCGTGTTCTTCATTGTCAGTATTTAAACGGCTTTAAATTCAAATTTAAATTCAAGGCTTATATACTGCGTGCAGATTTATAATATGTACATACAAGCATGTTTTTCTTTATTTAAAGTCTATTCTCTTTCTCCCCCCCCCCCCCTCTCTGTCTCTTTCTCTGTCTCTGTCTCTCTCCTTATCTTATTGTCTAATATCTATTTTTTTTTTGGTACACTGTTTTGGGGATTGCCCTTGATAAGCCTTTTTGGCTTCTGGCAATCCCTCCATAATCAAATTTGCATATGTTTTTTTCTGTACTTTTAAGAATTGCTTTGTATCTTGTTTTTATTTTGTATTTCATATCTTTTGTGATGTTGTTTTCCTACAATGTATTGTTTTTTATATTGTTGAATTCGAATATGGAAATAAATGAATTGAATTGAATTGAATTGAATAGGTCTGTAGGCCCACCCCCCCCCAAAAAAAAAAAATAAACAAATAAATGAACTTATGTTAAAGTTTTGTGTTATACATTTTTAACATGTTAAAGACCTCAGCCTGACCGAATTTTGAAATATACCCTTTATTCATCCACGGGGAGCTATATATTTTCTGAACAAACTGAAACCAACTTCATGAGATTCCGTTTCCTGTGGAATGAGTAACAGCGTCCCGAATGTTGAGCCCCGGTGGTTTTTCTGACGAGGGCCCCGTCTCTGAGGAACGCTACTTTGCGGGGGTGAAAATTTGATGACGACATATCGTGTAGACGCACTCGGAGCTGTATACATGACATGTCGTCACACGTCTAGCGACCCCCTGCAGTTTCCTCTGTTGTTACGCCATAGGGAGGGGTGGGACCAAAAAAAATTATCTTTTTTATTTTTTATGGATAAACGGAGACGAAAATTTATGAATACCCAGGGTAATTATATTCTTTGTTTACTAAGCTTTACGTCAATATATGGTTGTTTTGGGTCAGGCTGAGGTCTTTAAAAGTATTTTTATCGGAGCATCATCATCATCACCGTGGGGCGGGGGTGGTCCACCCATGCAGCTCAGCCCCCCCCCCCCCCCCCCCCCGGTAAATTTTGCCACTAAACCGATACCGATGTATTGGCAATGGGGAACGCTGACCATTTTTTGAAACATGGAAATCTAATGATATTGTGCACACTAAAGCCCCGAGGCCCATCATGCCCGAAGCATTTTTTTCTAGTGGAGCAAGCTGAGAAAAGGGCGTCCCCTTCTAACACAAGTGTTATTTTTAAACAAAGAAATGTTATGGGGTGCACATAACAAAAGATAAGATTCTGACAACAAAAGATTCAGACTGATAAAAATGAAATTGTTTCAATTAGGCCCTACCACCTTCTTGGGAGGGGGGCGTTTCCATTTTTTTTTTTGAGGGTTGTCAGGTGATATTTTCCTACCAGCTATGATGTCAGCTTTTATACTTTTACTACTACTAGCTTGTGGCAAATTTTAGTCTGTGGACTCTGTCGGGTAAATTATAAAAAAAAAAAAAAATTGGGGGGGGGGGGGTGGGGGAATTCGAAAATAGTCGGATACCTCACTGCCCGAATATTATGATATTCGGGCTTCTTGTTGCTGCAGGACGTAAGAGGTGCTTGCTGCAAAAAACAATATAGGCCTAGTTTCTTGATTGTATGAGCGAGCAAAGCAAGCGAACGAGAGAGAGAGAGGAAAAAAAAAAGAATTTTGTATCCTGAAAATAGGTTCTAGCGTATTGTTATTCCGTTCTCATAATCTGTGTAACATGTTATCGGCATCTTCCGTTCTCATATTGGGAAGAGACTATTGGTCACAGGCCATTATTTCTGAAAATTCATCTCTTTAGCCCTTTAGGTCAACTTGCCGCTCGATTCCTTTCAGTTATGTTTCTAACATTCTTTGAGTAGCAAAATAGCATAACATTAGCTAGAGATTCAAGATTTTTTACCCACTTATCATTTTATCCACTATTTTATCCTTTTTACGTATTTATTGTCGGTCTATCGGACCTTCTAACTATCGGACCCCTACTGAACCTTCGGACTATCGGACCCTTTTGCCGATTCGGTCTATAGAACCTTCTGTCTATTGGACCCTCATGTACATTCGGACTATCGAACCTTCTATCTATCGGACCTTCTGACTATCGGACCCGTTGGTCATTCGATCTATAGAACCTTCGGACTATTGGACCCTCATGTACATTCGGTCTATCGAACCTTCTATCTACTGGGTGTCGGTCTATCGGACCCGCTAACTATCGGACCTTCTAGCTATAGGGATGACCCCACGCTCCATGACTGATGTTGAAGTTTTTAAGAGAGCGCTGAAAACTTACCTTTTTGATAAATGTTTCTTATGATTGTAAACATTGAACATTATAAAGCGCTTTGAGAGGGCCTACGGTCCTGAAAGGCGCTATAGAAGAACTAACTATTATTATTATTTGTAAACGAGATTATAAATGTCCATAGAGCTTGTTATCATATTCATACACTGGAAGGTACCAATGTACAATGTCAATGTCATTTTGTTAACGCCATCAGATTCTTAAAAGCCCTGCTCATATCGCCTGGTTTTCGTAGTGTAGTGGTTATCACGTGCGCCTCACACGCGCAAGGTCCCCGGTTCGAACCCGGGCGGAAACTTTTGGTTTTGCTCAAAGAAGAATATCAGGCCTCCCTGGGTGAAAAAGGAAATTGCACATCGAATGCAGGTATTCAAATAAATATAAATGTGTGTACTATCTTTTCTTTGAAGGCGTGAGGGTTATGCTAGGTATACGGCCAAGTCATTCACGTTCACTGTATCTCGGCAATCTGTTATCATGGTTATGAATGTGATGGAGCACAAGAGTGCTGTTGAATTACTACAACACACGTGGATTTCTATACAGAAATAAAATAACAGTGGATAACAACATAAATCAATAATCAGATTCTCTTTAAATTCGTGGCAACCTTATATTCTACCATTTACATTACACCGTAGCCCACCCTATGATGAATCGTAACCCAGTCATCCATGACATTCATACATGTAAATACTGGTAGATTCCTGTAGACATAATAAGAGTTCATAGTTAAATCTCTATTAAGGAATACAAACCTAGCTTTGCCCCCTACCAAGCGATAGATAATGTACTTGAACCGTCAAAATACACTCACAGTAAATAATGGATTATATTATTTGTTGTTTACTCTATTGGAGGAGGCACGCACATTTCAACAAACATTGACAAAAGTACAAAATGAAGAGAACAAAAATTGAACGAAGCATTCCCGTCATAATAGGCCTCCAACGGTATGGACACTGAAATTAAAAATACATAATAGACCATGAAAGACGTATAATTTGTTGATTAATTTACGAGACTGGATTCCTTCCTCTCCCTGCCATCACAGATATTCTCTGCGTGGGCCCTGTTTCATAAATCTTGTTATCAATGACAACTACCCCATTTCTAAGACAAATTTGGGCTCAGCCAATCAGATTCAAGGATTTCAGTAGCTTATAACAACAGTAATTGATAACAAGTTTTAGGAGACGGGGCCCTGATCTCAATCATCATTAACGAACCATCTTTGTGGAAACCAAATAAAATAATGCAAAGCTCTAATCGACTAAAAACATGTAGGTCAAGATTATACCCTGACTTGGCAAACATTGGCATAGAATGACAAGTGTTAATCCAATACATCTGATAAGAAATGTTGGTATTTGTCATAACCGTGAAAAGAAATACAATCGTTAAGATAAGATTCTTGACAACCTGATCACAAATTAAATAATAAATCGTTTATGAATGATCTTCCAGCACGTTATTGTTTGTATCCTTCGTGACGCATGTCAAAGGGGTTATCATTATGTTATGTCTATGTGCTTCTTGTATCCTTTTTTCTTTATTACAGATACAGTTGTACAGTGTAGTATTCAAAACCAGGTCTTTTTATGCAGTTGTGCGGATGAAGTATTGCAACCATGTACGACATTTGAAAATAAACGAAAATATACATCTATTTGGACGTGTTGGTTGACAAAGACTTATTATTTTTTAAATGATAAACAGATTAATTTGAAATAAATAGCTACCTATGACCATCTAGAATGATGAGTTCGGTTTGAAATAACACTATTAATGTACTTTAAGCAAGGTTAAATTAGCAGTATTGATTGGAAACAAGATGGGTGTTAATATGGTTTAAACAACGGTCTCTACCTCTTCCCCATATCATAATGTTGCAGTAAATGGAAATTGCTTGCAGAAATATATTTTCAATATTGTAGTTCTTATATCAAATATAATTCTGACATTGCTGTGATGTTTTGATAAGCAAAACTGATAAAGAATAATCTAAATATTTAAGATTATAAAACAATAAGAGATTGCTATCACATAATGACATAATCATTACTCACCGAAGTTACATGCCCGAAAAGATGTCAATTTTGCTGAGTGCATCGGTCATGGGCCACTGGGTAATCAGATTTCTACCTGGTTTAAAATGGAAAATAGATTTTAAAAAAATCCAATGCCGACTTAAAACAACAGGTATAAAGAATACAAACGCTGGAGCTGGTCAATTAAATAGCATCACTGATGGAAGCGAGTGCATGTTTGTGACACCGCAGCGGTCGTGTCGATGCAAGTTCTGTGTGTAGCAACAAGGTGATGTGTAGCGGCGAGCTAGCTAGGTGGAGAGATGACAGTGTTTGCGTAATGATGGGCGAGCAAATAGACATTAGCTCTTGTATTATTCTCCTGCGCGCGCCAACTACATGATAAATCGTTACGAGGAATCAATTTATCTTACTTGAGTTGCTTATATTACTGCTTAAATTCGTATTATATTTTATGAAGAAAAGAGTCAGTTACATGGAGGTTAGGAGGAAACCTATGGCAAAGTTTATCTTTTACACCCTCGGGCTAATCTAAGAAAGAAATTTTGCCCCAACAATAATCTCCAGTTATTCATCACCGGGTTTTCTCTCCAGCGCATCATGATTTAATTTGAAAGTGTAGATATCAAACGCTAAATTGACATAAACATAACAGATTGGGTAAAATAATACAGTAATGTTAGGATATCCATTCTTGACATTTCAGATAGGAAAAGGGGGATCGTAGAGAGGGATAACTTAAACAAAAAACCTCAACATAAATTTAGAGCGAGAGAGAAAGAGAGAGAGAGAGAGAGAGAGAGGGTTAGGAAAAATATATAACAAAAAAGATACGTAGAGACAATTTCATCATGTGCATTGCGATAATGCATCTTTTGCATGAATTTATTTTGTCTTACTGTTTTCACTCTCCACGCACTATCATATCAGTTAGAAACAGAGCAAATGTGAACACGTGATAGTATCTCAGTCATGGACAGGGTTACATGCACAGGAATCACGATTATAGAACTCGTAGAACACTTGACCCGACATGGCTCAGTTTCATTACTTTCCTCACTCAAGATATGAGAGGCCGTGTCCTTCATTTTTTCCCTTGGTTCAAAGCGAACAACCGCCTTAGAAGTGCTCCTTATTATACCCACTTGGGGAAGACAGTATATACATGTACAATATATAGAAAAGAGAACACACACACTGAATATATGAACTACAACAGAGAAAAGAAAGTGAGAGAGAGAGAGAGAGAGAGAGAGAACTCCCCCTCCAACAACAATAGAATACAGAGTCCATACATGTATACATGATAACAAAAGAATGTCAAGCATTTCCACCATTTTTCAGCAGGTTAAAGAGCCCAAATTTCCAAAGGTCTGAAGAGTACCTATAAGGTAGAGAGGAAAAGAATGAGAATAACGGAAAAGAAAGAGAATAATGGAGAAAAAGAGTGGGAAAGAGAGAAGAAAAGAGAGAGAGGCAGAGAGAGAGAGAGCGAGAGAGAGAGAGAGGTAAGGGGGGGGGGGGGGGGGTAGTACTGTATAGATGCCAGTGGCGTATTCAGAAACAACCTAAGGGGCCCTCCCCAGAAGTTGGAGGGTCGGAATGTTTCTCTTTCCTATACATGTCGGAGACACCACTGCAAGTCATCTTGATTTATGTTCCTGTGCTTTCAAACGAGGGGGGGGGGGGGGGGGGAGATAAGGCTACGCCACTGGAAGCGTGCACCCAGTGATATATGTCCTGTCAAATTACTCAACAAATAAAGCCCTTAGCTTCTCTTGATAGACAGAGGATATAATAATCAGCAAGGAATGTCCTTCCCTCATGACCTATGCGATGCACTTTTTATATTGACATTAAGGCACACTTGCCGTTTATGGTTTTTCCATGAATTTCAGCAAAATGCCATGGCTTATTTGTAAAATCATTTTTTTTTTGAACGAGGAATAAAGATAAATTAGATTATAACTATATAATGAGTCGAATAGGAATGATGACTCCACCTCATCAGTTGCCTATATTAAAAAAAAAAAGAAAAAGGAAAAGAGAGAGAAAAAAAAACTTTGCTCGATGAACAAGAAAGTGAATTTAAAGAAACATCAAATCTCCTCAAAGATTTTAACATAAAAAAAAATATTTTGAGATGCTTTACTTTATTTTCCTATGAAATGTTCCATACTTTAAACATGACACAGATATAGTTTATGTAGGCCTATTTGAAGAAATATAATGTCGGTTTTATGAACATACAAATACATACATACACGTTGATAGAAATGAAAAATGAAACATGTAGATGCCAAAAACAGCAACAATGATATGATAGACAGAGAAGGAAAATAAAACTTAAAAGGGTGACAAAGACGCCATCGTGCCTTACATAAAGTCCTTTGAGTCGGGTAGTCAAGTCGTTGAATAGAGCAACATGAGAATGATACGTTGAGCTGTTACAGTTTGACAAACAAACATTGGATCAATTTGAAGCAAAAGCTTGCCAGAAGCTAAAACAGACATCTCTAAAGTCGGACAGTGTGTAAACAATGCAATGAGGGCATTGTTTGTCCCCAAATTGCGCTTTCACAAGATGAGTTCCAATATAGCACCCTGAGGAATAATTTTCTTGTAAATTGAATTAGTTTTGTATTCATTGGATTGATCTTTTTCATCACTATATTTCGAGTTATGTTGAAGATGAAAAGAAAAAGAATTTAGCTGATGAATTTAATAAGTGTACAATATTAATTGCTTTTCGTTGGCAGCCTAAAAAGTCGGTTAGGTTAGAATAACAACTTCATAATTATCTACACCATTGTATAAAACGTACATATTCGTCATGCACCTAACCCTTTTTTTCATCAATAAAAGGTAAATTGGATTGGAAATTTTGAGTTATTCAAGGCTGTATTACTCATTGTTTTCATATGTTTATGGGGTTGCTCTCTCGATTTGTTCTCAAGGACATGAAAGATAATGTTCCCGTTGTCCAGTACTCCTAACGTATTTTATTTTCCTTATCCACCGTTCTCATGGAAAGAACATCAAATACTAGTAGCAGAATTGCATGAATTACATTCAGTTTATAGTGTATACTGAAATAAGTGTTTAAATTTTGCCACTCAACAATTCATTGTGACTTGTAGGAAAAAGACACTCGATGCTTGACACCTTAACACAAGTTAAATATTTTTTTATTATCCGTTAATTCATGTAGGCTTGAATAGGACATTACATAAAGTATATACTCTGAATCAATTTCTGGTATATTAATTGATCAATATTTACTATGAAGAAATATCTTACAGAACCTATGCATTATTTCCATATGTATGTAGTAAAGAAATAACTAGAACGTTCCAATGTAGAAATATAGCTATATTTCAATATGGCACGAAAAAGAGACATGATAACGAAGCTTTTCGACCTGCACTCATCAGGTTATCACGCAGGTATATAACAAATTACTTGAAATCAACTATATTATACTTCGTTTATATGTTTATTTTTTAGCTGTATGTTTAATTTCATACTCAGTTTTATACACTGGTATACAGGGTATAATTATAAACAGCACTGGACTCCTGCTTCAATATGTAAAGTACAACAACGTCGATGGTTATAGTTAGTTACAATGTGAATACCCACTCTAAATTGAAATTCGATCACGTCTTTTTGCAACGCTCGAAACGTGTTCCAAGTGTTATTCTACTATACATTATCATATCTCAAGAGCGTTCGGTGCATGTGTACGATAATATGTGTTTGAAACATAATGAGGGGTAGGGTGGAGTTGGAGTGGATAAGATGATGTTGATGGTGATGTTCTATATGATGATGATGATGATGATGATGTGTGCATGTAAGAGACATTGTACGTAAACAAACGGAGGAAGAGATAAGGAAGGATAGAGAAAGGGAGATACACACAAATAGAAGACAGTCATAGCCTAGAGAGAAAGAGAAAAAGAAAGAAAGAAAGAGAGAGAGAGAGCTGTGAGAGGGAGGAGACCCAGATCATGCAGATGTTCAATGCTGCAGAGAATGGCTCACTCAACAAATAATTTACAAGATGATCAGATTTCGAGGTAAACTGCGCTGTTTGGGAGCTGTGAAATTCAATATGAGTTTCTACGAAAGGTTGTATGTATTATTCACCAGGTGTGCTTTAAAAGATGATGCCCTCAGGTTTATATTACCTTATCTAAAACATCGGAAAGTTTGCTCCGTCCCTACCTTAAGAAAATGTTCGCAATTTAAACCATCAAGAAAATGTATTATTTTCTAATTCATTTACCCTGCTGATTGTGGCACATAATCTTCGTTGATCATCATGATCATGTTTTACTTCATTTCTCCTCTCTTTCTTTTTCTCTCTTTGCATTTTGCGCCCCTTCAAGTGCCGCCCGGGGCACTTGCCCCCTGCTCCTGAAAGTGCTTTGGTCGATTACATTGTGACGACTGTTAAGCCGCTATATAAGAAACAGCTATTATTATCATTATTATTATTATTGCTGTTATATAAGGATCTAATTGATATTGAGAAGGAATTGATCATTTCTAAGGTAATAAAGAAGACAAAGAAGATTAAAATTGGAGAAGAACAGAAGTAAAATGGGAAGAACAAGTAGCTGAAAGAAGAAGCGATAGAAGTATACAAAGGTAAATACTGAAGAATATGACTCGAGAAAATATAATTTACAATCAGTGGGAGGTCAAATCAAGTTGGAGATTTGGGAGAAAAAAAAGTTTTGTAATATTTGTTTGTTCTACATGTAGTTCCACCAACATATATTCTCTTATGTAAACAGGTGAACATGCTCTCTGTAAGTTACTATTAGTTTGAGGACAAATCATATCATTTTCTGTTTATGCTTCACTAATGTTGTCGTCTTTCTGGTGGCATTTGAACACAAAAGTCATAGTCATAGTCATAGTTGACCTAATTTTATCAAATTTGTTCTAATTGACCACTTTTGTGTGGGAAATGACTGGAAAGTATATTTTATGTTATCATACAAGACTCCATTTTAGAAGGCCATTCTGATTTCTTTTCACAAACAGCCTCACTATAACGATGTTGCGAGAGTAACGAGCTCATTTCCTGCGAGAAACACGATACTCCCTTCCAACTTGGGTCAATCTGCCTGATATTGTAGAAATTCTTTCAAGTTCCTCCGTGATCGATTAGAATATGACGACATCGACACTGAAGACGTCAATGGTGTCACTTGATATGCTTGAATGAAAATCTTCTTTACCGCTATCAAATTAGTGAATGGGATGGGTGCTCATTCTATTTGGAACATCATAATGAGTTAATTATAGTAAATGTTTTAAGATGAGTATCTGTTACCCGAAGATTTAGTATTCTTTGTCCAAGCGCAATGTTGCACCAATTATGTTTTCTGTTATACTACTGTGCTTACTCGTTAATCAATAATAAATCGCATCAAGACTGAAATTTCCTAGCAAAGCAAGAAACACAGTAACTGAAGAAAAAAATGTTCCATTGGAATTGTGATTATCCTAGTTACAGCATACAATTCCAACACGTCAAATTATAGATCCATTTATGGACATGGTTGAGTTCAATTGAACCTAAATAACTTTCTGAGAATTGAAAAGAATTGGAAAAACATAGTAAAAACAAATTTTGAATGTTTATATCGTTGATGTACCACTAGAAATGTAGGCGAATAGAAACAAGTCGACTAATTCAATGACTTACGAAACTGGTACTGATGAACCAAAGGACTCTTGAAGAAGGAGAAGCAGCAGCAGCAGTAACAAGTGCATGCTTCCAACCCCTTTTCAAACCCAAGAAGCAAAACTGTTTCGGTCAGAAACTGTCCAGTGTACCCAAGGCTATACTTCATATCCACTCAACACTTTGGTAAGAGTTGGAATTTCCCTGTTTTAGTTGGAGTCGGGTTTGGGTTCGATTGATCATTTGACACTTAGTGCTTTCGGATGTTAGAACAATTGAGAAGGACATAGAACAACTATTAAAAGAGAATGTCAAGTTGAAATCACTTAAAATAAGAATCGGTTAAAAAGCGTTCCCCTTTACGACATGTACGAGGGTACTGATGGACTACTAATTTCATCTATTAACATCCACATGTAAAGTGACCCTTTATATATTAGCTCATTCCGTCACTTTGCAACATTTTCTCGAATTCAACCTCTGGAGATAAGTCATCTACGGAAGATTAAGTTTCTCATCTGCGGTATTCATAATATATCTATAAATGAGTGATATTCTGCTATACAACACGTTGTCCGTAAGAAGTTCGACCATGCAAATATATCCACGAAAGTGAGAATTACAGTCATTTTACATCCATTGACTTCAACCCCTATTTGACAACAACAACAAGACACCAAAAAACTTACACCGAAAACTTACCTTGTTTGTGATTTTATTCCTTTAACTTTTTACTCTGTTTTAATTTGTTTTTTTGCAATAGTTCCTCTTTGCCTAATTTTATCGAGACATTAAATACGTGATAGATTTCCTTATTTTTAACATAACCAAATTATATATTTTGTGTCATTTCACATTACTTTATCGTATTTTATTTTTCATATTTCATATTACATATCTTTAAAATATGTTTATATAGTTCAATGTTTATACCTTTATACTGAACTCTTTCATTTTGATATGCTTTGTAATATTTTTCTAAGACCTATGATTTCTGTATATATTATTTTATCATTTTTTTTCTATGCATGTAATTGTTGTTTTAATACTTGTATTTATATTTATTTTCATTGTATTTTATTGATACACGGTCCCATTGTAAACCAGCCAAGTAGCTGAATTGGGCTTATACCGTGTTTAAATAAATAAATCAAATCAAATCAAATCAAATCAATGATGATAATAATAAAAATAATAATAATGGTGTTGTGGATCAGTGGATAAGTCCCCGGACTGTGAACCACGAGGTCCGGGGTTCGAATCCCACCGCAGCACTAGCGTCCTTTGGCAAAACGTTAATCTACATTTGCCACTCTCCACCCAGGTGATAAATGGGTACCTGGTAGGATGCGAAAGTTAATGTCGTTTGTTTAGCAATTTGAGCGTCACTGTCCTGCCCATTGCTGGAATACTCCCCAGGGAGCCGAGAATGTGCATACATTGTGTGCGGGCATGCTAGTATCCGATCACCGGGGTAATAATATCTCCTTTGTAAAGCGCATTGATATAACCTTCGGTTATGAAATGCGCTATATAAAAACTACCTATTATTATTATTATTATGATAATAATAATAATAATAATAATAATAATAATAAAAATAATAATAATGCAGGCAACCATTGTTGCGCACCATATCAAGTCGACGCGGCAAGGATGGAGTGAGTGGCTGGCCGCGCCCGCCCATCTACAGTAACGTAAAGGAGAATCTGCTTAAAGTACTAGGTGAGTCCATCATTACCTATCGAGTAAAATAACTATCAGCTAACGAAGATGAATATGAATTCACCAAAAAAGAGATTCCAGTGATAAATACGTAGAAGGAGATGTGAGTGAAGATATCTGTAGGAATCGAAAGTAAACTATGTCTCTTAAAAATCAATCCGGGCGTGAAGTACTAGGAGAGGAAAAAATGCCAAACCGTGCTTCACAAACACAGCCCAAAAGTAAAACCACTAGAACTGATAAGAAGATAAAGAAAAGGTGGTCAAAAGCAGAAAAAGAACAATTTATTTTATGCTTTTATGTAGTAACTAAAGCAAATAATAAAGAGACAACTACTACAGAAAATCTATCAGGAATCTATGCCTTGAAAATAACGGCGACCCAGAAATTGGGAGCAAGCTCTTTCAGATATGAAGCAGAGTATCATTCGTTACAAATATTTCAATGATACACAGCTAAATGAAATAAAAATAAGGGCCGAGGCCTATCTCAAGCAAGAAGACCCATTTAATGAATTGAGCAAGAGAAGAACTGATGACCATGATATGCATGATAATGGTGGAAAACAGGAAATGCAGTTTAGACGTACACTGTAAAAAAAACTGTCTGTACTTTTACAGCAAATCTGGTGTCAGCAGAGTCGCCATAACTTCTGATGTAAAAATACAGATTAGTTGTAACTGCTTCCTACGACATTGATGTACAAATAACATCAGATTAGCTGTTATGAGTAAATACAGAACTAATCTGTATTTTTTCCCCTGTAAAAATACAGATATTTTTTACAGTGTACGTGTGTGCAGAAGAAGAAAGAAATGAGTGGTGAGAGAACAAATTCTAGCATAACAACACACGAGACGGTGCGAAGCTCAGATTTGTGTGATGATGCAAAAGCGATGAAAGAAGACACCCAAAGAGGAGAATCACCGTGTGTATATTTACGATCTCATCACAACGCAATAACCAGAAAGAGAGTAAAGAAATCTTGGTCAGAAGCAGAAACAGAGAAACTCATGATTTGATTCTATTTTGCGACTGACGTAGCCCATGGAAATAGAAGTTACTGAAGAGAATGTGGAAGGAGTGGTTTGAGAGTAACGGAGATGCTATCCTAGGAGAGCAAGCTCTCGCTGACATGAAGCATACTTCGATCAAAATTCTTCAGCGACATAGAATTACATGGGCTTAAGGATAAAGCCAAGAACATATGCCATGACAGAACTGTTTTGGGCAGGAGAAAATACAGGAGAACAAATGGAACAGATAACACGAAATCCGCATGACATCAACCACGATGGGGAAAAAATCAGAATCTAGCGAGAATGAAATGATGGAAAATTCTACATTTAGAGAAAATGACGTAAAATCAAATAGGATCGATACTCATAAGGGTGAATATTACCCCTGACAATAAACCAGCCATGCAGAGAAAGTGACGTCTCGATATGCATAACCAAGCTTACGTCTGCTAAAGTATAAACCGGCCATAGAGATGTTACATCTCTAAGATCAACAGAAATTGAAAGAATTTCCCCCATGATCTTGGAGGAAGGGGGCTGCAGCAGATTGAGATGTCGTAGAATATGGGGGCAGTATCTTTAGCAAACTACCTGTCTAACCCTTTCTGACAAGTATGTCTCATGACCATGACAAAAACCAAGCTGTCCATAGCTCCTCCAGTCAACAAGCCTCAAGGATTCTGGAATAACATCAGATGACACTACCGTGTGGTGAGAAAGAGAAAGTGAAATTGAAATGCTCTTTGGAACGAGAACTACAAGAAAGACTACAGGCAAAACATCTCCACGGCCATCATGAGAAACAATCATATAGGCAGTTTGTCGACCGAAAGGACACCAATAAATGGTTGAAGTCTGCTGGTCTAAAAGGTGAAACGGAGGGCTTTTATTTGCCATACATGATCAGGTGGTCAGAACCGGTCAGATATTGATGACACATGCAGAATATGTGGTAAAGAAACCTGAAACGCTGATGCATTTGGTGTCAGGATTCCTCATCTTGGCTCAAACGGAGTATATCAGCCGACATGATGCTATTGCCAAACATATCCACTGGCAAATACTGCAAGATCGAGGAAATGAAACCTGTGATCATCTTTGGGATCACCAGCCGCGGACGATTACACTGGCCAATGGAAATACGATATATTGGAATTGTGGTATCATGACAGACAGAACAATCAACTGCAACAAGCCAGTCCTTAGAGAGGGAAATAAAGTTAACATTATCGAAGTGTCCGTCCCCCATGACATCAACATTGCAGTCAAGGAAAGAGACAAATGGCATAAATACCAAGACCTGAGGATAGAGATAGAGAGAATGTGGAACGTCAAAGCAGAGGTGACCCCAGTAATCATCGGACACACAGGCATGGTGAAGAAGGGAACCGAACGTCTCATCACCAGATCTCCCCGAATCTACAAGTCTACGACCTGCAGAAAGCAGCTATACTGGGTGCAACGAGACTCATTAGGAAAACACTTGCACAGTAGCACAATATCATAGAAAGTTGCACTTGATAGCACTTGGTGCTTTTTGTTAAAGCAAAGTCTTTCAAGAATATACGGACTTGATCCTGTTTTTGAGAATAATAATAATAATAATAATAATAATAATAATTTTTAAAAAAGCAAGTCTTGTATGTCACCAGACTTGTAAATAATTTATTTTACTATTCATCTCATAAAGAGGATCGAAATCCCTCTCTGTTACAAAGAGGAAACAATCAGTGTCAGATTATTATTATCATTTTTTTTTTGTTTGGTGTGAAGCCTACCTGTTTCTGCAAGGTCAAAATCATCCTTGGAATGTGAATTATAAACCACGTGATCTAAAATGGCACACCGGTTTCCTACCGTCGATCACAAAACCTCCAAGTGTAAAATCGATCTCCTGGCCGGCTAGAGGAGTATATCTAGACCTTTCGTTCACTCATCGATCGTTCAGCGCCGGTAAAAGACTCTGAAGAAAGAAGGACGATACAAATAGCAGAACAATAAAACGTCCCGATGTCTCTGATTTAAATGTTCGATCGAATAGCCTTGTTCTGTTTGTGAGATACACATTATCTCCGACTATAATATACCGAACTAAATGATCAACAGGCTGCAAAATTTAGGCATAATAATTCAGAATATTCTGATGAGCAATGCGACATAACAGTCAGAAGTAGGCCTATACACAATGTATCGACTTTCCCTATTGATGTTCAGAGTGTTCTTAAAACCAGAGATGCTTTATTCCATAGCTACATCACATCGTGTTGCCTTTTATTTTCCATATAGATTAGAAGACTCTATTTCCAGCGGCGTAGCCAGGATATTTTCAGTATGGGGAACCAGGGGGGGGGGGGAGGGGGGAGGGGAGCACCACCTTTTTGTAGGGGGGGGGGGGGGGGGGTCACATGCGGCGGTTTTGTAGTCCTGTTTTGCTGAAAGAGGTGGAGGGATGGGTATTGTGACATCGTCATCGTAGTTCGGTGGGGGGGGGGGGGTAATTTTCATCTTTTTTTCACTGGGGGCATAATGGGGCAGATTACTAAAATTGCTGATGGGTCTGAATTTTTCATGGGGGGGGGGGCACATGAAATTTGTGGGGGGTACGTGCCCCCAGGTCCTCCCCATGGCTACGCCGGTGTCTATTGCTATTTCTATAAGTACCTTTATTCATTTATATGTCCCTAAAAATATTTCAAAAGGAAGTGATAGCATGAAAATAAACTCCTGACAAATGCATGTTAATGCAATATCTGTCCCTAGCAGAACGCTAGATCTATGTTGATAGTCATATTATGGTTGAAATAAGATTCCAATGCTCATTGAAATGTAAATATTTTTAGTTAAAAGTAATTTATAAATGAGAGAGAGAGAGAGATAGAGATAGAGGTAGAGAGGTAGAGAGAGAGAGAGAGAGAGACAAAGAGAGAGAGGGAGGGAGAGGGAGATAGAGAGGGAAGGAGAGGGTAAGCGAGACAGCAAAGATGAAGAGAGAGAGAGAGAGAGAGAGAGAGCTAAAGATAAATGGCATAAAGTACAAACAAGAGATATCAGATATATCAAGAGACCGCATATAAATTACATTTTTGAGAAAGAAAGTCTAATAGCACATGTGTCGAAGATAAATCAAGTGCACATGATTCGACAACATATCACTTCTTGTTCCCCCTGAACATGCTGAAAAGAACAGAACCTAATGAAGTGTACTCTCAACATTACAAAAAAGTATGTACTGAACCTTTTCAAACGTGATAATTTCTCTATGATTTTCACAGTTTGTGAGAATGCTTAAAAGCATTTTAAGAATCGCATTATATTTTTTTCATGAGCTTTCATATTGCACATATTTCCAAAAAATCGATATAGTCATTGTTTATCATGTTCATGACGGAAAGGTAACATTATAGAAAATCATGCTTGCACGTTTAGAAGGAAACGTGCAAGGAATTAACATCGATTTTAATCGTTGATGGCATTCAGGGTTGGTTATTGAAATATAGCAAACGGATTGATGGAAATATGAAATACTGATTTGATGAATAAAGGACAGAACTAAGTGAATATTAAGTGAATGATTAAGAGTTATGATAATATGAAGTATTATTCTAATTATTGATCAAGGATAATCAGTCGTGAACTGCAGATAAACTTGAAATGAGAAGAACCAAACATCAACGAGTGATAATGAAAATAATAATATGTTTTAACGAAGAAGGGAGAGATGAATTACATAATTCATAAGAAAGTGCATGGAGAAACAGATAGAAATGGAGAAAGAATGGAACAGATAAGAGGGAAGATAGAAGTGAAAGTGAGACACAGAGAGATGAGACTGAAAGAACATGCGTTCACTACAAAGGAGATATTCTGAGGCAAAACAGACAAGGCAGAGACTGAGAAAGAAATAAAGAAGTAGAAAAACAACCTTTGATGTTGTTTGTTGGTAAGGCAAAATATATCTTAAGTGTTTGTTCTGGGATGTTACCTTTAGCAGTGGTTATGATCACCTAAGTACACATTCCACCAACCTCAAATTATCTCCGGCGACCCGATTCTATACAGTTCGCTTATTCTCGTCCAATGTATTTCCTGTGTTTGCTAGAGACATAATCTTCACATTACAATAACAACGACACACTTCTTTACAATGGGAACGGGTCGAACGTAGCAATCTAGGAAAGAGTTCTTCTAGCGAGAATAAAGCTCGCTGATCGATGATAAACTGGGAATTTGAATAGACTTGGCTTCGGGTGAAGGAGACAACGTTCGCTAAATCGGTATGAACGCTTCAAGCAAGATAAGATAGAAATTGATAATTGCACGAGCTTGTCAACAACAAGAGTAGCACGATTTTTCAAGAAAACAATTTACTTTTATTCGGCTATTTGATAAGAATTCTCTTTTATGTTCAGATATATTAAACTTGAAGAATTAAATACAAACATGCAGCTCATTTTTATGACTTTGACCTTCCGTCAAATCGACATCACGGCACTCTAAATTTATATCAAATTTGCCGTATATCAACCTATCCTAACTTACGAAAGTGTTTCACGACGAATAACATAAACTTAGGTGTGTGTGTGTGTGTGTGAGTGTGGGGGGGGGGGCGAGTTGTAAAGGTCTACGTTTTCTCCTCATTTTCACTTTATCTTTATGTCTGTTTGTCTATGTGTATGTCTACCTCCCTTTTTTGTTTGTATTTGTCATGTTTGTGTGAAAGTGTCTGTGCATTTGTTTGTCTTATTTTTCTGACTTTTTGTCTAATCTGTCAGCCTGCTTTTCAAATAAATTCTCCAATTCTTCTCTAAGTATCATTTCCCATTTCATTTTTATATATAGCGTTATGTTAACATCAAACCTGTATTTGAATTTTGAAGAAAAATATTCTTAGTCTTTTAGGGCATTTCCCTAAGTTGGATATTTTAAGCGGTAGAACATTACTGTACAATCTACGATCCAAGAAGTATTTTGGCACAGTATTACAGTAAATGATTGTTGTTCAGGTAGAAAAACCCCTCGCGACTTTCAAGTTGAACATAGCAGTCTTATAATTATAGAGTTCAAATAAAGCTGACGTAAGTTATCAAAATGTGTATGGCATGTAACCAATGGATACGAGACTTTGTTTACTCTCTTCTACATTTAGGTTGCAAGGTTCATGTTCACATCAGTACCCTCTGGCATTACGTTTGGTCTGAAGCTCTTCAGGAATTCACTGTTTCTCACATTCCTCTCAAGTTGAATTATGTCACTCTTTTCTAGTGAGTCTGATAATTTTCATCATTTTAGATCCTTCATTATATAAATCAGATACATTAATGTAAAAAGGATATAATCTGAAATGTACACACGTCCGCATATACTGCAATGTTTATTGAGACAGTGTGTACCATTCATACAGGATCCTGATTATAGTTCATTTAATTTTCTTCACGTGTTTGTGACTTACTTGACACGTGAATGGTATAAGACTCATAGACAGTGAATACGTTTCTCATATTAATTCCACTTCAATTAATCCCATTATAATATATAATTTCTTAAAGCAGTACAACATTAGTGATATTCGCCACAAATATACGAAAATGGATAACTGCAACACTTCAAACATAAAAAAGAAGAAAACTTGCCACTTTCCGCATTATCTGCAATAACTATCATTTATGTTTTACTCCGAAATCGTCAATGTTCATGTTAGATTTTGAAGTACGTATTCCCCATTAAGTGTCTAAATTATGCTCTCCGAGTGCGCTTCATCTTGTTGATAAAATACAATACCCTTGGGAGCGGTATAAGCACGAGAGCATGGTAAGATTGATAGCTTAATGGTGATCTTGTTTACCTATGTCTCAGAGACAGTTTTTATAATCAGTATAGCTCTTCATGTTATTAGAAAACTTTTGAAACACTTAGACGTAGCGGAAGAAAAATAGGAGTAGGAAGAAGAAAATGGAGAAGATGAAGGAAAAAAAAGAGGTCGATGGAGAATAAGGAGAAGTATGAAAAAAAAAGGAGAAGATAAAATTCAGACTTGATCTATGTGTTCCATTCATTGCATTATTTGGTGACTGAAACTTGATAGTGATAGTGGTTATCAGAACAAGAAACCAAAGCACTAATCGTACATAGGCGTGACGTTCATATTCGCTATCAACAAGTAACATTTTAGTCTAGTGATCCTCATTTTACAGTGAGTTCAATATCTTGTTTGTTAGTGAGAGAAACCGGGAAAAATGGGAATTATAGGATTTTGATGTACGCAAAGGGAGATAAGAGAGAGAGAGAGAGGGGGGGGGGGGGGGTAAACGGGGCAGAGAGAGAGAGAGAGCACGTTGATTAAAATCGATTGCGGGGGAATAGCATTGACTAACAATAAATAAAAAGTCTAGCACTTTCCTGGAAGTGATCAATCAATCACAGCGTATCCCATATCACATACCTTATTCCAACATAAAAGGATATCGGATCTAGTAGTACATGGAATAACAAATAATTTCTACCTCACAGCGCAACCCTTTACTGCTTTTTTCATCTTTGGAGATTAGGGAGAGAGAGAGAGAGGCAAATAAAGAATAAGAGAGTGTGGGAGAGAGACATAATACATAATAGATATATTGGGAGAGGGGGAGATGGAAAGAGAGAGAGAGAGAGAGAGAGAGAGAGGGGGGGGGGGGGAGCATGATGGAAGATTCCTGGATCTATCCAATAAGCTACAAGATCTTTACCTAAAAAAAGTGTTTATGTGAAGATATTGGCTGCCTTCTAAAGCTCACAAAATTATTATTTTAAATAAAATGAAATAAAAAAAGGTTTCCTTCTTTTTCATCTTGTTAAATGCATGGGAAAAGAAGAGTTTCAGAACGTTTTCCATGAGGAGATATTTTCTTCGTAATTATGACTGATTCAAAATAATTGATGGCCTTGCTCTAAATATACGCTTTTATTGTTTTCATGAAGGGTCTTTTAGCTTACAAGTAAAGTCGGTGTATCCCAGTAATTGTTCAATATCCGATGTTTGGGAAAAGGTACCCGAATGACCGCGCAGTAATTTTTCATTATAAATCAGCTAGGCGGTATCCTGAAAGCTCACTAAGCGCTAAATTAAGTCCTGCGTCGTCGGAATATGTTCCTCCTCTTTTTAGTCCATTTCCGCCAATCAGAAACTTAAGACCCGATTAAATGTGCAGACGCGAATACGCTTTTTGGAAAATGGCGGCCCACTCAGATACACACACTATATATACATAAAAATACAGAATTTTCAGGTAAATATTTTTAGTTTTTAGTTTTATCTGTTTCCACTGAGAGTTCCCATCGACTCTATGATAAGATAATAGGAAATCATAATTTGCCACAAAAGACCATTGATCATTTTTAGTGATCAGTAGATTTTTGAGAGAAACAAGTGTACATTACAAGAAAATAATAAATAAGGGATAAACAAAAATTAGATCCGGTCAAAACCGGTTCAGGCATGTTATCGTGACCTGGCCAACAGCGCGCACCACATGCACAGCATATAATAAGTCGGTTGTAACGTAACTCGCGTGATGTACGCACAGGGAAACCATTGCAGCCTAAAGGGGCTTTTACACTTTCACGGATCGCATCCCGGATCATCCCGGATCGTCACTCCGGGATCATCCGTATTATCACCGGCATTACCGTGCATACACCGTGGAGGCATCCGGCGTGATCCTTGGCGTACCGGCATGTCCCGGTAAAAAATTAAGCTTGCTTTATTTTTCATCCCGGAGTTCACGGATGAAAACCAGTCCGTACTCTTCCTTGTAGGCACCGTGTACCTCCGTGTAGCTGCCGAATACATCCTGGACACTCCGTGTAGACACCGGGAGGTTCGTACTAATACCGGTTTCATCCGGGTTTGAAATTCCTTATATTTTGCTGCAGATTTTCATGTGTGCTTGTCTCTGAAGACATGTCGCCTGAGAAGGTAAAACCATCCTTCTCAAGCCATGGAGCTTGAGAAGGATGACTACGAAGACGTCCAAGCACAAGTGGTCTCCCTGCTGCACCAGGTAAAGAGGCTGCGCGCCAGAGGAAACAACAGCAGCAACACCAGTTCCAGCATCCACCGCAGCCCACCATGATGCATCCCATGCCCATGCAGCACCAGGGCTATGGGATGCCATATGTGCATATGCACCTTACAGGATGCCACTGCCAGGGACCCCGACAGCCCAGCCACAGCAGCTGCAGCCGGTGCCTTCAACATCGGGACCTGCAGCAACCGACACCGGCCCTCCATCCATCGGCAGCCTGTTCGCCTCTTTGGACAACATGACTCCAGGGACTCCATATACTCCATCCTCCTTCACCAATCAGAGGAGCTCTACAACAACGTCACCAGTGAGGTCCAGCAGCAGCTGTCACCAGTGAGCAAGTCTTGCTCCAACCGAAACCCCTGGCCCTTTTCTGGGCCACCAAATCCTCCAAAAAGAATAAACCAATCATCACAGTGTGTTGGTCAGTCCCACTTGCTAATGAAAACCCCCTATGCACTTTCCATTTCAATGACCTTTTGCCTTCAAATAAACAAAGCGAAATCCACAGGTGCAGAGACTAGACCATGTTGCCCTGCCACTCAACACTACCAGCTTCCGAGTTGAAGTACTCCACCACATACAGTCTCTGTCTCTTGGCTTTTGTTGTCCCATAATTGCCTCTGGGTCCTGGAGCAGCTTCTTGCAGTTCTCCTACATCCCTCCAGGTACCTGGGATGACTTGATGTGTGGCTCCGTCTTCTCCATCTACCTCGTTGTGGGTCCGGGCAGGGAACCGAATTCGCAGCAGGTTATGCAGGCAGCAGCAGGCCAGGACGATGGACTCCACAGTGTTTGGTTGCTGTGACATAGTTGTCAGGAGACAACGAAATCTGGCTGCCAGGATGCCGAAGGCATTCTCTACCACACGTCTGGCTCTGGAGCATCTGTAGTTGTAGATGCGCTGCTCCATGGTCATGTTGCGTAGAGGCAATGGCTTCATCAACCAGCTGCGAAGAGGAAAAGCGTCATCCCCCAACAGGAAGTACGTCACAGGAACCTGGTCACCAGGAAGTGGTACTGCAGGGGGTAGGGCCAGAGTATCACTTTCCAATCCTTCCCGGAAGTCCGTCTCAGCAAACACCCCGCCATCGGATCCAGCTCCATTCGCTCCTGCATTCACGTAGATGAACTTATAGTCAGCATCCACTACAGCCATCAGCACTATGGAGTAGAAGCCTTTGTAATTGTAGTAAATGGAGCCGGACTTCTTGGGACATCTCAGGGCGACGTGCTTGCCATCAACTACACCTATGCAGTGGGGGAAGTTCCAGCGGTCCTCAAACTGCTTCGCCACCTGCCTCCATTCATCTGGTGTTGATGGGCAGACTATCACCTCCTCAGCATAGGCGTCGATGATAGCCTCGCAGACCTCCGGAATAAACTTGGAGATGCTGTTGTGGGCCACTCTGAAACCATACATCAAACTCTGGTAGCTGCTTCCTGTTGCCAAATATCTCAGGGTAATGACAAGCTTCAGGCCAGGCTCCAGTGCCTTCCTCCAGAAGGTGTTCTGTCGCTGTATCTTCCCCTGGATCTTCTCTAAAATTTCTTGGAAGATTGCAGCGTCGATGCGCAGGAAATTCCTCAGTCTGCCTTCATCTTCTCTCTGCAGTTCTTGAAGTAGAGTGTGGTAATGGCCCTGCTGCACTCTGCGAAGCAACCATGGTCGCACCCACCATCTTCTTCTTGCTGCTCTACGGGCTGCCTGTTGTTTTCTTTTCTTTCTGCTCCTCTCCCTTTCTTCCTCGTCCAGAACCACTACAAGGGCAGTCGTACAAACGACCTGGGCACTGGCAAGGTAGACATCTTCATCTGTTGTATCGTGGGACATGTTGCCTCTCTGAAGTCTTGCGAACTAATGACCAGAGGCTGTGCTGCAGGTCCTTTATATATGCGACTGGCCACAGTCGTGTTGTATCCTTCGGACCAGCCGTCATATTCGGCGGACAGTCGGCGGACAGTCGCCGTATTAGCTGTCCTTGCCGACGAGTCCCTAGAGGCATCCCTACTGTACTCCTTGTATCCGCCGACTGATCCGTACAACCCGACGGATCGTCCGTCACAGCCGGGCCTAACCCCTGCTCGTCTGCACCGAATTCGGCGTATCACCCGCCTGACAGCCGCCGGGCAGTCGGCGGACATCCTGCACACCCGGCGACTCACCCGTGCACTGCATTTTCCCCGTCGCATCCGCCAGCAATCCGCCAAATTACGTCGTATTATACCTGTATGTGGGAAGGCCGCTTAAGGACCGTGTAAGGACCGTATAAGGACCCAGTGGCCTCCGCGCTCTTCCTTGAACTCCGGGTTAGCTCCGTATGCGTTTCCGGTATGGTCCGTGTTGCTACCTTGTCTGTTCGTATAGACACCGCACTTGTCCGTGTATTCACCCGGTTCAGAACGTATCCACACCGGCATTGAGAGGAAATCGTGGTGTCGCACGCCGGATCACCCCGGATTAAGATCCGGGATGATCCGTGATGCGATCCGTGAAATAAAAGCCCCTTTAATTTCGTTCAAAGCAACAATTTTTTCCCTCCCCGTCCACCCTGTTATTTGTCAATAAGGGTGACGTGTTGACTTGTTTATAAAAATATTATTATATTTTCAGGGGTGGTATTCACGATTTTAGTGAAATAATTTTAATTGTCCTAACAAAATGTACGCTTATGGCGCATCATTGGTTAATGACTGCGCAAAAGTGTCTGCATTCGCGGAATTCATCTGCGCAAACACCAATGAAATGTTGCAATTTAATATTTGTTATGACAATTAAAATCTTTTCACTAAAATCAAGATAAAATAAATCTCAGAATACCACCCCAGAAACGCAAATATGTTTAGTTCATGTACATGGCTTTAGGGGAGGCGTTGTACTCTATGGCCCGAATTTGCAAAGGAGGTTTGGTTTAAATGGTTTAAACCCCCTCCTGGGGTTTTTAAGCGTACGTGCGCACGGATTCCGATCCACTCATATATTTTCTTTGAGTGCGCGCATGGGCAATGTGAGTTTATTTACGCCTATTTCAGTACGCTTACGGAGGTTTAAACCTCCTTTGTGAAATCGGGCCTATATGTTTCAATTCATCACGTTCATGAAAGAAACCGTTCAGGGTATTTGGTGTGATGAATATATTAGGTGGTACAGTGTCACAATGATTTCGATTTATTTTACGTGGTATGCTATATTTTAGCCCGTATTAATAAAGGGATACGCCGCCAGGCGGCAGTGGAGAAAGTCTGGATTGCGTAAGCCCCATCCACTCGTACTCAAAGTCCGTCGGACTGCTGGGAATACCTTTCGGACTACACGAAGCCGACCGAATCTTGCACGAGAGCTCGAGCTCAGGCGGAGCGTACATGTTTGGCGGCGACCAGTCTGTCCGAAGTTAGCGCCCCGCGGGGCAACGGCATGATCACGTAACGATCAGGGTGCCCTCTCGCGGCATAAAAACGTCCACAATCTGCGGTTGAGTATCCCTTTAAAGTTGGATGGCTGGGTAAGAAAGGTCATGCTCAGGAACCCGGCATTGTGTTCCATTGTTATTGATAAAGTAGGGTGGCAACTTACATCATGGTTTGGAGGCTGGGCAGGAGTAGTGGAAGCAGACCCTTTCTAATATTTTATATGGCCAGGTTGCTGAGGCAATTGATCTACCATAAGAAAAGTACATGTATTCAGGAGTACTGATTATGTATCCATTATGGTTGGGAGGTTGGGAGAGATTGAGACATGAGTGTTCACTTTATTTGGGCAGGCAGCACAGATTCTGTGATATCATGAGAGTATTTTATGAAGAATACCATATGGTTGGGTGGTTGGGTAAGATTGAGTTTTACATGTGTATAATTGACTTTACAAAGACACAGCATGTGTTAGGTTGGGCGTGCGAAATGGTTGGGAGGTTAATGGGCAGGAATGTTGGGGCAGGCAGTACAGAGTCAGAATGTGGTGCATTGTAGGACGACCAGTAGAAGAAAGTGAGCTATAATTGGAGCCTCCTTGAAGGTTAGAATCTGAGATAAATTGATGGAAACGATTAGGATTGAGAATGGGGCACAAACCCCAAGATTAGGGGGAATATTCTGCGGGTACGTGGATCACGTGATCGGCCATCGGGAGGTGCTACCATCCTTCCCGGTGATCACGCGTGACCAGAGATCCCCATACTAGCTTTTTATTAGTTAGCTTATAGTATGTTACCACAGCCTTTATATTTGTATGTTTATGATTATCTTATGTTTCATGACATTGTTTAGAGTTTAGACTGTTTTAATGTTCATCACACCTTGTGATATTCAGGCATAGGCCTACACTGCCTCTGTAAATCAACGCCTTGAACGAAATTAAATGGCGAGCAATGGCAAATTACTTTTACACTTGTTTCCTTCTCAAAAGTTGAAATGCAGTCTAATCCCCGATAAAACTTTATGTTTGCTACAACCATTAAGCTTCCCAGAAGACGCGGGGATTATCTTTTGATTAATGGATACTCTATAAAGAAATGGCTGTCCATATCTGTTATCATATATCCCGAGAGAGCTTCCATTATGATCTAGTATAATGAGAGTACTGGTACACTAAATGTTATCTGCACGCTATACAGAAAACAGAAAATATCTTCTAAATATATCCAGAAAGACAATACTTTTAGGAA
Source organism: Heliocidaris erythrogramma (assembly GCA_025617745.1). NCBI lineage: Eukaryota > Metazoa > Echinodermata > Echinoidea > Camarodonta > Echinometridae > Heliocidaris > Heliocidaris erythrogramma. The sequence goes on along the minus strand of CM046856.1, from coordinate 1,097,290 downwards.
AACTGAAAATGGTCTTTGAAAACGATAAGGGTGTATGAAATAAGGACAGTATGGACAGTAGGATAAAGTGGTTTATGTGATATGAAGATATTTAAACTTTATATAAAAACCTCATTTGAAAAATTACATAATTTCATTATTCTCAAAAATATAACCGTTTCCAGACTGATATATCACATTTCCGTTTTCGATACAGGAGTTCATATGGTTACCGTAATCTTCACAAGAATAAAAAAAGTAAAATAAGAAATGAAACTTTCTCTTTTTTTCTTTATCATTCTGTTGTCATGGGATTATAAGAAATATATCTCAAATTAATCAAGCGAACATGAACAACGAACGAATGACGCACAAGACTTTTATTTATCAGTAAACCACTAATGATAGAATTTCTAAGTGAGGGCAATCGCGCGTAAATCTTTACAAATTCAATCGATTCGTCACTATATTTTAAAATGTATTCGTAGATGCAAATACTGTATCAAGTTTAAGCATCACAATGAAATGAATTTACAGACTTACAATTTTCAAATAACTTAACGACAAATTGAAGCAATTAATTCCAAATCGAAGTCTTACAATTAATAAGGAAATTCCTTTGAATTATATGCTTCTATAAGAAAGGTGTGATATCTTTAAATTTTTGGTAAAAAGGCTTGTCTATAATCAGTGAGGGTAGCGTAAATCTAGTCATTGTGATGTGGCACACCTTGGTCCGAATAATAATATTGGATGAAATTCGAGGGGGGAGAAAGACGCGGAGGGTGCATGTGGGAAGGGCTGTGTAATCTTCTTCCAGTGTTCTTTACCCTCCCTTTCTTTCAATTTTTCTTCCCTTTTCTTTTGCTTTCCACATCTTATACACCCGCCCCCATGGCCCACACATCTGGTTATGATTAATAGGGATATGTTTTAAGCCGATGGTACGCGTAGGTCGTACACCCCCCCCCCCAAAAAAAAAACAAAAAAAAACCACAAAACAAAACAAAAACAAACAAAACAAAACAAAACAAAACAAAACAAAACCAAAAAAAAAAACCCCAAAACAAATAACAAAAAACAAACAAACAAACAAACATGGAAATCAAACAGAAAAGCATTACGTTGGATGAATAAAGAGAAATCTTCTGAATAGCAGATAATAAAATTGAAACAAAGGTAATTTATTAATCTTTCCCATTCACATCATATCAAAATCATTCATTCCAAGGAAAATGACTTGTAGAATTTGGAAAATTAAAAAGAACGAAATAAAGCTACTTACGATTGATATCACCCCTCTCTCTTTGTCAATCTCAAGCCCGTTCCTATAGACAAGCGAAACAAGCAACTTCCTCGCGGTGTGCCTTCTAGTAGATTGAACTAATGGTTGAGAGAACCTCAAGAAGCCTTCACTATTTCTCCTCTTTCTTCATCACTGCATGGTTGCTATAGAAACTGCAGGTAGTTTCATCCCTCAATCATCCGGTGTGTTAATGGCGTAGTTCCTGGAGATTGAACCAGAGAGCAGTACTGGTAGAAAGAGAATATGTCGTGTGTTTACTTCAATCAAGCAGCGTGTGAAGTAGAATCTCCAGGCGGTGATTATGAACATTGTGAGCCTAACGAGAAAAATCAATGATTTACACCCTTCTTATATAACGCAATAAGCGTGCTGTTTTATGGACCATGGTCAATAAACTACCACCTTTATTCCAATGTTGGCTCGTTGTACCGAATCGGAGGTAATGCAGGTGTTCTAGGGCAAACTACTTAAAAATTAATTTTTAATTTCATATGTGTATTAGTGATTAAACAACAAGGAAACAACCTTTCACTTTTAACGAGTCTATGAAGAACAAATCGAACTATTTAACTAGCATCTAACCTGAATAATTGTGTTTAATACTTAAATGACGTTGACATAATACCTAGAATATAAATAATTACATAAAGTCTATTCTGAAGAAAGGAGTACGTCAACTAAGGGTAGCATAAACTTCCTGCTGTAGATCTACACTTGCCATTGACTCCATTTCTAATCATTTTATTAATGATAATTCATCGCATTATAGGAGAAAATAGTTTTTCTTGTTCGTATAGCTTATGAGCGATGATTTTAAAGCAAGAACAATAATTTTCTCTTATCGGATACTGTTGTTGGCTTACTATTCAGAATATTTGTAGGTCCAAGAAGAACGCAATGTAAACTTATCTTGTTCTTATGAATTATGTATTTTTTGACACCTGTAAAGACAATTAATAACAAGCTTGCAGTCTAAATGAATGAAATGGTAAAACATTGAAGGGATGAATGATCAAGCTAAACGATTGACTGAGTAAATGAATGATGAGTAACGGTGTATGATTGAAAGAATAAATGAATAAATCATTTGTGATTTGCATGTGTTTTTTCATAGGCATCTTAAGATCAATAGAAAAACAGAGCAGAAGACTGTGTTAAAACTCGATACAATATATTTTGATAGATAACACAACCTAGGGTCTGTATTTCTTTAAAAAATAAATTGAAAGGAAGGTACGAGAACCCGTATTAAGAATGAATGCTCAATAAATCGGTAAGTAGTAGATGGTTAGCCTTGTGATATATATATATATATATATATATATATATATATATATATATATATATATACTTGTCATATGGTGCCTCTTTGCATCTCGACCTCGATATCACACAATAGGAAGAAAGAAATCTACTCACTTGTACTATCAGCCAGAAAGGTCTCGGTAAGGAGAAGAAGATGAGTATCAAGATTGTCAAGGATAGCTTTAATGGAGTGACATTTCTTCCATCGGAGGAAGTTTACAAGGAGAATATAATCACAATCATAACCTGTTTTCGCTTTGCTGCAACCCTGAATTGTCAGAATACGATTTGCGTGCAGTGAAAGTTACAAAATGCTCTTGACAATTTTGACAATAATGAAGTAAAATAATTCTCATTGGTGAACCCACCTCCATTTCAGATGTGATCCGATACTCTCACATAGAATGTCATTGATGTGGAAAGAGCATTTTCCGGTAAGTTTGTGTTAAAGAATAAGAATGTACATGTATAACAGTATGACTTGTCGTCGACATAATATAGTAAACGAGAAGATAAAAGGTTTTAAAAAAACCCATAGTAGTACATGAAATTAAAATGCAAAGATCTTTAGCAAAAAAGAAAAGGAAAATATATAACCGGAGAAGAAAGGGATAGATGAATGAAAATCGTCAATAAGAAGTGTTTCAAAGCCTTCATGTCAAATTGGCCTTGTATCTCACTTGTTTTTAAAGTAGACATGAATCGTAATATATTTGACCTAAGATGTAACCCTCTGACTACTGGATTCTCTATTTCACAAAGAGTATCTATTTGCTTCTTAAATTAAGCCCATTACACGCTATACGATCCCATTTTGGAAGAAAATGTAATAGTATCACATATAAACAGTTTAACACATAAGATATGTTTAATTGAGGTTCTGAATAGTCTTTTGGAGTCTTTTCTAAATATTGACTGTAGCGTTCACTGCTTTCTGACTGCTGGTATGAACTGTATAGAGATGAATACATTGTTTTTGACACCGTTTAGTTCTGTGATAACACTTGGCTCTGATCCATCAAAAAATAATAAAGGCATACCACTCATTGAAAATGGAATCTATTAAAAATAAGCAATTCTTATTTCTGCCCATTTTTCTCCATCTGATTTATTATCAACATTCTTTTTATTTTTCTCTCCATTTTGGTTTTTTTTTGGGGGGTCAATATCTTCTGCTTTACAAATCACAGTTTAGGTGAGGTAGAAATAAGAAAAAGCATACTTGAAGCAAAGTGTTTATTTCTCCGGAAATGGAAGGAAAGAATTCCGATAAAAATCCGCCTATCCATTTGGAAAGATATTAAGAAGCAACAATATATGGCAATAACAGTGACCTCAATACAGGTTATAGGATGCTGTAGGCATGGGATCGATTGCACATCGCAATTATCGTTAGCTGTTATCTCTCATGATAGAAGATGAATCCGCATAGCATAGCATACCATCGGTACCATACAATCACCGGCCAAGTAAGCTTTATTCGAATGCGTGGTAAAATGATATTGTTGGCACTCAGCTCCTAACGCTTTTATAATTGCACTTGAAAGGCAATATTGTCATTTCGTTTCTTCCATAATGGCGTTTTACGTTATATCTTGGCTTTTTTCATTTCAATTTATCCTTTTACTAAATTTAACAGCTGTTTAATGCTTCATTATAGAAGGCTGTTTCTTTATCATCTTTAAATATATTGGTTACAGAGTAAAAGTGAGAGATAGAGAGACAGAGACAGGGGGGGGGGGGGAATTATTTACGTCTACAGTAACATTCATTTCTCAATTAGCTGCTCTTCTAACCACCCTTTCTCATTAGGTTCCACTGGAAACAAAATTACTGGGGGAAAAAAAATCCTAATTAGAGTGTTTCTACGACCTTGAATGTAATCACCGTCTTCATACTTATTTTGCACATTTCCTTCGTTCTGTAGTGTCTATAGTATCACAACATTACTTGGATGCCATTTTTGGGAGACCATCTTCCGCAGTAATACAAGATGCTTTTATCATTTGCTTTCCTTGTTTTTCTCGTTATAAGTATGTTTGTGTGATGTCACAATCTCTTTCTCTTTCTCTCTCTTTCATTTCCGTCTCGCCCCTCTCTCCCTTTCTCAAGAATATGATTTACTTCTTAGACATATGTTTGCACTTCGTGAGGTGACGAAGGATATGTTTGCACATTAACCTAATTTATAAGAATATCATTATGTGATCAGATGATTCTTGCTTTTTGCTTTCTCTACCTTGGGCGTTTTCGAGAAAGATAATGATCTCCCAGAATGGATAACATGGTAAATATGTCCTTAGTCTTCTTCTTCTTCTTCTTCTTCTTCTTCTTCTTCTTCTTCTTCTTCTTCTTCTTCTTCTTCTTCTTCTTTTTCTTCTTAATAATCTGCCTCCTTCACTGCTGAAGATACTTGCAGATGTAGTTCGAGGCGAAACTAATCTTAATATACACTGGAACGTTAGAAAAAGCTGCGTTTTTTATTAGAATGTAGGGGGTTAAAAGTATGATAGAGAAGCGTCCTATCCTAGATACACACACCATCTATATCCCCATCCTTTTCCAATATCCTCTCCCTGCATGCTTCACATAACACCAGTCTCCTATTTCTACTCATACCGCTGCTCGCTGTATAATTACATGTTTTCGTGAACCTGAAATCTCAGCCTTACGGGTAATCTGAATACGTGTTTGTGTGAAAGTCTGTCATTCTCCTGAATTGATGACAAGTCTTGGTGACCTGACCATATACACTTATGATGAAACACGAGACATTATTTGAAAAACGTTGTCTCTCACAATGCGCAAAAACAAAGTCTTCCATTTCACAGTAACTGTTTAGAATAAAAACTCGCAGTGACAGGATGAGCATTGCGGTATAAAGGTTAAGGCGAGAAATTATATAGCATGCATGCGGAGTGACAGTTGAGAAGAAGAGAAAAAAAAATAAGTTTGACATGATCAAGTAAGAACGGAAGCAAAATGTAGAAAAAAAGTAGATCTGAACAATTGATAATAGCAAGCAGGGTGTGATGGAGAATACTTGAGGAAATGCATTTAATGCAAACAGAATAATGAGAGCGTGTAAAGGCGAATTTCTTATTTATGGGGACAGTGGCCTGACAAAGGAGACGTCGTATCGAAACTAAATTCATGTACAACATTTTTTCAGGTTGTGCATGCAATTTATTGTTTAATACAGTGTAACATACTATTTCTCAAAGACATACACATCTAAACCTAGAATAACGACGGCAAAAGCATAGTGAATGTGGGCGTGTGTTTGTGTGTGTATGTGTGGGCGTGTTTAGCCGTGTGAGAGAGAGAGAGAGAGGGAGAGGGAGAATATTAAAATTAAAATATAAAGAGACAGAACTGAATGTTGAACATTTTAAATTGGGTTTGTCGCACCCCAACACTGTACTAGCGACGCCCTTGACAGTCAGACCCAACTTCGGAAAACCGAGCACAGGTTTATACTCCGAAAACGGCGTATAGAGCAAGATGAATATAGTGTGTACAAAAGGCATGGGGAAAATCCTACAATGTCGACACTCTACTAGCGACGCCCATGATTACACTTAACTCAACACTTATCAAACTGTCTGTCTCTACTTTATAACCATTTGAACAGGAAATTAAGCATTTTTAGTCATTAAGAACGATCTTTCCCCTTTGATTCCAAAAATTGCTAGTATGACCACCTGTCACATTAATATTTTTCCGTTCATTAAGCTGTCAATATTTAAGTGCATGGTTCAACATGACCCGCGTGTAATATCATAACGTCTGCAAGATCGCATCATTGTCAATCTCATGTAAAATATACATCATACACTAATCCTTTATGGGGCCAAAATCTAAATCTCGTTGACATTGAAGAATGGTAATAGCCGGTATTCATTTAAACATTAAATTACACCAACAAAGGGAAAATATGCCCAACAATATGCGATATAATATAATAATAATAATAATATTGAATATTTAGGAGCGCTAAAAACAGGAAGTACCATATAGCGTTAAAAAGATTACAGATTTGAAAAGAAAAGACAACAGCAACAGCAAAAAGACAAACTTAAAAAGTAAGAGATTACATTAGAACATTATATTACTGGGGAAAGAGATGTTTTAAGGGATCTTTTGAAAGTGACAAGACAGGTTATTTCTCTGATGCACAGTGGAATATTGTTCCACGTTTTTGATGCGGCCACTGATGAGAGTCTGGATTTAGGAATAATGAGCTTACATTAATTGCTGAGCGAAGATTTCGAGAAGGTGTATATATTTTGAGTGCGTTATTTAGATACTCAGGTGCCAAATGATTTAGAATTTTGAAGATGTACAAACAAACTTTAAAAAGAATGCGTTGGTGTAAAGGTAACCAGTGGCTCGATACTGGAGTGTATAGAGGCTATTCCATTAATATATTCGGGAAAGAATTAAAGCTCTGACAGCATGCATGGCATGGTGACACGTCTTCACATCGATGAATCTACGAATTCTCCATAACCTGCGGAGATGATAGTTGCAATTACGTATTACAAGGTTAACCTGAGAAGACATTGAGAACATGGTATCAATGCATACACCAAGATCTCTAACCTTGGAGGAGAGAGAAATAAATTGACCATTTACATCTAATTTCAGAGCAGAGACAAATTCTAAATGGCAAGCAGAAGAACAAAAAGCCATGAATTCAGTTTTAGTACAATTCAATTTCAGATAATTAGACAACATCCAAGTGTTTAACTCAGCAATACATTGTGAGATTTGGTGAAGTGTTTCATGAATGTTTTCCGTGGATCAACAGGTGTGTACAACTGAATGTCATCAGCGTAACAAATGTAATGTAAACCATATCTATTAATGATATCAGAGATCGGAGGGATATATAAACTAAAGAAAATCGGTCAGAGTACGGCCCCTTGCGGAACCCCAAAATCTGTAACCCATGGTTCAGATAGATCCCCAGCTATGTCTACCCTAGACGACCAGCCAGTAAGGTTGGACTGCATCCACTTGACAGCAAGTCCAGATATCTGAAAAAATGACTCTAAACGGTTTAATGATATGCAATGATCCACGGTATCAAAAGCCGAACTAAGGTCAAGTAGGACAAGTAGAACAGATTTATGTTGATCAAAGAATGATAAAACGTCATTCTGTAACTTTAAGAGGGCAGTTTTGGTGCTAAAATTTGTTTTGTATGCTGACTGCATCGGATCGTATAAATTGTTATCCTGTAAGTGGTCTGTGATTTGAAATGATTCCATTAATTCCATTAATTTAGGAACATGTGAAAGATTAGTTACGCAAAGTATCTTTATCCGAGTTGTGTTTCTTAATGATAGGTACTATTACAGCTAGGTGAGCAGCTTCTGTAAAAATACCAGACGTTAATGAACTGTTTATAATACAAGTCAAGGCAGGAACAATAAGGTCATTAACATGTCTGTTAGCTAGCTTGAAAGCTGTGTGATCTGTATCTGAAGAGCTTTTGACCCACTTCCTTTCAGCTTGTCTTCTTAACCGTCGTGCAGCGAGGATTTCCTCATTGAACCATGGATTACAAACCCTCGTAGAGCGAAGACATGACTTCTCTGGAGCAAACTTATCAACAAAGTCTCTTACTGCCGAGGTGTAGGCAGCAAGATGTGAATTCACATTTCCATCCTTATAGGAAGGATATTGACTAAGCCCACCAATGCTTCTTTGATAATAACCAATTAATGAACATGTATGTATAGTGTGAGTTCTTATTTTGGTCAAATTTTCTTTTATTTGATAGAGTTTAAAAAGGAAGTAAGATACGAATACCCACATATAATGCCTGCCCCCACTACACCACTCTTATTAAAAAACAACTTTCAGGTTATATGACTCCTCTATAAAACAATCCTTTTATTTGTACTTGATTTCTTATCAACATGTTTTTCACATAATAATGTTGTCCTAACATACAACACTGCATGGGTCTATAGCTATATTTATATGAATCAGCTGTGAGTATTTCCTTTTTGTTACATATGCAAAACACCCCGAACCCAATTCAAAGGCGATCGACGCCGTTATTTTAAGACCGACGGAAGCGGCCTTTTGTTAGCGCGCCAAATTGCATCATGTTCTGTGTGAGGATTATATAAAATGAATCAATTAGGATGTAAGAACTCTGTGAAGTGATATTAAATATAGTAAACGATGTTTGCGAGTCATATCAAAAGCTGTAGTAAAATTACAATAGTTTTATAATGTTAATAGAGTGTCTGAGATTAATGAATATGCTGAGATAGATATATTACATTGATGGTAGAATTCGTATTGATGGGATGAGAATAAGATGAAACGGAAACCAGTTGAAAAAGAAAAGTCATTAAACGAAATATTACAAGCAAAATAGCATATACGAAGACAAAATTTGCCTGAATGAAACAGACTAAGAACATAAAACCAAAGTTTTATAGATAACTACTCACAACCACAAATATCAGTTGAGAAAGTTAATCTTTATTTAACATTACAAGATAGTCCCTATGGACCAGTTCTCACTGTAAAATCCTTATACAAAATGAAATCCAATCCAGGTCCCTTTCTGATATATATAGATCGTAAATGTCATGCAAATGAAACGTGATCTCACCCGCTTACTAGCCAAGTTTAATGTCCCAGCTCATACAGACCATGGAGGAATATAACCTGCTTCTGAAATTTCCATGTTTACCAAAGCATGCTTAAGAAAATAGATAACGCTTTAGATTTGACAGGATTAACAAAATTGAATAATATCATATCTACAAATGGAACGACCATGTTTTATAATTATGTGACAGGAATGAAAAGAACTATAAGTTCCTTACAAAATTAATGTTACACAAGCACCTATTCAATAGAGTCTGGACTAAGTTGTTGAAGAATGAATTCATTTAATGAAAAACACCCAACTTGACAAACAAATAAACAAGTGAAATGACCTCTCCACAGAGGACCTTATGCAGAAAACAAAAGAACCAGAAATATACAGTGATTTCAAATAACTGTAAGCAAAACCTAATTGTCCAATGGTAACACCTGAGTGAAAGGACAGTTCTCTCTGGCAGTGCTCTAATCGACCATCAAATCCAGGTGATATTCAATGAGCACATATTGTCTTCACGGTATTATTGTTCTTATTCCTCTGTATTATGAAGATGTTTTCACTTTTCTATACCTCATTGAATGGGGCATGATTTTGTTCATGATTGTGTAGCGTCATTCAAAACTTTAAAAACTTGCCTCATGTTACATTTTTACTTTTGATAAGTCAATATAACCTAGAAATTCATTAAATGTTCTTTATCAAGTCCCTTTTTTCTGATTGACTGATTTCTTTTTAATTATTTAATTGTGGAAAATAAAATCAGCGTAATTAGAATACTGGCCTTTAAATTGATATGAAATTGGTCGTGATCGCTTTGACTTTGACTGAACTGCTGAATACAAGACATGACAATGGGGCACAAGAGGAAAGAGGAGAGAGAGAGAGAGAGAGAGAGGAGAGAGAGAGAGAGAGAGAAAGAGAGAGAGAGAGAAAGAGGAAGAGAAAGGACAGATATAGAGAGAAAGAGAGAGAAAGAGAGAGAAAGAGAGAGAGAGAGAGAGAGAGAGAGAGAGGGGGTGTGACAAGAGCAAAAAAAAAAGAGAATGAGAGAGACGTTATTATATGTTCACATCGTCTTCTGTTATCTAACACTGATGTGGACATACCTACACTTTGGATTTAGCACTGTTTCCTGTCTCTCGCGGGGAGGGGGCGGGGGGGGGGGGGGTGACCATATGACGAGAATGAACACGGAAGTTTTCAGAGGAATGTAAAGTGCTATCTTACAGTAGCTTTTCAAAGAAAATCACAAATATGGCAATTAATGTATCACTAGAAACTGGGAAGCTTACAGATGGCAATCGTATAAGTTTTATGTCAACTGCGTATCTGATGATTATAAAAACAACACAAATAAAAGCTCTTCTCAGCATCTGGAATATCCGAGGATTCGCCAGAAATATAGCGATGTTTTGATGTCGTCACACTCGGGATCGATCCTGCTTAAGCAGACGACGTCCTATAATGAATGAACGTAATTGAAATGCAATTATTTATCAAATTATAAAGAGTTTGGTGTATTTAAACACCTTATTTCACACCATTATAAAGGGAAAGTGAAACTGATTCTGATAGCTAAAACCGTTTGATTGTAAATACACAGGAGAAGGGTCAATGATCAATGAAATAAACCCCACTTTCAAATTGAAAAGCCCTCCGAATAATAGCAGGATGGTATTCGTTCCCTCTTGAAACGCCGAACATGCCCCGGTGCAAGCAGCTGAAAATACAATTGGGTCTTATTTTGTTTACAAGTGACTGATTCCTTTATTTTTTTAACGCTGCATTTTTCATCAAAATAATACCATACACGAAGTTAAGAGTGAGGCAACAGACTAACATTAAAGACTGACGCTAGTGAAGGAAGAGAAATAAGTGAAGAGGAGATGACAAAATAGGCTCTGAAAAATGTGTAAGATGTTATGGGACATCGTCTGCTTAGACAGGACTGGTCCATGGTGTGTCGTCACATATCTCAGCAGCGTTCGAGGAGCTCTTCAGCTGCTGTATCGGTGGCTGTATTTTACCGTTTTATAATTGATAATAATCATTACTTCAAATGTTTCCAAGCGTTGAATTTGAATAACCTTGTTTAATTTATGCCATCTATGCAATAATAAGTATTAAGCCAATATTTAAAATCATTAAATTTCAACTTTAACGCTTCAGTGTAAAAGTTATTCATGTAGATATAGGCACATTCTTACTGTTTCATAGAATGGCGTTATAACAATGACATGGGCTATCAATGCTTTTCTCAATATTTAAAAAGTATTTTCCCCCAACTTGTAATCAGTATTATTTTTAATTTCATTGGCATCTTTTCCGCACATACACCATGAATTTAAGGTTTATTCACATGGACACAAATACTGTGATTGATGAATTCATATAAATAGTACCTGAGGTGACATGAGAAGTTATCCCTCTATTTCCTGTAAGCCCTAATGGAAATAAAATGTGAAAGGATATGTCTTCGATCTCCCCTGATTACCAAGCAAGATGGATAAGGTTTATTTGGAGCCTAAACACCATTAATATTCATCATTTGCGTAAAATATCAAATTATCTGGGAGCAAGGTACTTAATCATACTGAGAAGTTGATTTTGACGGCTGCGAAGAAAATGTCAAAGTGCACTTGCGGAATGATTTATAATCCCATTACCACAAAAAAAAAAGAAACAAGATATGCTGACATGATAAGATTTCCAGACTTCTTTAAGACAAAAAAAATATCTATGATAACAATAATTTATTGCTTTATTAGAGCGGCAAATGCTCCCTCATCAACGTAAGAATTTATATATCTTCATACCTATCACAGCTGATAGTAACAACGTTATAGGTAACAGAGAAGAATCATATAAGATACGCTATCTTATGTTGTTTAGTAAACTGTTTTATTTTTGCATAAAGATATGATTGTAAACTACTTGTCATTTGGTCATGTTATTTGGCAATGACCGTTGTTTGTTTTGTTTATTTTTTTTTAGGGTGAGGGTTTACCGCGTAATGTCTGAACGAAGCTAAAGAGAGAATCATCATGGCTTCTTAGACACAGCATTCGCCTTCCGTTGCGTGGTTTCACAGAGAAAATTATATTTTGACTTTTATATGTCGTGTATGCTATAACAGAAATCATAAAATAATTTGAATGAAGTCACGTAAAATCTCTTCGCGGTGTGATTGGCACGAAGATGACAATAAAGTTCAAATTAATGAAGTATGGAGCCTTTTTATTAGGTTAGATAACATTTCCACGGCCTGTGTTTGCCAAATCGACGTAGGCCTATATGTAACTGCATATATGAAAATTATCGTTCATTTCTGAATTTTATTAGGTCCAAGAGTGTCACAATAAGTGGGATCGCTTAAACCCTACACGGGACAGGTGACGCATCTAATTGCACTGTTTCTGAGTTTTTAAAACTTTTAGTCAGGGCAGCTCCGAGACGCCCCGTGCTATCATCTGCTTTATGATTCCCTGTAGCTGCTTTCATTGTAGATTATGTGTACACACATACCCCCAGAATATTCATCATTTATTCCTCTATTATTACTCCTTCACCATCCTAATCACCATCTCCTCTTTCTCTCTCGCGCTCTCTTTCTCTCACACCTCATTTCCATCTCTATCTTCACCACTCATACCTGTGCTTTTATTTCACAATTGTAATTTTGTTGTAATTTAATCACGATTTGCATTACATTTTGTAACCATAGAAACCATCTTAGGGGAAATGATATTTATTTGGAACATTGCCTAGAATCTGTGGTAGGTTACTTATATGAAGACGCCGTTTACGGAAGGTCGTCTGTGATGCTTAGGTCAGACGGACAGATACGCGCGATACGCATGTCTGCGGATGTGCATCCGTAAAAATCCGTAGAAATCCGCAGCAATCCGTATCATGCGTATCATCCGTAAGTGCATCCGTAAAAATCCGTGGGAGTGCGCAGGAATCGAGGTCTTCCGCGAAAAAGTTTTGAAAATCTCAAAATTATTTTAAATTTCCCGCGCAAGGTCTTTTGCGCAGAATTTAGGTAGAATTTGCGTATTGTTCCGTATCATGCGTATTGATCCGTATCTTTGCGTATTTTTGCGTAAAACGTCCGTATCCATCCGTAACCTAATCCGCAGGATCCGCAGACATACGCAGATCCGCAGCGTGAATTTTGAAAATCTGTAGTAGTAGTAGTAGTAGTGTTCTCTCCAAAGATCGAATCGCAACTGAAGTGATGCTCCACAAGCCGCGGTATATATGCGGATGTTGCGGACGAGGAGAAAGCCGACATCCGTGTGCGTATGCGTATCGTGCGCAGGACTTCCGTATCTTCCGCAGAACATCCGTATCTAGTCCGCATCTTGCGCAGAATTTAAGTGACACTAGCGTGGCACATCCGCCAAAGGGGTGTCTTCCGCAGAACATCCGCAGGATTTGCGTATTTCATGCGTATTGCATCCGTATCTCATGCGTATCTACCGTGGTTTTTTGGCTTTTTGCGCAGATTTTCAACAATTTCTGCGGGTGAAATTATTTTTTTTTACGGATGCATCCGCAGACATCCGTACATGTCCGTCTGACCTAAGCATGAGTTGAGAACCCGAAGTGTGTCAACATTGTTTGATACGGTATGACTTAACGCCCTTTTGGCTCTCAACATACCAAGTATTGTTTTCGGGTGATGGACACAGTATTGATTTAGCATCGATTTTTCTGTCTACATCCATAACCATTGTGATATGGGTATTCAACATGAGAGATGACATTTATCAGAACACGAGTTTGATATTGCACCTGTATGAGAAGCTTGCGTGATGGGTTTTGCCTTTACAATGCCTTTATATAACTTTAGGCGTCATTGCATTGTCTGGATTGTCATTTTCAATTTTCCTCAGTCAGGCATTGTGCGATCAAATGGAGTTGAATCTCCTTAGAACCTGAGAACATCTTGTCACATTTGGATATCTTTCTCTCTACACATTACACACACTATAAGACAACTCCATGGAGTTTCGATGATAATATCAAATATATTTATGTAGAATTTACACATGTCATGATCAAAATACAAAATATCAGCAATGGAACAAAATAAGTACAACATGCGTGTAATCAAAGTAATGTCTTGGCTGATAAAGTCATCTTGGTTCAGAAAATAATGGTCCGTGAAATTATGTGTACATGACACGTAAAACACATAAAAGACATCTAATATATATTATCATCGAGATAATCCTGACTCTTCTTGGGAGTTAGGTCGAATTTCAATCTCATCAAAAGCAGATCAAGAACGCTTTATTTAGCAGATGTTAATAAAACACAAAGGTCAAATTCCTAGAGTATGGACAAGTTACCATAAACAAACTGTTAATTAAAGGAAATTTATTACAATAATGAAAGACGTTAAAGTTTTGTTTAAAGTGAACTGGTGAAGGAATAAAGGCTCATTAATAGTTTCATAGCAATACCTACCGAATGACAATTGTTCTTAGCCACACGTTTACATATAATACTCATTTGGCGTGATACATACCATGTCAATATATAATATTCAAAGATGTACTGGATTATACATGTACAACTGATCATCGCAAGAAAGACCCACTTTGTTTCTATACTTATCAAGTCGTTCCTATTACTGAATTTGCAAGTTATTTGCACCAATAAAAACTGAGCAAGGATTTCCTTTGTTGTAAGTAACCTTTTGATACATGTTTAAAACATTAATACATTATCACGAATAATGTACATGTACTTACATTTATTTGCTTACAACGATGGCACACACTCAAATCTCGTAGCATCGAATTAGATCAAAGCTTACCAAGGTGTTTTCATGTGAGGTCATATCACCAAGGGAGCTAGTCGATATAATACATATAAAGATTGATCAGGTATCTATTTCTTTTTTTTTAATCTATCATTTCAAATATCCGAGTTTTTTATCTCTCGGCACATTAAACGATGATCAAATTCATTTCCATGAATAATCCAACTTATTTTCTCTTAACAGGAAATCGGAAAAAACTTCCATGGATGAATTGTGATCAGACACCCATGGATGAATTGTGATCAGACACCCACAAACTGACCTTTAAATTCAGATTTAAACAAAACCACATACACTGAGAACTTTATTAAGCAGTTGTCAAGTGTAAGGCCTATGCCCTTGCACAAAGAGAGTTCAAGTTTCGAAACTGAAGGAACAGTCAGCAGCAGCAGAAAACGAACGGTATAAAGAATAAATATTTTCTTGAAAGTACAAACCGTTCTTTAAACATGCCTCATGTTTGTTCCAATGATTGTGCACACTATAAGTTGATTCAAAATGTGCTGTTAAAATGAATCACACTTTGACATTTTTTAATTTAAAAGAACAGTAAGTGCAATCATAATCTACAAAGACTGCTCGCCTATATCCCCTACATGTGTAGCGTGCTGCAATTCTGTACAGGCTCTACACCAGAATAAATATAAAAAAGAAACAAAATAACCATGTTTTGAATTCGACATGATGTTCGCAGCATATTCGTTTGACCTTTTAGAAGAAATCTTCAATAAAGTTGAATGAAATCATATGCTCTAAACGTGCTGGGTATTAAGATTTTACCCAAAATTGGGTAAAAAGGGAACATGCATGCTGTTGGGTAAAAATTTTACCCAACTACCCAACAACTTAACTAAAAAATCTGAAATTATATTGTACTGCCGTTTAGAGAATGTATCATCATACCTAACGGACAAAATTGGTAAAAGGTCAAAGGTCATTGGTGAGAGGTCAAAAGTGAAACAAATTTAGCACTGGAAATCAGATTTCTGAAAATCTGACTTTATTTACAATAACGTAAATAAGAAACAACAGAACGGGAAAATTTCATTCAATTAAACTATATTTAAATAAAGCACATAATCAGTGAACCTCTTGCACATAATTATAAAAATGCTAAGTACACCTGTATTAAAAAATATTCTATTGATCAAAACATCTTTCAAATGTTCTAACCTGTAAAGGATTTCTTCCCTTAACAAAACTGTTTCATCCACAGATTCTTATGACTAACATTGTCAGAAATGTAATTAGTGACTGAATAGTTGAATTAGTACATCCACAATTGCATAATCATTCTATTGTTCTTTTTTCTATAATTAAGTTGTTCAGTACCGTATGTATTCATAAAAAGTGCAAGAAATTCATTTGATTTCAAATTAATTTTTTTCATTCACAAAATACAACGGCTTTAATCATATACACAGATTTGAATAAAATATCGCAGTTCAAGTCAGGCAGTGTATAATGTTCAATATTAAGCAGCAGTTCAAAGAAAAAAATGAGTCTTACTTAAAAGTCGAAAATTCTCAATGATATAGTCTCGCTGCATGTATGCATATTAGGATCCTCTATAAACTTGACACCATGTTACGTCAATAAATATAGCCGTCAGTATTCTACAAATACATGCCCAGTATTCCCACAGAAACATTCGATAAACATATCTATAGGCATAAATATGATTAACTAATAAGGTTGAGTAGAGACAAAAGCTTTTTTGAAATATAAATATAAAAAAGAGTGGATTATTCACAATATACATTGCAAAAGATGAATGGCTTTGGCTGAATAATATTATCTGGGTTGTCATGGTGATCATAGAAAACCATCCTCATCCCTTCTATACCTGAAAAGAGAAAATGTTAAAGTATTATAAGTTCCATCTTGCACTTTGCATTACAAAAGTATCACAAGTTTACATTCTCTCTCCTACCTTATTCTGAAAAAGGAACATAATTTATAAGAAAACAGAACTCACATAGAAAGTGCACGGTCTGCAGCATGTCAACTTTCAGTTGTATTATGATTTACTAACTAACGACAGTTCGTTAAAATATTCGACAGAATTGAAATACTGCTCTGGAGTCATTCATTCGTTACACGATTTTACCTATAAAAACACATTTATGCCCACCGTGATTATACAAAACTGTTGCTAAAAGTCCAATAGACTAGATGGGATTGAGAATTAACATATCTCCTATTTGGGCATCTCGTTCCGATGGATGGAATTCCCTATACTATTTGAAAAGGTTAGAATGACAAGAGTAATAAATTGACTAACCTTCTGTATAATAATCTGTTGTTTTCACAGTGGTCCCCTCTGTATCCTCTTCTACATAAACATGTATCGGGTTTTATGCATTTACCGCCATACATACATGCTCTACTGCAGACAGCTACAAAAAAATATTAGATATATGAGAGAATAAGGTGCTTTCGTAAACATAGAGAACAATGGGGGGAGGGCATTTTTAAAATACCCCAAAAAGTGCCCTTTATTTACAAAAGCGCCCTTTTTACTGGTGCCCCCCCCCCCCATTTTGAAAGACGCTCCGCCACCCATGTCAAAGATATATAGAGAATTAAAGATAAATATAGGTAGATAGATAGGTAGGTGGGTGGGTAGAGAGAGATAGAGAGAGGGAAGGGGGAAGGGAGGTAGATGGGAGATGGGAGGAAAGAACAAGATAAAGAGAAGGCGAAATCGGGCTTCATGCATTATGAGTTTATTTCTTTTAATGTTGTGTTATAACTGGAATTTTAGATCATGTGTATTCTTTAGTGACGATGACTAATAAACCTAAGACTTCTCCTATTTTTAAATAAATGTACGTCAGCAACGTGGTCTTCAATTTGCAATTAATCGTATTACACTCATCACAGCATCGCAATCTTGTTACTTAGATAGATTTGAAACTACTATGATATTGCTATATAGCTTTCTAGAATTAGTAAGAAAGAGTCATATTAAATATTCATATCATTCCCCATCGTTCAGCCTCATTTAAGAAAAAACTCCCTTTCAGTACATTGTATATGATGGGATTAAACAAATGAAATCGGATTATGACGTTTACGTTCATAGAAAGTGAGCGATCAAAATGATTTGCGAATTTGATGTTGAATATCATGTCATGAAACTTGTATTCATAATTTGATTTACTAACATTTGAATGGACAAGATGGAATGAAAGAGTAGAAAATAGATAAATTCATGGTGAGGTCTAACTTTTGACATGACAAAGATTCAGGAGCAGTATCCAACAAGGAAAGGTATATTTCTTTGATCTATCTAAGCAGAGGTGTTTCCAGAATTTGATTAACAGAAGGGAAGTTAGGCAGCTGCTGAACCTGCCCCTAAGCGATAGTGGGTCTGGAGCATGCTCACGGAAAGCTTGGAATATTCAAGCCGCTTTGCTACAACCTGAGGCACCAAACGATTTGTATTTATTCTTAAAGTTGTATTTTTATGGGCAAAAAATAAACTGGGAGTGGCATGATATTATAGACTGGATATACCAGGGATAATACTTATATCAATTAAGAGGATTATTAAATGTTAAGCGGATTATTGTATTCATTCATTTTGTTTCCACCTACCTCAATGGGAGAAAAAACGTTACGTCGATCGGCCTTACCGAAAGAAAAAATAAGATCATTTTATCCTACACCTTTTCATATAACAAGTATATTCTATAGTATTCATAAATTATGATGAACTGTATATCTGGGTGTATATTCCATGCTGTTGTTTCTTTAATCATATAAGAAGAAACAAACTTGTTTAAAAATATTTCTGAAGCTTGTTTCACAGCTGCAGTTGGATACATTTAACAAGTTTGATACTTACGGTTTTCACAGCTTGACCCAGTGTAACCAGGCTTACACATACAGACATTTGGTTGAACACATTCTCCGCCATTACGACAACCAGATGGACAAATGGCTAAAGAGACAGAAAAGGTATTTGAATGTTCTAAAAAGAAACACAATCTACATATTCATTGTGAAAAGAGTAACGACACAATGTTACTCGAAACCCCTAACATTACTATGACTACAAAAATGACAAAGACAGTAATATCATATAGCGATTGTCATCAAACAAAATACATCTTACAAAAAAGCCTCATACTAATCTCTACCCAACAACATGTATTTATTAATAGCAATCTCTTCAACTTCATAACTGACGTAAAAAGCAGGTCATTGCTTAACCACTATCTCGCGAATATCCACGCAAAAAACAACATTACATCGCAATCAAAGGACTGATCTCTCTGTCCATTCCATTCTTTTAGAATATGACTTTGATATATAATAGTGATGGATATACCTTTATGACATTTTCTTCCTCTATATCCTGATGGACATGAACATCGACCAGGTGATACACATCGTCCGCCATTTTGACATCGTGGTTCACAAATGGCTGGATAAGAAAAATTACAATGATATTAATTATTGATCATATTGATTGTCAAAATTACTGATTATTGTTCCAACAACGTGGCATGGTCACTAAAATATTCGAAAGATAATTACAACATCAAGAACAACATGGATTGCCCTTATCTCATCACTTTGCCAACTTCTTTCTCTCTTCAAAAGCAAAAGGTAAAAGACAATAATCATCCATATACTCGATCACACCTAACATAATATGATATGATAAAACAAAATTGACAAATGCGCCGATCATGATTCCTGGTTTCCCTTTAATAGTTAATAGTTAATGATACTCATGTATACGTTCCCCCTTTAGATAAGGATTGAAGTGGTTTAGATACAATACACTTCACATTAAAGGGAAAGCCAACCTTAATGTCAAGTTGCTCTCAAAGAAAGCAAAACAATCAGAAAAGCAGAATGGTGCAAGTTTGAACGAAATCGGACAAGAAATATGAAATTTAATAATTTTTGAAAGTTGTTATCACTATATACATATGGAAATTTCACATTGGCCGAATCGCTAATGTCACTGTGATGTAGCGGCGGACAACTCCAATTCGTTATAAACACAAAACATTACTAAAGTCATAATTTTTCAAAATATATTACTCAGTAGCCCAAAGTACATTACTCGGTAGGACCATTTTTCATAAGGACCTGTGACAATAGGCTATCTACAATATATTTTGAGTACCGCCCCGAGGGAAAAGACGTTTAGCAGAAACCCGGAAATTAATATTTTAGTGTACGACAAATGAAAGGTTTGACCATGAATCAACTGACCAAACTGCCAATTTGAGATTCAAATAGATTTAGTGATCTCATTCTACAAACATCTATAACTTTCTTCTTATTATTTTGTCTGATTTCTTTCAAACTTCCACCATCTTGTTCTCTTATTTTTCTTCTTTTACATGAACCAACTATTACAAGGATTGGATAGCCCTTTTGTTGGTAGATTCTCGCCTTATATACGAACCTCGTTCACATCTTCTACCGGTGTAACCCTTTGGACAGGAGCACATATCCTTCCGTACACATGTCCCACCATTACGACATGGAAGAGAACACATTGCTGTATTACAGATAAACATCATGAAATACCGTTATCAGCTTATACTACTTATTTGCTAAGAACATTTCAAACTGAAGATACAGCGACACTTGACTGCCGTATCAAAGAAAATTTAAAATCAAAAGCTTATATATATATACTGATTTATCACGAAAACGTTTTCGAGAAAAAAAAAATCATTCAATTTTTCCGTTATAAATCAAGGATTGTTCATAAAGAAAAAAAGAATATTAAATTTTATGACAGGGCCTTCTTCACTGCAGTTTGATAAGTTGAATACTATGCTAATATCTGTTAAAATATTCTAAATTCTTGTTAAAATCGTTGTTTATACGAAATTACCTTGTGAGTCTTGTCTGAACCAACGGCAAGAACTAATTCTTAGATGATGAACTGAGATTGCATTATACTAAATTCGCAACTATGCATACCGTCCATCTTCAGAAAACGGTATAAACTACTAAAATATATATAAATCTATCTATTGCCTTAAAAAACCCTGCTTTTTGCCAGCTAATACTGTAAAACAATAATAAACATGGCCTCATAAATTGGCGTATGGTGTTACCTCTTTGACAGTATTGTCCCTGGAATCCTCGTGGACATACACATTGTCCCGGTCTTAAACACCTACCACCGTTTCGACACATTGGTGAACACACAGCTGCAAAAAGGAAATAACATTACACATTATAACGTACTACGTTATCTAATGTAACCACGGGCATAAACGGTTTCGAACCATCGGCTTCAGCTATCTGAAGAAAAAACGTCATAATAATTTTGTCTAGATTGATATTTTCAAAAAGTTTTCAACACTGGTAACATCAATTAACCACAAAACGATGTTGTTAATCGTCAGTCAGTGATGCGTTTTCATAGTATCAAGTAGTGGGTCTGAACCTTAAAAGTACATTGTAATTTATACCATCCTATGTTTGTTCGGTTTTATTTAAATCTTTACATGGATCTTTTGAAACCATGTGTAAGATGGAAAGCTGTGCAGAGCAAATGTTCAAGAATATTTCATTGTATTTTATTTTTGAAATAAAAAATACCCCCGAAACAATGATAAAGATACAAAATACGTAAATAACTAATAAAAACACCAACATGGCTTATAATAATTTTTAACAAGATGAATGCGACTGCGTCTCCTATATGCCTCCGCCTAAATTCAGTTGATGGCTCAAACTGTTCTTGAAATATTGTGATAACCAGAATAAAAAGCCTCTAATTACATGTTAATTGACCTCTTTGACATTTGACCTTACACCTTATAACCCAAAAGTCTGATCACTTTATCTCCTCCTCATCATGAATATAAAATAGTTGAGATATGGTGATACAATAGGTAAAATAATTCCATGTAATTTCATGTAAATTGACCTCTGTGACCTCTGAACCTTGACCTACCTACCCCACAATCTAATCAGTTCCTCTTTCTATGGGGATACATACTGGTACCAAGTTTGAAGTTCTTACCTCAAACAGTTCTTCAGAAATCGCGGTAACGGTGCTAAAAACCAAGAATTTCATGTAATTTCATGAAAATTGACCTCTGTGACCTCTGACCTTTGACCTACTTACCCCAAAATCTAATCAGTTCATCTTTCTATGGGGATACATACTGGTACCAAGTTTGAAGTTCTTACCTCAAACAGTTCTTGAGATATTGCAGTAACGAGGCTAAAAACCAGTAATTCCATGTAATTTCATGTAAATTGACCTCTGTGACCTCTGAACTTTGACCTACCTACCCCAAAATCTAATCAGTTCCTCTTTCTATGGGGATACATACTGGTACCAAGTTTGAAGTTCTTACCTCAAACAGTTCTTCAGATATCACGGTAACGGTGCTAAAAACCAGTAATTTCATGTAATTTCATGTAAATTGACCTCTGTGACCTCTGACCTTTGACCTCCTTACCCCAAAATCTAATCAGTTCCTCTTTCCATTGGGGATACATACTGGTACCAAGTTTGAAGTTCTTACCTCAAACAGTTCTTCAAAAATCGCGGTAACGGTGCTAAAAACCAAGAATTTCATGTAATTTCATGTAAATTGACCTCTGTGACCTCTGACCTTTTACCTCCTTACCCCAAAATCTAATCAGTTCATCTTCGTATAGGGATACATACTGGTACCAAGTTTGAAGTTCTTACCTCAAACAGTTCTTCAGATATCACGGTAACGGTGCTAAAAACCAGTAATTTCATGTAATTTCATGTAAATTGACCTCTGTGACCTCTGACCTTTGACCTCCTTACCCCAAAATCTAATCAGTTCCTCTTTCCATTGGGGATACATACTGGTACCAAGTTTGAAGTTCTTACCTCAAACAGTTCTTCAAAAATCGCGGTAACGGTGCTAAAAACCAAGAATTTCATGTAATTTCATGTAAATTGACCTCTGTGACCTCTGACCTTTGACCTACTTACCCCAAAATCTAATCAGTTCATCTTTCTATGGGGATACATACTGGTACCAAGTTTGAAGTTCTCACCTCAGATAGTTTTTGAGATATCGCGGTAACGGTGCTAAAAACCAGTAATTCCATGTAATTTCATGTAAATTGACCTCTGTGACCTCTGAACTTTGACCTACCTACCCCAAAATCTAATCAGTTCATCTTCGTATGGGGATACATACTAGTACCAAGTTTGAGGTTCCTACCTCAAATGATTCTTCAGATATCGCGGTAACGAGAAGTGGGACGGACGGACGGACGGACAACCCGAAAACATAATGCCTCCGGCACCCACCTTCGGTGGGCGGAGGCATAAAAACAAACTGTTCGTTCGTTGAGGGATGGGGTCATCAACAAATGATATACATTCACTTAAACACAGGCAACGTTTTGACCGCTTCCACAATACAAGTTATAAAATTTATAAAGAAATGCACATTTTCATGATTTGTACCGAGTAATATGATAGTCGGAATTCTACTTCAATGTGTGATCATAGTAGTATAGTTTTCTACGCAAGATTTCCCAATTAAAGTGATCTATGGTTTCATGTTTTAATTAGATAAATCTGTCATACCATCGGGACAACAGTCACGTTGCCATATCGCTTTTTAAAGACAATAAAACTGATATTCTATAGCATTTTTTTCACTAGCATTTTAAACTCTGGAACACTTAAACACTTGAGCTCAAAATCTTGCCCACGTTTTGAGATCTGAAACCAGGAACATGATGAAGTCGTTTTATTAGATAGTGTGAAATGTTTTATGACAATTGTGTCATTTCAAATGCTATTCGTATTTTGTGTTGTTAATTTGCTTATAAGGGCACCGCGGGAGAACTTAGTTGAAGGTAAGAAAGTGTCACTTTGATTTTAGGACAACTACCCCGTGGACTAAAATGCCAGGAAACATAACACCTTGGATAATTTTCCCATTATGTAGCATATTTGGAAGGATTCCAGGGTAATTTTACTATAGTAAAGAGTTCACCGGGGCTGTTGTTCATGTAGAATTGTGGTAATTATTAGATGGGGGTAATGTCCAGGGCAGTTGTCAGTGGATAATAACAGGTATAGACCAAGGGTAGTTTTACAGTGGAACATCGGTAAAACAACCTCCTTGGAACCAGAGATATTACTTTGTTATACTGAAACCTGGTTTTATCAAGGCTACCAAATCTAGAATACTGATAGGGATGAGCAGTTGGTCTAGTGGTAACGTCTACGGTCACCCAGCTCTCTGTATTCGCCTACAAACTGACTCTGATCGGACCCAGGTTCGAATCTCAGTCACGTCTTTCGGATGGTGAAGTTAAAGGTCGATCCCAGACGTAAATAATCATATTTGATTGATACACATGATAAATGCATGTGCGATAATACTTTGTTATACGTTTAAGAGAAGAATATTGATGTAAATCAGTTTAATACAAAAAAAAAATCATTTCAATTCGCTCACGTTTGTAAAACCCAAATAACAGCAACAACATCGTCAACTAAAAAGTAAGACAGCCAAACTACCTTGTTATACCGATAGATTGTTAACAGTGTAGGTTCAACTGAATGGTGTTACTGTATTAGTAATTATTATACAAGGGAAGAGTCGTCGCGATGTGTTTAAACATGACAAACAAAGAATAATAGCAAATAAAGATCTTACCAAAAGATGTTTTGTCATTATAATAATTTCCAATAGTAACACACAATTACTGTAATTAAAACCAGACTAACACAATCTGTATACAGTACATATAATTACGTGGTTTAAATCGATCCTGTTCCATATTTTGTAGGCGTTATACACAAACTATCGATTTTTTCTTAAGGATCTATAGGAAAAGAAAAGTAGTTAGTGTTCGTTGTATTTTATCATCCGTTCATCTCCTATAAACGTTACAAGCTAACAAGCAGTGGGATGAGGAAGTGAATCTCCTCTCTAAACCCTGGATTATCATATGAAATGTGACTCTCTAGTCACGTTGTCTGTTAGCACGTTGGCGACGCCTGCAATGCGTGCACTATACTAAATCTCAAAATCAACGTCCAGAATATAACTGTGTTTAAATCCCTCGAAAATCTTGAGGCAGATTTTGAATTCACACTTATTATCACTTGAATAAAACCTTATTGTCGTTCCCTGACAAAAAAGAAGTAAAAAAACTTACAAAATGACATACATTTATTCTCGATTGGAACGCAGATTCGTATTCGTTTTCTTGTTCAATCTTACACTGTCAATATTCGTTGCACAAAATCTGGGAAGTATTCTGCCTGATAACAATGCAAAATATTTCACGCTTTTGCAACGAATACCAATTGTATAATATTTGAGTAAGGTGTTTAATAAGAGGCATACAGGTATTCCGAAAGCCGTAAGGAAAAAAAGGGGGAGGAAAAAGGGGGAGGAAAATGAAAAGCGGTGGGGGAAAACAGATTGGTCAGGGGGTGGACAGTTGAAGGATACAGTAGTGAAAGGCATAAAGAAGATGAAGATCATCACTAATGACAGGTATCATGTCATATTGTTACTTCATCCATCATTACTCGTTACCATAACAACAGATACGTGTTTTTCTCATGGTATAAAAATAATGCCTCTCACCCTTCTTTTCTCTACCATGGTGCAAAAGATTATGGTCAGTATATCATGCAAAAAAAACAACATATACTTAATACCCTCAGGTTTATTAAAGGAGATAAAATCTTTGAAATTAATTTCAATGACCAGGTGAGGACAGGCTATATGTATTTATATGCTTATAATGCTATATGTTATGAATAGGCAATGTCACTGTGATGTAGCTGCATGTGGACAACTTCCCCATTTGCTCCAACACACAAAATGACTAAAATGTCACTATTTTCAAAATGTATTACTCAGTAGGATCTTTTTCTTTCATGAGGACCTATAACAATATGCTATCTCCAATATATTTTGAGTACTGCCCAGAGGGTAAATGCGCCTCGAAGAAAACCGCAAATTAATGATATTTTTGTGTAACAAATGGGAGAGTTGTCCACAAAAATGTCACAATCGAATCACCAAATTGCCAATTTGAGATTCGCATAGATGTAGTGATCTCATTTTTCAAACATCCATAACTTTCTTAGTATTTGTCCGATTTCTTTCAAATTCACCATCCTATTTTTCTTATTTTTCTGTTTTCACACAAATCATCTTATTACCAAGGTTGGATTGCCCTTTAACAATTTTATCATGCGGTATCACATATTGGCTGCTAATACGCAAGTGCTTCCTGTTCATATATGCAAATGCCAATCGGGATATATTCATAACTTTTCACAATAACTAGTGACTGATTTCTTACGGTAATAAGAAAATAACACATAATGACAATAAGAGAGAGAGGGCATCTTACGTGTTTGGCAGGTTGGTCCAGTATATCCATCTCTACAGATACATCGATCAGGTGTAACACAATATCCACCATTCATACAGTTTAGACGACATGACACTGCCAGCAAAACAAAACACAATTTTATCTATTTAGATTTTCTTTCGCATGAGATTACGCGATATGTATATTTTAAGTGATTAATTTCCTCAAGTTATGCCTTGAGATACTTGATAATATGAACGATGACAATGTTCTTCAATCTACATCTTCTAGGCCACTATCATTCTGGTTCTACTAGGATGTTACTATGAATATAACAGATTCTGTTATGAAATATATAGATTAGATTAAAAGTATATATATAGAAGAGAGAAATTCCCTTAATTGAAGAAGCTGAAGAAATATTTATACATTATGTGGGAAAGAAACACAAAGAAAGAGAAGAACAAAATATTCTCCTGCTATAAACATCTCCGATTACTGAAATAAAAACAATAAAACTGTCACTCCAATGCTACTAAAGTAGCAGTAGAAAAAGGTTATATGAAAAGCGAAAATAATATTTTTGGTAAATATTTAGGAATGAAGATTGCGGATATATTTTGTAAGAAAACTTATACAACCGACATTCTTCTTGCGATTCGATATCAAAGGATTTCGACAGCATAAAATTTAATGAAGCTATTTATATGTATAAATACATATAAGTCAAATTCAGCATAAACATTAATCAATTAGTTGGTCATATCATTATTTAAAGTTAATTCTGTTCAAATGAACTCATCATTAAAACACTTTATGACGTCAATACAACATGCAAGGGCTCAAAATCGAGACAACATGAACATGGAAACACAAATTAGTTGGCACAGGTGCACAGTAACCCCCAGATAATATTAGTATTATGCATGACTAAAATAAAAAGCGGGGCTCTAAATGTTTATAAGACAGACAAACTAAGCCAGGTTGGCCAGAGAGGAGAGATAGAGGTGAGTTTTAATGTGCGGAAGGCCATGATTAAGGGATCTATCATATCACATGCAAGATATCCAAGATTAAATTTGTCAAAGGCGATTTCGACGATTTGATGTTTATATCTGATAATAGAAAAGGATATCATTTGATAACTATATCATGCAAGAATATAATTTCTAATAGGGGTCATCGGTAATCTTTTGAAATATTTTGATGTTTATATTTTTTTAAATAACTTACTAATTCCACATCTTGGTCCTGTGAAGCCAGGCCAGCAATGACATCGATTGTGAGACATACATCGACCATTGTTTAGACAGGCGGGATCACATTGCCCTGTTAGAGGGAAAGAAATCATTTCCCGAAAAAAAAAAAAAAATGGTTGGGGAGAAACGAGAGGATATAGGGTCACCATAGCAACATGTTTGAGATGCCAGAAGGCACGAAAGGCGATAGGTAAGGAAGTAGTAAGCGTGCACTCAATGTAAAACCCTCTCGAAAAGAAAACTAATTACTGCATGAAGGATCTACTTTTGAACAAAAGAAAACCACACACTCAAATGGACGGCCATATGACTGATTGCGTCACTTATGTTATAGCATTTTACAACGTATTAATATTGGATATGAACTCAACTGGATAACAAAGAAAAAAAATCCCAAAGCGAAACGGAGGATAACCACCACCATGCACATAGATCAGTCAAAGACAAAATCCAGTAGCTGTAAACACCAACACTTTAGTTCAAAATAGCTTTTGTAAGCCTTCAAGTACAAACGATCAACAGGAACTTTACATTGACCCATTTGTTCTACTGTCCAACCATCACGATATTACCATGGAAGGTGCTTGCTTAGCAACTACTTTTGGCATCGTTGCTAAGCAACGTCTAACGAGATGTAAGTAAAATTGCAAGGTTTGGACCATAGTGTAAATGGGCCTGTTATTGCTAGTTTAGTTAGCGTTCCAATAAATTTAATTTACCAAGATAATTATCATCAAATGGATATTTATCTGGTATAGAACGAATAAAGACATATAAGTTTCACTCCATCACATTTGACACTATATTCGTCATCAATAGTTTGGATTAAGCATTAGATACTTAACGTGCATTAAGTTTATTAGTAAAACCGTCTAGCCACATAAAAATTTATGAAGACACAGATTCGCCAGTCTGCAACCTGACAATCAACTTTGTTTCTTACTATCTTACCTTGTTGGCAATACTGGCCTGTGTATCCTACTGGACAGGCACATGTATCAGGCTGAATACATCGACCATTATTCATACAGGGTGGATTACACACGGCTGGAGAAAGAGAGTGAGAAAACGAGATAGGGAGAAAGCGAGATGGGGAGAAAGAATAGAGAGAGAGAGAGAGAGAGGGGGGGGGGGGGGGGAGAGGGAGAGAGAGAGAGGGAGAGGGGAGAATACACAATACAATCGTTCATTCTTATTACTTTCCTTTCATTTTCCCTACTAATGATCTTCCACTTCAATCCCATTAATAATAGCTTTTTAATCTGCAAAGATATTTACAATTCAGCCTCCAAGAAGGCAAACCATAACGAAAGAATAATGCAATTACAACATCGCATGGTTTACTGAAAAGGCAAATTATGAACAATTAAAGATTCTTGGCGGAGCAAGAAAGCAACTACGTAATTGTAAGGTTCGCTTTTTCTAAATCTCCTCAATTTCATCCTAATTTCCCCTTATCTAATAAACTTTTTTATGCATTATTAGTTCTTACTCATCACAAGAATGCAACTACGTGATTGTAAGGTTCGCTTTTTCTAAATCTCCCCAATTTCATCCTAATTTCCCCTTATCTAATAAACTTTTTATGCATTATTAGTTCTTACTCATCACATACAAACTTACGTCTGAAGCTTGATGAGGTACATATATATGAGGTACTGTATATGTTCACGCTTGGATGAACAGAAGGCATTGTTTGCATGAGTGTAAAAATCGACTTGCGTAAAAGTATTAAGTAAGGGCATGAAATAAATGTATCAAACGAGGTGCATTGCATGTGAATTCCCAAAAGCAAAGACTCACACGCACACGCACACACACACACACACACACACACACACACACACACATGAGGATTAGGTGAAAGGACAGTTAACTCCTGATCACAAATAAAGCTACAGAGGATCCACGATGACAAACAGTTACGCATATTATTTTCAAGATGGACTGTTGGATGTTGAGGAACAATTAAGATCATCATATCATCATCGTTAAACACTCTGAAGCAGCAAGTCAAAAAATAAAAGAGTTTGACAAAGCCAAAAAAAAAAAAAAAAGCAACTTACGTCTGAAGCATGCATAGCCATGATATCCCTCCTTGCACACACATCCAACGTTGGGGTCGCACACCATATTCTTGGGACATGGAACTTTGCATTTCGATGCTGTGGAGAGAAAACAAGAATCAGAAGCAAATAATGTAACGTCTCTTCAGATAAAATATCGCACATTTCACGGTAGAACATTCAACTTCCTCCTCCACATCATTTCTCATTGTTCTCACTGCAATAAAATTCATTCCTGCTAAGAAAGGAAAAAGCAAAAAAAAAAAAAACAACAGAAAAATAAAAATAGAACTGGATGAATTAAAAAGGGAAAGAAGAAGATGGAGGTAGATATCGATGCAGAGGAAGAGGAGAGCGAATAAAAAGAGGAAAAGAGAAAAGGCAGATTAATAAGAGGATAAAGATAAGATAGGGAGGAAAAGACGAAACGACAAGAAGAGTCCTACCTTTGCAAGTAATGCCATCTCCATAGTATCCTTCTGGACAGTTCCCACATGAAAACGACCCTAGTCCTCGTACTATGCATGCAACGCCTTCAAAACAGGGGCTGTTATCACAAACATTCTTCATGATAGAACAAGTCGAACCTAAGTAAATGAAATCAAAGTCATTTCGAAAAACAACAACGAAAAAAAGAAAGAAAGAAAAAGGCAATGATGACTACTGGTATTTGGACCCAAATTTTAATATAATGGCATTACGAAAATATGAATTTTATGCAAATTAATATTGGTTGCCATGACAAATGAGCCTACAACCTAATCAATTCATGTCGCTGTGATTTTGTATACTTAGAAAAAAGATGGCTTAAAGATCGAGAGACCGATGAATAGAAAATTTCCTAAATATAAATTGAAACACCATATAGACTAAAGATATATGCTTGAAAAATTCAAATGAAAAGCTTGTCATTGTTCTAAATATTGGCTTGCAGTTTATGAGGTATCCTGTTAAGTCCCTTTTGAAATGATGTACAATCATTATGTTAAGATTTAATTATGATTTCAGCCAACGTTTTACCATCATTGATATGTTCAGATGTATTTATTATCATGATTACTTGCACGTTTACCTGTATAGCCCGTCTCACACTCACATGTGAAACCATACATGTTGTCCCGACATAGTCCATGCATACATGGACTAGACTCACAGCTTCCTGTTCCAGGCGCCATGTTAATATCACAGAATTCTCCCGTGTAAGGTGATGAGCATGAACAGGAGTATGGCAGATTATTTGTCAAAACACCCAATCGTGAGTCTACTAAACACTCTCCGCCGTTGAGACATGGACAGGCTAATACTGTAATCTGACAATGAAATAAAAGTACACAAAAAGAATATAAATACAACCAGTATATAATCCATATTGAAACACGGCTCTACACAGGTTCAGAAATAATGGTTCTTGAAGAAGGATGGTGCGAACCAGTTATGACTTCAAAATTGATTACATTAAATTTTGATCTTTCAAGTTTAAAGGTTTTCGGACATCACTTTTGTATTGTATTTCATACATATTTATGCATCTGGTACTTCAGTTTTATTTAAAAACATATCTGAAAACCCCCATCCCGGTTTGCTCTAGAATGACATAGAACAGAGTATATAATCCTGCCCTACACACCCCAACATGATCATACTCTTGAATACGATCCGTGTCTCTTTTAAGATTGTGCTTTGTAGGTATAAAAGGGTACAATCTCATGTTTTTCTTTCACTGAGTATATTGAGAAGTAAGTTTACCTGCATCTCAAAAGTAACACTCGACCCACACTCGTCCGTCAACCTCACTGGTACTGTGTAGTCGCCCTCTACGTTCGACGTCCAGTAGAGATGACCGAATCGTGATATGTTGACGTGGTAGAGATCGTCTGGTACCAGACTTGGTACTGAGAACTCGACTCCACCACCCATTGTACTATCTGGGTCTATAGCGTCTAGTTGATGGTTAAAGGAACGACCGGTGAACGTTGTGAAGTGAGTATCCACGCCTAGTACTGGAGGCACATTGTCTGTACACGGAAGTATGGACAGTAATGTTTAAACTTTGCTTAGCATGTGTGCGCTAAACAGGCGACTGGCTGGAATGCTCCCCAGGGAGTGGAGAATGTGCATACACTGTGTGCCGGCGTGCCAGAATCCAATGACCGGGGTAATAATATATATCAGCGCTTTGATCCAGTTTGGGAAAGGCGCTTTATAAATGCCAGGTATTATTATTATTATTATTAAACA
Source organism: Heliocidaris erythrogramma (assembly GCA_025617745.1). NCBI lineage: Eukaryota > Metazoa > Echinodermata > Echinoidea > Camarodonta > Echinometridae > Heliocidaris > Heliocidaris erythrogramma. The sequence continues at coordinate 1,065,321 of CM046856.1, read as the reverse complement.
TGAAAATATCTATTTCAAGTGTCTCCGACTTTGCACAAAAACTGACTGATCACTTACACAATAATTACTGAAAATACCCAATAATCATGATCATGACTTGAAATCTAACATTTTGATGAAGTCACAACATTTAATATATTGCATCTATGGGGCTATATGAGTGCAGGGCACAACAAGTTACGTTTCTTCAGTTATTTTTTCCTCAATAGATCTTACTTTCGTGTTCGTAGTTTATAGTTGTATAAAAGTAATCTTAAACAGTTCCATACCTTCTGATATTGACCATTCATGTCTGCTGACCAGAGGCCGACACTGCTGGCACGAATCTCTCTCATTATGCTGACCAGAAGAATAACACCGACTTTCAATCACACATGCGTCTTCCTGTTCAGGCGATATAAAAAAATGTAACAATGACTAAGGTTTGGTCAATGGCAACCAACTTTGTTTGGTAGATCAAAGCCGTAGATGATAGATTCACTTCAGCTTAAACATCATGGTAGTAAAATGTCCACTTAATTACTGATAAAATATATGCCGTAGGGAAGAATAAATCGTGGAAAGTGAGAAATGGAATGTTTGATCTTTACAAGAACTCGAATTTTAATAATTTATATCATGAAGTGATTTTTTATATTTGAAGAACATTCAACATACTGCAAAATGTATAGAGTCAATGAGAAATATATCCTTCGTCTTTTGTACTACCTCAAAAAGATCACCAACTTAACAGCTAAGTTAACAGATTAACCAAATAAACACTTCTCAGTCTTGCGATAACGTTGTAAAAACGCGTCGATTTTGTAAATGAGGAATAGTTTCAAAGATGCGTAATCATGGTGATGACTAATCAAGATGACCCTATAGTGATTACTAATCAGAAGAGGTGTCATTCACAGGTACGGAAGCCTTAGAAAGGACAAATAGGAAGATAGGGGTAAGTAATTACTAACCAACCGTATCATATCGGGTGTGGTTCAAAGACAGTACTATCACTTGAACCTTACATCCTCCCATGGGTGTTGTTTTCTCTAACCAATACCATCTTAATCTTCTTAAAAACATCAATCATTTATTGAATACCTTAAAGTGAGAAAGCAAGTGATACAGGTTAATTAAGGTTACAGTCGGTCCTCGTGAAAAAAATAATCATGGCCTGGAAATCAGGGCTAAATCATTATACTCAGTTATAGTATAATAATAATAATAATAATAATAATAATAATAATAATAATAATAATAATAATAATAGCAATAATAATAATGATAATGATGATAATAATAATAATAATAATAATAATAATAATAATAATACATAATATAATATAATAATAATATGATAATATGATTCTAGTTTAAGAATAACAAATGTATAATAAAGAAAAAAAAATGTGTTTCTAGCTCCCTCCAATGCTTCCGCAATTGTAAGTACCACTCGAAGAATGATTTCCTAGATACTACTAACCTTTGTTGTACAAGCACCAATCCAAGTACACACATGACATTTGGAATCGTAATGTATCAAGGTCATTGTGTTGCTAGGAGACGAATCAGAATACATCACCTGACGAAGACAAAGATAAGTAGGCTAATAAAACCATGCCCATTAGAAATAAATCATTTCATATTAATGGTATTAATGAAAGGGCTGGGTACATTCAATTCTTTACATTCCAATAAAATCACTGGTAAATATCTAATATACCATATAGACCTGTATTATAACTGGTTCAAATATGTGTATAAAATACCTTTAACAAAGCTGAGAGTCAAAAAATGGCTTGATTGAGAATTTAGATTTTCATCAATTCAGTGGTTAAACATATCAAAGTTCACAAGGACGAGTTCTATAATTTTTCTTTTCTCTTTGCAAAATCATGTTTATGGTTTGGAGCTCTTTCCCTGTGACCATGTAATCCTATCCTCTCATCTACTAACTGAAGTCTCAACAATCAAAATGGATCATTGTACATACTGTAATAGGCTATATTGTAAGATTGTATTACGACTTAGGATTGTAGGCATGGAAAAAGATAAATATTAAACACTTGAATTTTATCAAAACTTTATTTTTTAGTGGTGATTGACCTAGATAAGCTTTGTTTAGTTTATGAGTTGAACAATTAAGATGATATACCTGAACCTCCCATCTCATTGTACCATCTTCGTTAGCAGCTCCCTCTATCGTTGGTACATTGCAGAGTACAGTCTTTCTGTTTATTCTGATAGCAATAGACTGAGCGTATATCACTGAAGATACATCGTTTAATCCGTCCTTTTCAGTCAACAAAATTAGAACATACGAATCTGTCAAACGTACAAAACTATCATATGTATATATCAATGAAAAATGAAAATCAAGTAACATCACTTTTTAATTTCATACCTTAATACAGATAAATTCGTCAGTGAATATATTTCAGGTTGGATAAGGGGAAGTCCACCAGAAAAATGAGAGAACAGATTAGTGAAAGTTTAAGAAAAATACGATAAGAAATGAGAAAGTTATGAATGAAACACAAATTGGCAACTTCGTGACGTAACTTTCCTGATCCAATTCCATTTGCTCAGTACAGAAACTTTCATAAATTATCATTTTCTTAGTTTTTGATAAAGGAATCTATTTGTTTCATACAGGTTTTGTGTAAAACAATGATTATAAGTAGGGTGCATGTATGATTGAATATTTCTTGAGAGAAAATGGAAATTTATGAAGAAAAACATTTGTACAGGGTACACAGGAGAGTACCTCGCACGGAGTTGCCAATTCTTTAAAGCTTCAAAAATTCATAACTGTCTAACATTTCTTATTGGAATTTACTCAAAATGTTTCATCGGTTCTGTTTCTTCAATTTGTCTACTTCTTTCAAATCCAACTTGAAATCAAGGTGGACTTCTCTTAGTTTTCAAGGTTTCGTCACTTAGGTAAACTAACATGAATACATGCGGTTCAGTTTTGATGACTATTCTTTGGTCATTTAGACCATAGGGATGACATGGAGGAGCCATTACCTTTGAGAGAGAGAAGAGACATGTGATGGTCTTGCCCTCTCGATACTCTCTAGCTGTGATCCTGACTGAGTCACATCGCTGAGTCTCTCGGTCACATAAACCATTGCTCTCTAGTCTCACAATGTAAGGGCTAGCATCTGCTCACAAAAGATCAGACAAACGATAAATTATCAAAATTAAAGCATTATGGAACACACATCTACACCAATACAACAATACAACTGAAGCTTCAGTAAAAGTGATCCATTTTCTTGCTGAACCATCAGGTATTGACGGGTGTCTCATGGGTACTTTCTTTGTTCATAACACCATGCACTTTTATTTTTATTTGTATTTTTATAGATACACTGGTTTTTTTCTATGTAACATTAATTTTAATTGTTACTTTTTATGTACACAATGTATTACATTTTTAGAGGGGAGCTGTCTCGACAAACCTTTTGCGGTTTTTTACAGTAACCCTTTTTCCATTTGAATGTTATTCTGTACTCCTATTATAATTGTTCATTTTAAACTATTTTGATGGAAATAAAGTCTCTTTGAATTGAATTGAATTGAACATAATCTGTATCATAAACCAGAAAATTCAAATGAAATGTAAAGAAATATGTCAATATGTCAATGAAATTATATCAAAGTAAACAAAGGAGTAAACAGTTTTCACATTGATAGTCATTGCAGAATTTCTTTACCGTCTTTCCATCTGCAATCTGGTGGCTCATACTTGTCTTCACAAATGCATCCCTGTTTAGTGCAGACCCCATGTCCATTACAGTCATTAGGGCAGTTGAGTGCTCTTAAGACTCCCTCTGGTGGTACGACCTCTCCTAACTCATTACCTGCGCTTATATCAGGTCTCCATAACGTTCTATTCGACACATAGGCTGCCTCACACTGGTTCTCTACAAGAGGTAATGTCTGTGATGCCCACGTCAAGTCTTCTGTCAGCTGCACATCGCTTAGGCACATCTCTACCGCATCGTCAATATACATGTTAGTTCGTAAGCCACTCTCACCGCATGCGTTAGCGAGTGTGGTGTTCCCCACAGTCTGGAAGCAGAATTCCCGCGCGTGCTCCAGGGATATACCGCTAGGTGTCGGCCATGTTGCCTTGACTGGTCTAAGATCACTTGTCTTGTGATCGGGTAGAAAGAAGTATGTATTCTGAACACTTGGTCCAACTGGCCCTGTTTGATCGATCAATCCATCAGGTATATCCAGATCGAAGAGATTAAAGAAATCTATCAGGGATGTTGGATCCAGTGAAGTTTCACTTGGCGGTGTACTAGCCTGCCGCTTAGTCCTATCTTTCACATCTACATTGTCTCTTAAGGCACGTCTCTTTCGTCTCCTACCTAATGGATTATTTGGTAAAATGTTTGAATACACGGATGTAACATCGCTCGACTGTACTAACTCTCTCCTATATACGTCTTCAAATCGGGTACATCGTGGTCTACAAGACGTCCCTCCTAGACATCCAATGCTCTGGATTGGATACAGGTCACTACTTGAGGGAACTATAGGTGACAAACAGGAGCAGGCTGGAAGACGTAGCTGGTATGGTACTGGTAAGGGGATCCTGTTGAACATTCCTCCATCACGCAGTCTATAACCAACAAAAATAAGATTGAATGATAAAGGTATACCTCAAGGACCTCTTCTTCATATGTTTATAACTTCGTTTGACAAGATGATAATGCATAAACATGACAAACAAACCAATGAAATGGCAATGTTTCTGAAAGGAGAGAATGGATGTAGCCTACATTTCAACAACCAAAAACTGTACTATCGGGTACCGAATATTTTTTTTTAATGCGATTCGTTTTAGCGCTTCCTTAAGTTTGTACATGGGGTAGATATGATGGCACATAATTATCTTTGGCCACACAATGAACCAGAAATAACTTAAAATTCTCATAAATAGCATTGGAATAATGATAATGACCTAAAGACGAGCACTTAATGCTATAACGACAGTCGGGGGCGGATCCAGGATTTAGTATGGGGGGGGGGGGCACACAAATGCAGGTTTGTCAACTTTTGGAAAAGGTAGACCTGTATTTTTTTGATCTTGTCAGCTTTTCGAAAAGTAGGAGGGGGTGCCGGGGAGGGGGTTATGGGGGTCCAGTTTCTCTCCATAATTCTCTGACAAGCAAAAAAAAAAAAGGAGCTTTTTATTCTAAAAAGAGGGGCACAATCGACAAAAGGGCGCATCCTTTATGGTCAAAATGCACTTTTCTTCCAAGGGGGGGGGGGGGGGGGGGGAGGGCCGGAAGTGCCCCCCCCCCCCCCTGGATCCGCCACTGACGACAGTCAATCATTCATGCCTTTACTCAAAGAAAAAACTGCTTTGGACTCTGAGAAGTAACCATGGTAATATAGGTTTCAATATTTTTTGGGGTTTTTTTTCTTTGGGATTACATCTCAATAAAAGATCACGTATACCTTGTTACTTACCTCCATAACTCTACGAACTCATTTGCTTGTCCATAACGCATAGCCAAGGCCAGGTTTCTTCCTTGTTTATCATGAAACTCATTGTCTGGGTTACCATCAAATGTCCCGCATAGACCAACAGTACGATTAAAATCAAGAGAGGGCGCCTGAACAGTAACGCTCATACCCCAGTCAGAAATGTCAGCGCGAATGAAGGCTCCTGATGAAAATTCGACCTGAAAAGAACAGGAAGTTCAAATAAAAATGTCAAGATACAAAACCCCGATTCCAATAGCTACTTATTAGTAAGAAAAGCAAACTATTGGTCTCGTTGTGAAATACATTTTGTGACTTCAAAATTACTGGCATTCATCATGACAATATAATTATGTGTACAACATAATCACTACTATAATTATGAGTTTGAGTTTATTAACAACACATCACCTGAATGACAGTATAATCATCAATATCAAGAGTAATAATGTTACATGAATACATCTACATAGAAAAGTACTTATCTACATGAAATGAATATAAATGGATTTACAATAATATGTAGTCATATTTGTAGATAAATGAATAATCAAGTACATGATTACACTTAACTGAATGTCATACAGTTGCACTATTTATACTAAGATATAGGAGATATGTATCACTTCTTCTATTTCGTTTGTATCTATTACTTCTCTTTTTGTCATTACGTATAGGATTGACTGCTGTTTATAATTACTACCAAGCCAAATCAGAGAGAGAGAGAGAGAGAGAGTACTGGAGTGGTGAAAATTTGATATCGGAGAAGAATATCCACTATACATCTGGAATAGGTTTAGAAAGTTACCATTCTTGCGTAGATAATCAACAGTACAAAATGACCTAATAGAAAAACGGTTAGAGAATAGTGCAATTCTCCCCTCTCGTCACCATGACGTCTACCACATCTCTCTTTCTTTCTATCACTCTTTTAATCTGTCTCTCTCTGTCCCTCCTTCCTCTCTCCCTCCATAACTCTTACCCCCTCTCTGTCTGTTTTCCCTTTAATTTTCTACCCTTATCTCACCTTGCCAGACTGTATGCTGTCTATCTTCATATCAATTGATTTGTCTCTCTCAAAACATTGATAAACACACGAACCCCAAAGCGGCAAATATAGACATCGCTGTCAGCAAACCTATTTGCAAAGCGAATCAAACTCACGGTAACTTTAGTTCCGTTTTTGGCCTCCTTGATTTTGACCCCATCCGTCAGAGGCTGGGGGCTCCTGACCCGGACTTCCGCCCTGGTTTCCAACACGTTACCATCGCACATGTCCACAGAGATGACGTCATTATCTTCCTTAGCAACGAAGCCACAGTTGCATGACACCTGTTCTGAGATACCCCCACAGTTCCAGATACGGGTATGCACCTGAGATGTGTTGAAGAGTGAAGGCAAGGACTGAGTGATTAACTTCCAGATGAATTTCAATATATCGACACATAGATTAAGGTCACAGAGCGAGTAATAGTACATAGAGCAGTACTGACATAGAGATGGACGAGGAAAGAATGGAGAAATTGTTGAGGAATTAAAGTATGGAGAAGGAAAAGGACAAGAACAGGGAGATGAAGAAAAAATATAACAAAACGAAATGTAGGAAACACACAGAATAAAAAAATTAAGAGAAAAAGTATAAAAGAAGAGACATTTAGAAGTAATGAAAAAAGGTATACAAGAAGAATTGGAAGACAAATTAGAGGGAGAAGAATTTGGGCTCAAATTTCAAGGAAGGTTTTTATTTCAAGGATTATATCAATGGAAACTTTAAAGAGATATAAAAATCCAACTACAAAGACATTTGAAAGACTCGATTCTAATATTTTAAATTTACAAACTTATAAGTAAAATTAACAGAAGTCATTTGCAAGTTTGGGGACCTGGAATTTCTCCATAATTCTCTATATTTTATTATCTATTGGCTATTCCGAAGTGAAACGCATCGTATTTAGTATTGACTTGTGGACAGGGAATTAAACTCTGCTATCACAATTGACCAGGTTCGGTATCTAGAGTATGGTGACATAGTTGATGAGTGATAGGTAGACTAGGCCTCTACTACGAAGTTATCATTAATACACCTTCCTAAATAGGTTCAAATCCTATAGGAGTGTACAGGACATATGGGAATGATTTATTAACATACAGGTGCATGTTACATCAAGAGGATTGACACATGTGGCCTACTTATTTATCATCCATGTGCTATCAATGATATAGCTCCTTCGATAACTGCTCAGCATTAATTTTACCATTACCGTATATTATGCTTTTTTGTTTTTTTAGATTTTAGTCATCATAATTTCACGTAGATGTATCACTTCTCGTCAATCTACTAAATGCATCTATATAGGCAACCTTTTTAAAAACTTAGCTTCTTTTACCCCTGGTTTTATCACTTAAATTTATTAAAATTTACTAAACACTTCAATACTGAGTAAGCTGAAATATAATAACATGTCATAAACTAATGAAAAGAACTCACCTCAAACTCTCGACTAAGACTCTTGTAGAACACAAAGGTTCCAGTTTTGTAAAAGTCATATTTCCTGATTACAAGAAGATATAATTGAAAAAGACCTCATTAGGAATAATTGTCACCATTACGTATAAAGCAATTATTATGTGTTTTAAAGGGCAGTGATCTAACTTTCCTTTTAACACTGTCCAATGTGGACGATAATTATATAATGGCTGAATAATGTTATGTTATGAACTCCAATAATTGCAATACCACATCATGACTTTTAAACAAATACAATAGTACTTATATCACCAGCACACGTATGTTGAAGTTCATGATGACCAAAATATTCAAAATCAAATGTGAAAGTCCGATAAAACAATATCATGAAATTAGGTGCATTATTACAGGGCGTTTTATTGTATTTTTCTTTATTAGTAGCTAACACAGTACTATAAAGATCAAAACAATCTGTAACATAATTGAGCATAGCTCTTTTGGTCTGATACGAAGGCTAGGGGACATGTAGTGTAGCATACTACTCATGTCCGGTGGGTTGATCACAGCACACGCCATGTTTAGTCACGAGACCCTACTATCAATCAGGTGATACTCAAGGGACATTATCTCACATCATGAATTTAGCGATGATGCCGGGGGAGTGTAGGGGACACATGACCCCCAAATTTCTGGTGCTCAAGATGGCCTCACGATGCTTTTCTTTTAAAAGTGCAAACTGAATAATACGATAATCTTTGTAACTCTGCAGAATATCTAAAGATCAGAATCAGAAAGTAAAATTTCAATTGATTCAAAATGCATGCGCTTTCTCTCGGTCCCCACGCTCCCGCGCACTGTATAATAGAACGTATTTCTATGTGCCCACCGGCCTGCCAAGCAGAAAAGTGGTGAACCACACTGCTCCCCCTGCTGAACAACATCCAAGCTTTGCCCTTATGACTTTCAAATGGATAGGACTGCTGGATAGGGCATGCAGGGAAGGAGCCACGATCTCGAAAAGAGGGGGGGGGGGGGGTACCTCCCCTTTCCATGGTTATGGGAGTTAGGCAAGCGTCCTGCCCCCCTCCGATCAGCTACTAGTTATTCACACAAAATAAACCTGTTTACTAATGTTATGCATACTTCTTAAACAAAGTTTCTCTTGACGACTCAAAGCTTGCCATAGGCCTGCCCGATGTACTAACAACTAATGTATGCAACATGGATTCCATCCATAGAGATGCCATTATGCATAGCAGGTATCCTAAATTGTTGGTAACTAGGGATTCTGGTGAAAAACATGCATAAATTTAAATGCATAAATTAAAATACATTAGTAAACAGGTCTATTCTATCAAGATTTTCAGATATTCGTGGCAATGTTATATTATGAGGCACATTCATGTTTAATAAATAGCATCCCATTGTGTAAGTGGGATCAATGCCAAACAGTAAATTGCAAGGAGGGACTATACAGCCCGTCATTTATTTTCCACATCCATACAATGCCATATACTGCAACAGTTCATACATTGCGTGACAACATGTCATAAACAGTACTGTGACTATCAGGCGGTGAAATGAAAGTAAACACGAGGGAGATGGAGAGAAGAAAGGGATTTTGGAAAATGATACTCATTTTGAGATTCGTCAGAGAAAAAAAAACAGCACAAAATAAATAATTCAAAAATATTTTTCAGCACTCAAAATCCCCTTCATCTCTGATGACTTCATGGGGCCTTTAGCCATTATCTTTAGAATTTATGAACTAAAATACTGAAAGTTTACGCTGAATACTTACTTTCTATCAAATGTAATCAAGTGTGGGTCTGTGAAAGAGTAGCACTGGGCAGTTGGTATATCATTCACAATCACCTGTACGTATCATCAAATATAAAAAAAAGTCCACCTTGTAACAACACATTAATAATCGTGTTTACCTTTGAAAAATTACTAAAAATCCTTACTGGCAGTTATAATTTAATTTTCCCCCAATCAGGATGCGTGATATAGTAGGCCTACCAGTAATAATCTGGACTAACAGAGTGCTTAACTAATGGACATTTACACCACTCTAGCTATACTATGATCCTAAGAAATAACTTTTTTTTTCAGTCGACATAAAAATCACCGTTTGTATTTCCTTCACATTAAAATATGTTCATGTCATTCATTTCACTTTGAATATATTTTTTAACACCATGCTTGTAACTTCACCTCCAGGTCTGCAGGATTGAAGCCGCTCCAGAAAGGATCCGAACTAACTACATCTCCTGTGATAATCTCATTGGTTGTTCGTCCATCATGTTGAAAGTCTGTTACAGCTGTGACGAACATGAATGCCTGCCGACATCGGGCTTCCGAAGTACCACACGATCTAGGCCGAAGTTCTACGAAGCATTCCGACAGAGCTATATCGTATCCGACCTCTGCATCTATTGAAATAAAACAAAACATGGACAATCTCAGGCGATATCCATAATCATGCAACTTTCAATATAGTTAATCGTTTTTATTAATCTTTTATTACTAGGTGATTTTGGTGACCAAATAGTTTGACAATGCATAATAATGGTATCATAATAATGGTATTGGGCAACAGTAGCACCTTGTCCAAAGAAAAAAAGAAATAACCAAAAAACCCCAATACATGAGAAGGACGGAGCACTTCCTTGAATATTGTATTCTACTCAACAAATATCTGACAGAATATTACATGAGTTGTTAACTCAAATTCCTTATAGAATACCCACCATTACTTATTGTAGAAAGTGGAATAAGAACAGAACAACTTTGCTGGGGATCCTCACAATGTATAGGAACAGTACTCTCAAAGGCCACTAGATGGCGCTGACCATCTTCAGCAATCTCCAGTCTTCTTGGAGATACCTGTAAGAATCAAACAAACACCTCTATATAAACCAACTCACTTTTCCTATCCTTAGATATTGACAAGAATTATGACTTGGCACACATTCTCTAGAGGTCATCATGTTTTTCATGTGAACTGTTTTCATGCGACACGTAAAAGCAATAAATTGTTTCAAGTTAACGGTATGTGAGGAAAAAAAAAGCAAGGAAAGGGAGATCAAGAGTAATGGAAACTAAAATAGAAATAACAGCAGATAAAGCATACATCAAACAACTGGAAAGCACGATCAACACGAAAGCACAAACAATACAAGCAGAAAAAAAATCGAAAGAAAATGAGGACAAAGTACATTAGAGAATGAGTGAATGAAGAAACACGATTTTACACAAAAGATCTATTGTCAACTTACCGATATTGTAATATGAAATGGATCACTTTCTATTGGCGGGCTTTTTAGCTGTCTTGTAGCATTGAAAAAGGCTTGCACGGTGCATATGACCTATATGATGAGAGAAAGAAAGAGAAAACAATTACTCTTAATTAAAATGGAAAACTTTTTGAAGTGAAGAGGGAAGTGAAGAGGGAACGGAAATAAGAAATAAAATTTGATTCATTCAACGACATGCATAGATTGGCAAGTCTAGCAAGCATCTCGAATAAAATCTTATAATATCTTATAATATAATACACTAAGGATTTCGGGCTCTTTTTTTGGTTCAAATAGGATCCTCCCCTGGCCCTTTCGGTCCCCGCCTTTTGGTACCCACGGGTGGGGAAGGGTTCTTAGGGTGGTGGGAGGCACTTCTTGAGGGCTGACGTCCCGTCCATATTTCATAAATTCATTTTTAAACATTGAATTTCCGCAGGGAGTAGGCCTAATAATTCTACCAACCTATGAAGCGGGTTTGTAGCTTCAGGCCCAGCCAACCCATATACCTTTCCCTGTGAAGGGGAGCTATGCCAAAGAACAGCATGGCCATATATCCGCATGGCTTCAGTGTACAGTACAGTATTATACACACGTGTTAGATCGTTCGCACGTACGTGTACAGCTTCATGGTCACACACACAGTTTAGTGTGTATGTTTCACGACGTTCGCTACCGGTAATTTGACACTTTATCAGAAAATCTGATGAGAAGAAAATTCCTTCGAAAATATTTCCATAATGATTATGAATACGTATAATGATATTAATCCCTTCTCCCCTCGCCCTGGGGGTGATGGGATGACAATGGAATGGGGGGGGGGGGGGAGGGGGGGGGGGGGGTAGTAGGGGGAAGTCAATCCGTCGGTCCTCCCAAGACCCATATAAGGGGGCCATAATCCCCCTGAAAATAAAATGACAAATTCATTTTTTCTCATTATTGCATCCTTTACAGGGGACGAACCGCTATTATGGATGTTACTCTGAGTATTAATAAACCACAGAAACATGGCAAGATCAAATCGCTCCCTCTAGGTCTATGCATGGATATTCTACTCGAACATTATTATATCCATATCATCAATTTTCATCAAGATTAAAAGGAATTTTCTTCAGAACTCATGCAATTAGCTTTGGATAAATAAGACATATTCACATGATCAGGGGCGGATCCAGAATTTAGTATAAGGCGGGGAAAACAAGTGCAGGTTTGTCAACTTTTGGAAAAGGCAGACCTGGGGGGGGGGGGGGGGGTGTGGCGAGAATTTTTTTTTCGTCAGACCTAGAAAATTCCCTCAGGAGGGGGTGGTTATGGGGGTCCCTCCATAATTCTCTGACAAGCAAAAAGAAGAAGGTTTCATTCTAAAAGGGGGCGGGGGCACAATCAACAAAAGGGCGGATCGTCTATGGTCAAAATGCATACTTTCCTGCCATTGAACGGGGGGGGGGGGGATGGCACGGGCCAGAAGCACCCCCCCCCCCCCCGGGTCCGCCAATGGACATGTTGTAAATACTTCTTGGTAAAAATAACTTTACCCGACTTTTTTATTTATTCACTTGATTATTGTAACAAATATACGGTACGGTGATTAATCATAAACACAGCTAGCGCCCGTGGATGTCCACGGGCTGCTTCTGCTAGTAGGAATATAATTCGTTATTTTGTTAAGACAAGTTGAACAAGAGCATGAAGCACCATAGCTTATCCTGCCATTTATAAATCATTCTAAAATAGTTTAATCACAAACCTGTCAATAACATTTATTTGAATAAACATTTCAAACTATTGAACACTGCTAGAAATTGTAGGGTAGACAATATTTGAAGAACTGAACCCTCAAGGCCTCACATTCACAGTGAATAATTGGCATAATTATAGGAAGGATTGACAATACCCAGGATCTTAGCCAGACCATGAAAACCACACACTGAACAGGTGTCAAAACTAAATCATTCAATTATCATTTCTCTCAATAAAATTTCTCTAACGTCTTCTTGAGGAAAACTAATATAGAATTAGAGAGACATTTCCTCCTATTTATTACGAGAGCTTTGGATGAGATATAAAATGTCCTGCTATTGTTTGTATGTGTTTCTTACTAATGATTCCAGATCTATGCAGTTGCTTGAATGAATGAATGAATGAATTGAATGGACTTTATTAAACATCATAGACATATAAAAAAAATGGAACAGGCTACAGTGGTTTATCACACTTTTAGTAAGAAATACAGAACTTTGTTATACTTGTTCGAACCACTGCTCAGACTTTTAATATATTTAGGGATAGTTACCAGTCTTTAAATATGCCATACTCACTTTATCACCTAATGAGAAATGTTTGCGGAGTTCCAAAGATGCAAACCTTTCGAAGGTGTCATTTTTAGATAGCTGTTGGTACATCTCTTCTGGTCCAGCCTGGTAAAAAAAAAAAAAAAAGGTAAAAAAGGATAGTATTGTTCGTTCTGTTGGCTATTGTGTACGTTGTCTCCTTAGCATTAGAAGTGATATGATTACAAAGGTAAACATATAAATGTGAATAAAATAAATTGAAAAGAAAATCTCAAGGATTAGATCAACGGGAATAAAATCAACAAAAGAAATAGAAGAGAGAAACGGCGAAGACACATGTAGCAAGATAAATAATAAAATATGAGGTAAATTAAATAGATGAATTGAATCGACCGAAAACAGAGGTAGAATCAAACAATTACAAATACTTGAGGTGATAGAGGGTTAGAATAGGTAAAATTTCAGTCGATTATTTAAAAAGCTGAACTATTTCGCATTTATAGAACACATAAAACAAATCAAATCAATGGGAATTCAAGGTAGCCGGAATTTATGATATGCCATATCGGATATCCTGAGTTTTGATTGGCCGTTATCTCATCATGAATATATCATATTCTATCGGAAATGGTAGAACAGTTTCAGGTGTAGATAAAAATATAAATATGATTCGGATGCACATATGTTATGACAATGACGTATAACAACGTACTTCAGAATATCTACATGTATTTTCAGAAGGAACATATCGTTCATGAGAGATAACAAGGTACGCTCAGTTGTTAGTATGTACATGTATATTGAACATTTCGCATATCACGTTATATTCCTGATTTTCTTTTGCGATATTGTATTGCAAGCACAAATTTATTCGAAGGCATATGGCGTAGCTCCCGGGGACGGGATGCACTTGTTCCCCATACAAATGAGGAAAACAAAAACAGAAGAGAGAGAGAGAGAGAGAGAGATAGGGAGAGAAAGAGAGATATAGATAGAGAGGGAGAGAGATATAGATAGATAGATAGAGAGGGAGAGAGATAGAGAAGAGAGAGAGAGAGAGGGGAGAGAGAAAGAGAGAGAGAGAAAAAAGAAGAATGCGAGGAGAAGGTGATACGTCCCCCTTAAACACTCTATCCAATATGTCCAATGACGCCAGTGCCCCTTCATTCGCTGGAGCCACGTCACGCTACTGTTGGAAGGTACATTATTTATATCTTAAAGACAAAATTAAAGTGGATAACAAGAAATGGTATTTTATTTCATTACAATATTACGTACACTCTATATTTCATTTTTAAGAAGCTATTTCCAGAAAATTGTTATTAAAAAATCTTAACAGAGTAAAAAAGCATTAATTAATCCCACATGTGGCCTTGCATGATTGACACTATTACCTTAAACAGGCAAAAATTAATAAAAATTTAGGAACAGGATTTCCGTTTCTGATGTGACATTATTATGTTATTTCTATTCGCATGCTCACACTGTAGGAAACGGGCCCCTCTATAATTATGTTTCCTAGATTGTAAACTAAATCAGGTATGACATTAACGTTTGACAATCATATCAAATGAATTTGTAACGGAATTCCTTCCATCATAAAACGGCAATTTCAACCACAAAAAAAGAATAAAAACGCTGCAGGTTCAGATCACAAATTTACAAAATTCTTAAATTTGTGGCAATTTATAAGAGGTTGCCAATTCAAAATAAAGACACAGTTCCAGTTAAACATGAAAATAATTGGGAATGACAAGGGGAGCTCCGGTAGGGTGGTTCTATAGTGTAATTGAGTCTCGGATTCCTCGTCCAGTATGCAACTTTCTCCTCTAATTTCTGAGGACTTGGTAGTTGGCTGTCTACATCAATGTTTCCTTCATCTTTGACATCAATCAAAGGCTGACTCATACGATTCATACGTTACACCTTAAGATGTTTATACGCTAAAAAATAAAACCTGAAGAATTTGATATCCATGTCATACATGATATGATGCCAGTTCATACAGAGACGAATGTATAAAGATTGTGCCTTTCAGAGATAATATTGTAGTGTTATTATCTCATTCTCAGTCATTATTACACTCTTTAAAGAACACTTATACCCAACCGATAAATAACAACCCAAAAGAATGCTTTCTAAAAAAAAGAACTCCTATGAACATTTTGTTCAGGAAAAGTCATAAACACACTGAGAAAAATCTGATGGCTGTGACATAAATTTGCACATTACATGTATTCTATATTATTGTAAATTATATTATTTTTCGTGATAATTTCATAGGGAATCGACAGTATTTAAAAACGTAAACCCCATCCTTTATACCCACATGTAGGCCTATACATGTGTAGTCAAATAATGAGCAGGTGGGATTTACACGAGTCCCATTTAACTCTATGCTTGGTCCTAGTCGGAAAGTGGAATAAACATTTAACGTGCCATTGTTTGAGTATTGCCTGACTCATGGTAAAATAGTGATAAAAAAAAACGCACAAAACATTCCATCCATCACGTCCATTTAAAAAATGAATACATGAAATGGCCAGCTTTATGGGACTTAATATTGCTCAAGTTAAAAAAAAGAAACTATTTTAAGCGGGAAACCTAACCTTAAAATCAACTTTTATGGCTTAGAGAAGATAAATTGAAATAATAATAATCAGAATAAAAGACAAAGGAAAGGTGAGGCCAGTCAAATGACTAGCACGTTTCATATCAATATTAATTTCCAGACAATTGTATCTGGAGGTCCGTTTCTTATTTAGGGAAGCACTCGAGATGATTTGCATCTTTTGAGGTAGGGTTGGTTAACTTGTGAAGAAATAAGGAAGAAGGTGGGTAGCTAGTCTAGACAACATGTGTCATTTGGGGAAGACACAAGTGATGATAAGAGTGATAATATAGCATTCTCTCTAGAGCATACACTCATTGATAGTCATCGTGGTGATCAGTGTACATGTGGTGTGGTGTCAATAAAAGTGAACAGTCTCACCATCTTTGTTTCTCATGATAGCCGTGCTCTGGTTGAAAAAAAACCCCAACTTAAGTGTATTGTAGGGTGAGTCTGTAAAGTTTATTTTCTCCCAAAGAACACGAGGAGGGGACATGGCGAAGTGTGAAATAAGTTAAAAGTTTAGTTTCTTGGCAATGAGCACTAGAGGAAATCGGTTAGCGCATTCACTTTTAAAAACGGTTGATGAAAGATCCATATCTGGACAAGACAATATGAACTAAGAACTTGACGAAATTACACGATAAGCCCTGAACAAATCAGGGCTAATCATGAAAATATCCACGTTCAATGAAATCATGAAAGCATACATGCTAAAGGAAATTGAATAATCATTTCATAAACCATGACCAAAAGAACCTGATTTGTAAAATTAATAACGTCCTAAAAATGGACCGTCCTTCGCTATGTCCGGAAGATTAATCGAAATATGTGAAGCGTAACTGAATTTTTAACGAATCGGAAATGAACAAATCTAGAGTAAATGGCCATGAGACTCTTTACAGACATCATGTTCAACCAGAATTTGGAACAACTAATGCTCTTGAGAAAGTATATTCAGGTGTAAAGGGGTTAACATCCTTCCTAAAACAAATACAACTTTTGCTGTTTGGTTTCAAGCATGAACAAAATGTAAACAAAAGTAATACAAACGGGGAAATTCCATCTCTCCATGAGTTTTAAAGTTTCGATTTACTCAGAGTGCCGAAATGTTTAAAAAATTAAGACGGAATAAATTTGTTGTAAACAACTTTCTTTCAATTTTATTCCTTTGGTCTGGACACACTGACTTCCTACGACATTCCTTTACTCGTTAGAATTCAGATTATATCGATAGATCCTTCATGTGGACAATAACAAGTCAAATCAATCAACCGAGGTGCAGATTTAAAGTGACACAGGTGGAACAGTCAGAACTGTTGCCACGTCTGACTTCTTGATAAATAACAGCTTTTTTGTGCGTTTTTATTGGTCCCAATCAAGTTGTCTTTATTTTGGATCATGGGGGCTGTGCTTTTACCAGTCTAGAGGGAAATTAAATGATCGGGTGAGAATAAAGAAAGCACTAAAGAGACGAAAAGATGAAAGCAAAACGTCCTCAAATCCTGTAATCCCTTTTCCTGAGAAATAAGGAAGGAAGTCTGAATAGATGTAAACAGAAGTCAAACGTGACAAATTGGTCAGGAGGAGATTATCTATTTCTTATTCGATCAAATCCACAAATATTTTATAAATAAGAATAAACAGACAAGCAAAATCTAGAAAGAGCAGAAAGCTAATGAACGGTCGAGGGGTGGCGGACGATGGGATAATATTGTGGAATGGCTCATAATCTGATTATGACAGTATACCTTGACGGAAAAAACCCGGATTTATCCATGGACATATGAATAAGGAATAATGCATACCGTTCTTCAATTTGGGCGCTTGTCAAATCATCTAGGTTTGATAAAGAGAAGAGTGGTTACAATTCAGTTTCTCCTCTTTACACTATTTAAAAGAATCTTTAAAAAATGTCCCTCGTGTTGGATTAAAAATATTCTAGAAGATAAGCTTACGATAAAGCAATGCCGAAATTTATCATTAGCTTTTCAAAAACATTATCATCTTTAAATTTATTTTTACTACTTAATTTATTCTAAGTTCAAGGGGGGGGGGGGGGGGGGGGGGTGGGGGTAGGAGCAAAAAAAAAATCGCCGAACCATCAAAAATTGCTCAGTAGGGGGTTATGGGGTTTATTTTCCCTCCATAATTCCCTGACAAGCAACAAAAAAAAAAAAAAAAAAAAAAAAAAAAGGTTTTCAATCTAAAAGGGGGGGGGGGGGGCACAATCGAGGAAATGGGCGATCGTCTATGGTAAAAATTCATACTTCTCTTACAAAAGGGGGGGGGGGCACGGGCCGGCTGTGCCCCCCCCCCCCCCCCCTGGATCCGCGCCTGCTATTATGTAGAATATGTGGATGTTGTAAATTCTTATTAAAGAAGTATCATTCTATTTAAACACTGTGCTCTCTGGACAGTCTCAATTAAGTTAAAAAATCCATTGAAGGATTTATTTACCTTAAACCATGTGACCGTGTAACCTTTGGTTGACCCCTCACGTGACTCTAGACCTCGGAAGGAACATCGTAGTTCGACCACGTCTTCGAAGTGAGTCGGTGTAATCTCCGGAAGACCAAGGATGGCTGGGAAGCTCTCTGCAAGGTGAAAATGAATATCAAACATAAATGATTCCTTCAGAATCGTCTGAATGTAGAAAGACATAAATGATTGAAATGATTGTATTGAAGGCAAACAGACTTGTATATGGATGTTGTAAATGTATGGATTTTTTTGAAAACATTAAACAGCAATATGAAATCGATACTCTCATTTAAAAAGAACAATTTCGTTCACTGCAATATATGATAACTTATCCCACTGTTATAACTTGACTACATTTTAATTCATCATAATTTAACGCTCTTTGATAAGTATTATAGTTGTATTTATTTTCCTCTTGAATGCCAGAGTTGTCTTACTTTACTTATCAACCTTTATATTCCATATTTCATACCTTGTAAAAAGTTTGTTTTATATTAGTATACAGGCTAAAAGTATACAAGCTAAAACGCAAAATGACGGGTCGTCTTGGTTGGATAAATTAAATAAATGAAATGTTTTTCGTTGTAGATTCCTCGAAGAAGGCGATAATGCCGAAAGCTTGGCATGAATAAAACCCATGGTATTTTCAGCGACGTCCTGAGTCTTGGCCTATTATACACACAAGTGTAAGGAGATAACATAATTATACAAGAGCTTTGGCAACCCTCGTGAGAACAAATACAATTGTGAGAAATGAAAATGAGAGAACAGTGGTTGCGTAGCTTATGAAATCAAACTTTCCCAGAGCTGCCCGTCTCCTTGGTCTATTGGTTAAGGCATTGGCGTTCTTAGCCAGTGACTCGGGTTCGATTCCCGGCGAAGACATTTTTTCAACCTTTCCAAAAATTTCAAAAGGGAGGTACAGCTCTGGCAGGGGAACTTGATTTAAGTTACGCAACGACTGTTCTCCCATTTTCATTTCTCACAATCATTTCTCACAATTATATACATGTACTCACATGTACATCTGTTTTGCCAGTCATATGCCATCAGATTATCTTTCATTCAATTGAGTCATCAAGTCATATAGCAGTCTACTAAAAATGTCTTACTTTTAACCCGAAGCCTATATTCCGCTGGGCATAAGATAATATCATTTTTTGAGATACGTGTATTTCAAATGCTGCGCAGAAAATCGAGTAATTCCTTCCTCAAAAGTTACATGATGGAGTGCAACCTCTGATAAGCAATACCGAAATGAATTCAGGGCTTCATCACAATTTGCCCATAATTGAAAATCAGGTCATGGTCTAATTGCAAGTGATATCAAGGGGAATGATATTAAGGTCTATAACACCTGTTACTCTCAGTGAGATTACCTGTCGATCATGAGTGTTTGCATCGTTCCGATTCATATGCTGCTACTTGTAAGGGTTTGCCTCGACACGAACCCATGCATGGTTCCACATGCTGATTTTTCGAGTTGAATAAATTTCAAAGTTGATCTAGATGAGTCATCTTGTCTGACGTTTATATTCAGAGTTCATTTTCTTCATTATAAATTTGAATGAACTTAAATTTACCTCCTAGCTCCCACTTCTACGTTTATATACAGGTATAAAATAGCAAAAGATAATGAGAAAGAAAGAGAGAGAGAGAGAATCAAAGAAGGAGAGAGAGAGAGAGAGAGAGAAAGAGAGATAGGGTAGGGGCGTTGGTCCGATGATTACTTGGGCGGCACTTTTACTTGTGCTTCGATTAGGCCTAATCAAATATATCCGATATGCTTCCGGTCAACATGTTTCTACCTTCTAAACCTTTATGGAACGACGCACCTGGCGTGTCCCTTTATTTTATGGAAAGACATATTGCACAGAAAAGAGGCGGGGCGGGGTGGAGGAGGCTGGCTGCCAGGGATATAAATAGGATATTGTAACAATGAGAGCCGACGGGTAGTTATGAAAATATATCAAGTTACTTTTAACTGTCTTCTTTTATGACATTTCATTCATGACTTTACGCACCTTCAAGGCATTATAGTAAATATCCAGTTACACATCACAGGAAACTACCGCCTCTTCAATCGAATGCGTTCCTCTCAAACATGTGTTTCACATTGAACCAGTACTCAATATAACAGATCTAATTTATTAGGCTGATGCTCTATTTTGTTGTAATCCATGCCAAAAGACACTATTTAGTTATTTTCAATGTTTATAAAAGTCAAAGAGAGAGAGAGAGAGAGAGAGAAGGAGAGAGAGGGAGATATGGAGAGGGAGAGAGAGAGAGAGAGAGAGAAATGAAGACACAGAGGAGAGAAAGAGAAAGAGAGAGAGAGAAAGAGAAAGAGAGAGAGAAAGAGAGAGAGAGAGAGAAAGACAGAGGGAGTTAGAAATGGGGGTGGGGCGGATTGAAGGAAGGAGATTGAGAGAATGTCAATTTCAAGGAGGTAACGCAACTCCCCTATCTTAACCCTAAACATGCTAAACCTACCTTAAAGTTAAAGGGTACCAATCACGAAAAAATATTTTGCTCTGTATGTTAGAGGTTCCATATTTTTTTATACTATATTCAAAATTTTCAAATATAACTTCTATAAAGAGATATTGGAAGTTTAATTACACTCTCTACAAGCATAAAAGCGAATCTTGAGTAGACTACTCGACGCACCCGTACGCGCGCGCCAAGATAAGGGCTCGCGCGGAACCCAACTCGGAGTTCGGTTCCGCGTGCGCATAATTATCATATATCTATGAGGAGCTATAAATCCCGAAGCGAATGTCGCCTGAGCAAATGTCGGATTATTACATACTAGATATGTAATAAAGTAATCAGTGACGATGTTTTCCAAATACCAGCTTTCACCATTTTCATATCAAATCTCCATGAAAACGCAGTCAATGATTACAGCATTTCATGATATTTGAGGTTCTTTTGATTTCTCCGACCCGCCCTTGGCCTGGCTCCAAGACTGATGAGGGAGTCCATTCCCCTCTCATATGCACATTTGGATCATGTTGGAATGAGACTAACATCAATGCCACCGAAAACCAAAAAGGAAAATGGTAGGGATATTATTCTTCATACCCACATTGTTTTCCGGGGGTGGGGGGGGGGGGGGGGGGGGGGGGGGGGGGCTCTCTTGAAAGCCAGGTTATCAGTCATGTTTTCGTAGATTATTGTATTGGAAATCATCAATTAAGTCATCCTGTCTGTCCATTCTCAGGTTTTCTGCAATACTTCATGATCTGCAACGGCTTTAATAACAAAGCCTGATCTTCTTCATAGGTAAATTTGATTACGATAGAGAGCACCGACAAACTATCCCACATCCATGTCCACTAATCCCTAATGAAAGGTATAAAGGAGTTATTAGCCCTGTTCATACACCCATGCTAGAGGGTAGTTGTCATGATTAGATGTTTATTTCTCAACTATTTAACAATTTCTATCAAATTCGTTTTGTCAAAACGTGTTTTCACCTATTTGGAATTCTGTGAGAACTTTATATTCTATACGGTAACCCCTCTTGTCAGAGCTTTATACAAAAAAAAATCTGCGCAAAGTATTGATAATAAAACATTGCTAAATATAATTATAATGAACGTCATTGTTGTACAATTCATCTTGTCCTCAATATAGGATATTATTTCTCTGAATAATTTTAAATCATCTCACTTCATTTAAATGAGATACTACGCAGAGGTATCAAAGTCTGTGTAAATATTGATGCTTTACGCATCTTTGAATTATATTATGAGATGAAACGGATATTCGGTATGCGCCCGTTACACATACCGCATCCTTTCAGAAAAGTTTATGATGGAGTAACTGGGTTTAACTCTCATCACATTCCCTTAAATCTTCCCATCTCGGGTTTCGAGTCTCACTCGTCATGACTACATGTCCGTCCTTGGCCTTATGGTGTGTAACTGATGATTCACATTATTAACCCCAACATGAAGTCAAACTATAGACACAACAGCCTCAGGCTGTGAACCAGGCTTCTCATGTCCGGGTTGCACCATCTCCTAGTTGAGGGCTGAATAATAACTGAGGCTCCTGTTTCTCTTTAATTCCCACTGCCAATTGTATATGTCTCTTTCTCATCTCTGTCTCTGTTTGTCTGTCTCTCTTTCTCTCTCTCCCACCCTCTCTAGCTCGATGATCTCAGATTACCCCTTTCAAATAGTGTTATCAGATATCAGATTCCATCACTATTAAACCCCTCCTAATTTAGCGATTCTCCCAACACCCTTGTCTATAGATCGCATCATCTGATCATCATGGTCATTGTCATTGTTGTAGTTATGCACTGCAAGGGTAGTGTGCGGTGGAGGGTGTGGTAAATTAGGTGGAGATCTGCAATTCTAAAACTAGACAATTACTTAAATCTGGAAATAATAAAACTACCAATTCATTATCAACTACAGATTAATCAGGAGTGCATTTTCAGGAATTCGTCAAAATTTAATTACGAGCTCAACAAGCATTATGTTGCTCGGTGCGCAGGCCAAGCAACATGATTACAACAAAGTTAATACGTTTAACTTAGTTGTAATTAATATGGTACTGTCCGCTGCATGTTTTTCCCCTTCTACATGTTAAAACTGGTCATGCTGGTCGGCCTGTAAATATACGAGATACGGTGTTCCACTACATTACGCAGGGAAATTTTCATTTCGACGTACATATCGTTCTTTTGAGTTGTCCGAACTTAAGAATTACGTGCATTAAATTGCAAACAGTTTATAAAGAACTACTGTGCATATAAACATTTAGATAACAAAACTGAAAAAAGAGAAGAATCATCCAGTTTGCATTGAATTACGAGCTTTGCTAGGATGGGGGGAGGGTTGACTGGAGGGGTGATTCACTATCATGGTGACTGGGATGCAATTCTGAGTGCATGGAGAAGTGGACAACAGAATTGAGTTATGGCGAAAGAGAACAAAATGAATTAACGCTATATAAGTAGCATGTACAAATATAACCACACATAGTCAATGTTATCTGGGTACCATGGTAACAAAAGGCAGGTACCTTGGCCATTTCAGCATTGCTCAAAAACTGCAGGTTGCTCCTTTTTGAATGCTGAACACAGTAAACCTTCATGACTAACATCAAAAGTCGAAGAAAAAAAAAGAGCTCTATAGGAATCATAGTATGACGGTCAACATTGAGTATTACATTGTAGAGGGTCATATGGGAATGCACAATGCCGAGTGTAAGAGTGTGATTCTATTACAATTCGAATCAGACAAATGTAATTGCATTCGTCCACGATTTGACTTTGTACATCAAATATATTAGTCAAAATTATCTTCTTGCATAAATTTGAGTATGATTGCCTTCGTTACAGATCCACGGTATTACGCTCACGCTGGTCGCTAGGAAATCGAGGTCCGTTTAACATTTTGAGTACTTGTTCACCATGTAATCGAGATGTTTAACATGCTCAACAAAAAAGTTTGATAAAAGAAACTATAAAGTCAGCGAAAGTGCATAGGGGCTAATGATATCGTAGGGTATTGTAACTATAGGACAATACGAACACAATGCGTACCACTTTCCTGGCTAATCCCGTATAAAAACATTCTTTTAAAGTCAGTGATTCTAAGATTTCCCTTCCCTTGAGACTTTGCCTTTCTCTTGGACCTATTCCTGCAATTTGTAGAATCCTTTCAAACATTCGATTCAATCTCGCATCACGTTCCTTTGGCACCAATCGTTTGAGACGTAACAATAAAGGTAATTGCTCTCAAATCAATTGTTCAGCTCCATATCATCCCACCCAAAGAGTTTGTGATTTTTTTTCTCTCTTTTTGAAACCGAACGTTCTATACTAAGACCATTTTATTTTTGCATGAAATATTCCTTGAAACGCCGCCCTGAATTCAAGTGACTTACTTCATGATTTACATGACCCTATAATTTTCGACATAAGCAGTGTAAGCAATAATGCTGGGGTGACATGATGTACGTCACAAAGGGTAGTACAAAGGAATGAATTGGACAGGGTTATGAGCTGCAGGCTAGATCCACCAATAGGAAAGCAAGTTATATGTCACCTGATCATGTGCCAAACAAATGCGGATGGTACACATGCCATATCAGATCTTTGAAAATATTCTTGGCTCCAATTCTTTACATCTAGTATGTCTGATGGAAATAGGTCCTCACTTTGAAAGAAATTAGTGTATCCATGATTTTAAATGCTTCTATCTCTCCCTTGACAAATCAGTAGACATGATGCTGTTGAAGGTTTAGCTCGAAACGTTAAATGATTCATATTGATGCTTATCAAATACTTTAAAGAATTACGTCAACTCAAAACCCCAATAGAATGTTATAGCATGTAAATTCAAGCATGAAAATAATATCGCAGTATACTTCATTAGCGAACTACCATGAACTCTCCTTGGTAGACGCCATCATAAATGGAACATAATTATAAAACGTATTTTTGGAAAGACTGAAAACAGAGACAGGTCTTTCTCGAAAACCAATTTTGACTTTGAGTGAGATTAAATCGCAAAATAGTCCACAAACCATAGGAAAAGAACATTTTGCTTATTATTTTGCATATCGACTGTCCACAAACCATTATAAATTTCGTTGAATTCGTTACTAAACTTTTTTGGTGCACACTAATAAAAGTTTATTAATGCCCAGACAATACCTCATAGTCTTTAACATTAAAAACAATTTTCTAACGTCAGTTCCCGTCGAGTATCCACTTACCTACACCTGGGTAGAGGGAGATTATTATAGGCAAAGTGCATTGTGTTATGACATGAGCATAAATTAGGTTCTTGGCGGAGAGTTCAAGTACATGAATCACCATACATAAATTTACTAGTAGTAGTAATAACCAATTTAATACAATGCTTTATCCTCTCTTCCAAGTCTATAGCTATAAAAGAAGCCACCATTACTATTATTATTAGTATTATTATTATTATTATTATTATTATTATTATTATTTTTATTATTATTATTATTATTATTATTATTACTATTATTATATAAGCAACGTATCTACTAGAAAATGATCTTCTCGAAAATTTCCAAACAGTACTTACCTCTACAAGGCTCGAATCCATCGGGTGAAATTTCTCCCGGACCGCATTTTGCTCGAGCCTCTGAAAAACATAAAAACATGTAAAATTCACCGAAAATCAACGAAATATATATAAATCATTAGCCGGTCCATACATTCACCATATAAATCAATCATGGTAAGACGAAACACTAAATTTAGATTAGTGGTTGTCTTAAAGGGAGAAAATATTTACTGGAGTTTAAGCTTTATGACGTTGTGTCATATACATGTATTTAATGACGTGTGTAAGATGTTCTACATGTCACGAATGTACTATATACGCGGTAAACCTTCTAAAATGTATTGATTTGAATACCACTGAGATTTGGGGAGTTGGTAAGCTTGACTAGAGATTGATTGGAAAACTCGACTTCTTCGTGGTGTTTTCAATACGTTTACTTAATAGGCAGTTCCCCAATAGATTTTCAAAAAATTATAATCAAAATTAAGAAGTCTATTCGCACAATTTCTTTTCAGCACTGAAAGCACCCTTGTAAATTAATAAATCAATTATTTTTATAAGAGGAAGAACATCTCGGACACAGTTTAGCGACACAGATGACACGCCACAACTACTCCTACATGTCCATGGTCACATGGTATTGAGAGTCACGTGATCAGGCTGTGTTTTGTCTCACCAAAGGATGAGGAAATGAATGACTTTTACGAATGCTGGGAGACACCAATTTCCGACGGTTCTTGTGATTAATTTGACAACTTTTTCAGTTTCTTGTACTCGTCATGGTTTGCCTCATTGGTTCGAGACGACAGGTGGAATAGTGGTTACAAGGATGGGAAGAATGATAATGAACTAGTGCAGGCATAATAAAGGGAAAATCTGACCAAAATAAGAGCAAAGGAGATCCAGGGACAACCGTACTCCGCAATGATTCCAAGAACATTTCTTTTATATACAGTCAACCCTACCAATTCCAAACTATCAATAATCATCAACTAATACAGGCATGACCGATTGTACTCATGGGGTATAAACTGTTGATATATAGCTAGAGAGAGAGAGGGAGAGAGAGGGGGTGGGGAGAAAGTTAGTGAGTAAAAGAGAGAGAGAGTGGGGGGGGGGGGGACCGAGAGAGAGAGAGAGAGAAATAAATACTGACATTTGAAAGTATTATAGTCTAAATATAGTCTAATATTAAAGTTAAATAGAGAAAGAGAGGTGTATAGGCCTGTCTAATGCTGAGACATCCTACGTTTAGAATACCTCGTATCATATTGTAATAAATCAGTTACTATGAAATTAATTAAACATGAAACGTGTTACGTGGCTATCAGAGGGAAGTGTAACTAGATTTCCCTTCTATCAGCAAGCCTTAATTAGATGTAAAAAGATAGATTACGTATGTTATTTGTAAACTCATTATATCACGCGTAATTCATTTCAGGAATATGTGCTAGTTGTTTCCTTTGATTTGCACAACCAATTAGTGGTATGTGACCAATACGAAAATATACTCATTTCCAACATTTTAACGTCAAATACGACTCGGTGAGTAATGGTTTTTTTAAATATCTTCCAACGATGTTCAGGACGTTCATGAGATTCATAACAGTCTCTTTCTCTCCATATATCTAAACAAATATTGCTCCAAACGTATTTGTATTATTATATTCATGCAGTTGGTTAATGCTATAACATTTTAAAGCTAGAATTTCATGACGAAAATAACAACTACAGAAATAAATATATCTCCTGAAGCCTATATCATGTATATTAAAGCAATCAAGCACACTTGAAGAGTTCGTTTTCAAAACATGCGATTTCAGTTTTTATCAAAATTAATTGCATTATTCTACTTGTTTTCAGGGTATTTCCTTGAGGTAAAGTTAAGAAAACAACTCAGGCCATCTATTAAAAACAAAACAAAACAAAACAAAAAACAAACAAGCAAACAAACAAACCCGAAAACAACCACCTGAGTTTGCATATGGAATTTCCATAAACTAATATATTACAGATCAACATGACATGCATGAATAATCACGCATTGACTTAATTGCAGCTGGCTTGCCACACTGTGCGCTTTACTGTGTGGTAATTCATGATTTTGTTTCCTAAACGTGCTACATCTGCAAATTTTTAAATTTTTAAAAGTAGCCAAACTACTTTTTTTGGATAAATTGTGAAAACACGCGAATTTCTGGTTAAATGTAATCATACTATCCACTAGCAGATAAAATTTCACTCTAACTCGACATTGCAATCTAACAAGTTCCTTGTTTTATCTAAGAACTTAATTATTCAGCAGGTTTTAAAATCATACTCTTCACCAGTCCTGTGATATAACTAGACCAGGCTTCATCTGTCCAAGGAGTTATAACTCCTTGATCTGTCGGATTCACTTCAGACATGCCAAAATTGGTCTCTACAAAAAAAATTATTTACGTTGAGTGTCCCTTCAAATCAACAATCATCATATTACAATCGTCTGTCACAGAAGTTTTTCTATATCAATCCGCATACGATCTTGACCTTTCACCTGCTTGGCGGGAAAGTTCAAAGCCATTTAACGACCCCGTTTGGACAAACGTAGTTAGTCTATCAAAGTAGGAGGAGGAAGAGTACGGGGTAATAATCCAAAGCTCTTTGGAAGCACATAGAGACATTGATACAAATGTATTGTGTGCAGAACTAAGTATTTTTATTATTATTATCATTATTATTATTACATGCCTTTTTCCATCTCAATGTTCCTGTGGCACTCAGCAGCAAAGAATAAACTTATAATTAACGAAATCCATTTTCACACCAGCATTCCTATGTTTGCCACACCGACGAAGAAAACAATGTTTATGAAAAGGTATATTCTCTTGTAACTTTAGATATCATAACGTTAAAAACAGAGGTACGTATGACTCAATAAGAACAGATGATTTTGTTTTCTCTTTCGTTTTGAGCATTCTGTATAATCGTTTTCATCATTTGCAATATCGTTTGCTTTCTATACTTCTTTACTCTACAAACGATTTGTAGGAGGGTGAAGACCCTAGCCACTCCCCCTTAACCATCCTTGATGAAATTTATGTGCCACTACCATCAACTTGCTACCAGAGAAACGGGAGGAAAGTCTGCCAAGGTCGCAATGGGGCAACCTTTGAAACGACTCCCTTGTGAAATTACGCGTGGTTTGAGCGTGTAGGTGGTGATGTATTGACGGGTAAACTCAAGGGATGTTCGTATCTCAAGATCGCTGAGAAAATAAACACCCCAAAAATGCGATGTCAAATGAATATCTATTAAAAGGTATTATTGCTGTTGTACCCTTACATAAACAGGAAATCTAATAATATTTATTCGACCTTCAATATCTATGTTTGAAAGATGGGTATGAATTATTGCGAGAACTCAGGTTGTTTTGGCAATAAAACACCCATTTCCAGACCAAGTTTCTCTTCATGTCTACCATACCTGTCTAATCGACCGACATAGTTTTTGAAAAGTACCACTTCATGGACACATATGCCTAAAAAGGATTGTCTTGATGTACTAATCTGATCAACTCAACGGAATCCAACATTATAACAGCAACTTATAATAATAATAATAAGATTAATTTGTATGGCGCAGCAACTATTTGAATATACTCTACTGCGCTTTGATGGAGACTCCTATAATGCTTACACTATATAAACAGAACTAATCTACTTAAAAGCCTCAGAAAACAGATAGGTCTTCAGTAGTTATAAGAATTTGCGTTCATATGATTCGGATTTGGTCCTCTGCAGTCTGTCGGTCTGAAAGCTAGACCTGACATTGATGCAATTATGATTTAGGTCTATGTCTTTTTATTTCACGTAAATCTTCCACCATCAAAACATTCTCAAATAAAACCTTTGACTACAATAGTACAAAGTTCACTCGTTTGAGAATTATTCAGTTTATTAAATAACCCTTTTGTATGAATGACCTGCTTTGCAACACTTTGATAATCCTGGTTTTTCTATGTTTACGCTAATTCCAGTGCTCGTTACATACGAGGTGTCATTTGATGGGCTGACGTACGACTGCGTCAACGACTGGCGAGGTTTTATTTTTCACTTGGAATGTGAGATGGACATTTTAAACGAAGTTAATTAAAAGTGAACAGTGTAAATATTGGGTTGAATTACTTGCACTTACGCCAATTACCTCCATAGAATTAGCGTAGGTAATAACACAATCAAAAAGACGCCTCATGTACAACATACACTATGACATGAACGAGTGAACCAAGTACATGTTGCTGAACTTTACTTCGAACTCGAAGTGATTATCGTTGGACTGGAGATAAATTTGAAAGTCTGTGACCGCGGAGTATAGTTGCCTGGGAACTCTTCCAATTGGAGTATGTATCTCCGTTCATTTATCAAAGAGGTTGATCATCCAGAGCAGTCGTATCCATATTGATGGAATATCTCACCCCCGTCAATTACCCAGCTGGTTTACTTGTTAGACCCAATTACAGACTTGCCAAATTGTGTTTACAAGTTCACTATCAGCCAGGGCGACGACCAATGTCAAACCCCAAATCATGATTTGGATAGAGAGAGACCTCCGTTTGACTTTGACTCAACAAGAAGGGACAAATTATAGGGGCGTCATCTGTCCAGTGGGAAGAGCTGAAAAACTTTTTGGGATCGTGATGGAAACGAGAGGATTGGTTCAAATTAATAAACTAAACATAACCATTGAATTATGTCGTTGTCAGTTCATGAACTGAAAATCCCGGAAGCACTTTCGGGCGATGCTGTACCTAACTAACCACGAAGATATGTTTTCAGTCTGTTTTTGTTACCCCTAGATTTTCAAGTTTCTTTGATTCTATTGTAATTTCATAATGTTATATCACATTCTGTCACTGCATTCTGTTACTTCTGTTACCAACAACTAACATGTTCTTATCTTCAACAATAATATTTGCACTGAATATACTCTAATCACATTTAATCTTCGCCACTTACATAAATCATCATATCAGAAACATGATTTCCTTTGGTTAGCAAAAGGTTCATCGTGGTGAAAGATGAAGACGAAAAGTTGATCAGTTGTCTCACGATGAGGTTAACCATTTGCCTGACGAAGACTAGCAGTAGCGGTCAAACGTTGTAGCTTTCTTGGTTTGCACATCGTGAGACAAATGATCAACTTTTCGTCTTCATGATTTCCTTTACTAGTTACACAATTATTACATTCGTAAGAGAACGAGACAGTGTATACAGAGGCTTACTCTAAACGACTCCATCTGCAATTATGCTACGTTCTAAATATCAAATTACAGCGCTTTCAAAATAATTACTTTCACCTTTATATGGAAATAGAAATTCTGTCCGGCAATAACCTCATGTGTCCTTCCTGCGCCCTTGATGAAGTCGAATGGACAGGCGCGTAGCTAGGATTTCATTTTAGGGGTGGGGGGGGGGGGGGGTAGTGAGCACGCGAAGCACGCTCACTATGAGGAGGGTGCATGGAGTGGGGAGTCCGCGCGATGGGCGGACACTTCGACGATCCTTTGTCATCGTTCCTTATCTGCTCCTTTGCTTCCTATGTTCTCTCACCCTTTTCTCCTCTCGCTCAAGCTTTTTTTTTTTTTTTTTTTTTTTTGGGGGGGGGGGGGCCTTGGCTACGCGCCTGCGAATGGAATATCAGTGCCTAATGCTAATGCATGTCGGGTTGCATGTTTATTCTCACAAGGTCGGGATCTGTTCTACAGAGTTTTTATAAACGAAGAAGCTTGACTGGGGAGGAATTTTTAATTTGTAAACAAATCTTTCGGCATATTACTCCCAGTGTTAAAGATCGTATGCTCGATCTGTAATAAAAAACACAAGTCAGAAAAAATTGGAACCAGCGGGATTCGAACCTGTCATCTACTGCTTGCCGGGCAGCGACTTAACCACCAGGCTATTCTGGTTCACGGCCAAGTCACGACGAACTAGAATCAAATACCCAAGATCCTCTTCTTTCTGACTCATTAATATTCAAACGGTCCGCCGTGGACAATGGTTAGTAAACGAAGAAGCTTGACTGGGGAGGAATTTTTAATTTGTAAACAAATCTTTCGGCATATTACCATTGTCCACGGCGGACCGTTTGAATATTAATGAGTCAGAAAGAAGAGGATCTTGGGTATTTGATTCTAGTTCGTCGTGACTTGGCCGTGAACCAGAATAGCCTGGTGGTTAAGGCGCTGCCCGGCAAGCAGTAGATGACAGGTTCGAATCCCGCTGGTTCCAATTTTTTCTGACTTGTGTTTTTCATTACAGATCGAGCATACGATCTTTAACACTGGGAGTAATATGCCGAAAGATTTGTTTACAAATTAAAAAGAGTTTTTATAGTTTAACTTTGTATAAAATTCTTATTGTGGGAACATTCTCTTTACAGAAATATCACGTCACCACTGTCATCAAAATGCTTCATCTACTACGCAGCAGTTGAGGTGTGTAGGCATACTCCGTGCAGTGGCCTCAATACCAACTACAGAAATAATGACAGTTGGAACGTGGCATGAATGTAGGGATGAACATTAAATTGAAAGGACATCTGTGATGCAGACGTCATCCTGCATTCCTCACTGGTTTTTGTTTATAGGTTCTTGTTGATGTGATCATGAATAATGATTATAATTATATGGGCTTACCTTCATAGTCAGACAGGTTTAAGCTTACACACTACTAACTGC
This sequence comes from Heliocidaris erythrogramma, assembly GCA_025617745.1. NCBI lineage: Eukaryota > Metazoa > Echinodermata > Echinoidea > Camarodonta > Echinometridae > Heliocidaris > Heliocidaris erythrogramma. The sequence goes on along the minus strand of CM046856.1, from coordinate 1,032,894 downwards.
GTCTTCATCTAAGTTGTAGTATGTTCGACTTCGAGCAGATCAAATTAATGTGTTTGCTTTCTTTTCGTATGTTTTGTGCGTTTTGTAGAGTGTGTTTATAATCATTAATGGCAGAGAATGATAGGTGATACGGAGTACAGGCAAGTCGGATGCCGACATTTTAGTGAATAATGCTGCCAAAGATCTGTTGATGGCAAGCATGGAGGACTTGTCATTTAATGTGCACAAGCCTGGAGAAGAATTGCGAATACATTATTTCAAAATACCTCCGTTAAATAACGTTACAAGGAAATATCAGTAATTCAGACTCCGAACGGAAATCAAACTAAATCCCTTTCACCTAATATCCGTCTATTAGTGCATGTAACACAAAGATAAGAACCTTTCAGATACATGTACTTTATAGATTAATGAGTATCTCGTTATTTCCATGTATGGGCCCACATTAAAGCAAATAATTCATCTTCGGAATACTACACATCGGATTTAACAGCTAAGTGCAAGTCTCAAAATGTAGAAATATCTAACAGAAAAACTGAAAAAATAATATTAGAATATGGTAAACAAAGAAGTTATCACATATAGAAAGGGGAAAGAAGAAAACATTTGAAAAGAATAAAATCAGAGGAGAATTTGTTACTCATTGAGATAAATATCACATCCCGTTGGCCACCACATTCCACGGACATAGAAGTAGTGTCGCCAGGCTGAACGATTCTATAAGTAAACAAATTAACATAAACATGAACGAAATCTATTCTCCAGATCATGTAGATCAACTGAACACAAGTTACGATGCAGCATGCACCCAATGGATTCCATAATCCATCACAGACTTTTCTTTTTAATTTGATTTCACACCTAGTTACGGGGAACGTAATTGTGACTTTGTGACCCTTCTGGGACTGATTTCAAATTCACCACGTATGACCTTCTCTTTCTCTCTACAGATCAGAACTGTCTGCCTTGGAATTAGTCACACAATCACATCTGCGTTTAATTCTCTCTTTTAAATCGATCATCACTAGGGAGATGTTCCCTCCGCGATTCAGTGTAAGACATATATGTTTGAGATAGATGGAACTTGTTTTCTAACCATTTCAAAATCGAATGCTCATCAGAATTCGTTATCTTGACAAAAGTATGGGACTACGTATAGATTTGGAGTTGCTCCACTTTAAATCCGAATAGCATGGGACAATTATTTAATTTCAGGCCACGAAACGTTTAAAATCAATCGTTTATATCATTATTGTGCTATTTAATGTATTGTTTTTATCATGTAAATACTTTTGAAAACAAAACTGGAAATTCAGCCCCCAAGGCTGCGATGCATATTTTGAATAAATAAACCATTATAATTAACCATTATTATTATTATTATAACATGTCATTTCATTTTTCATTTTATTTTATTTCAACAAGGCTGCTTCAGCCAATGGCTGTTCTTCTACAAGTCCGTGCAAAAAGACATACAATGTATAACTCATCAGCATAAAGAATAGCAGTTAGAAAATAACAAAAGAAATACATGCAAATCATCATATATGTATAAATAAACATCAAGAGTGATGTTTGAGGTATGAACTTCAAACTTGGTGCTAGTCTGTATCACAATAATGAAGACGATTTCTTCTTCCCCCAAATTTGCTTTTTCTCCGAGGCTAACGAAGATGTTTTTTCAGTTATGTGGGCCTTTCTACTGTTCTAGTAGCAATATTAAACTGAAAATATAATGATGATGGTTATAATGATTATGATGATATAATGATGATGGTGATGATATAATAATAATAGCGATGATGATCATGACAGTGATGATAATGATGATGATGTAATGATGATTATGATGGTGATGATAATCATGATAATGAAGGGGATAATGATGAAGATTGATTATGTGATAATGGTGATGATTATGGTGATGGTGATTATGAAGATGATTGATGATATAATGATGATGATGGTGATAATGATGCTAATGATGGGGATAATGGTGATGACCATGACTGCAATGACAGTGACCTTAATCATGCCAAATATGAAAGAGAAATCACATTTCGTTATGAAGATACGACCATAAGTTGATTTGTACAAAATGGCGCCTAGATGACGTCACGATAACCTGATGACCTTGAAAAAGATGCGGGAACTTGACGTTATTAGGACCGATGACTGACGAAAATTTAAAAATAATTGAGTAAGCCAATTTTGAGAAATTGTAATATCAATAGGACTAATGATATTGCAGGATAGCTTTAATACACTTCAGGGAATCAGATTTTCCATAGGGTTATACATAACTACTGCACACTACTTTGTAATAGACATAACACGCAAAATAAGGCATTTTACTACCTGGTTTGTGATTGCTTATGTTATAATAGTCGAAGAAGATGGTAAAATGAAAGGCAAAAAGAAGCAAAAAAAATTTTTTTTAATGGCCCCGCCGGGGATCGAACCTGGGTTCCCGGAGTGAGAGGCAAGTGCTTTGACCAATATACCAAAATATTTCCCATAGAGATAACACGTAAACGAAAAACGGGATTCTCAAATCCCACTTTGTAGTGAAAAATTGGGCATGATCCCGACATCTGATCAAAAATTGGAGACCACACCAATAAAAGCTTATAGTCTCAGCTATAACATACTAAAATCTGGAAGAAAATAGACCAAAAACAACTGAGATACAGCTCAGAGAACAATGTCATGTAGATTCATGATTCGAAAAAAAATCATCTTCCATAGACATAACACGCAAATAGGGAAAATTCTGACATGGCGTTTTTAATTGAAAATTTCACTGTGATGACATCATCGAAATGAAAAACTGTGGAGACTGATTTTGTAGGAAATTGCCTCAGCTACAACATATTAAAATCTGGGCGACAAACGACCAATAATTACGAATCTAGAGCCAAATTTGCATAAATGTGATGACGTCAGAACATGAAAAATGGAAATTTTGAATTCTGGCGCCATTTTGATGACGTCATAATGTTTATAAGGGTCAAATGATACATGAAATCATATCTATGATTCATCCCCTACCCGATGATGAAAAAAAAATTTGGGGTCAACGGACTATTTAAAGAGCTAGAGTTAATTTTGTATAGGCATGTTTTTGCACGTTTTTACGTTATTTTCGCCATAGACGCGCGCACGGATTTTGAACTTTGACGCGCCCGTACGACCTTATTATTGATTGAAATTGATTCCAAGTTGATGGAAATGATGAAGAACAGTGTCAGGATTGCAAATCAATCGAAAAAACAGTGTTTTAACGTTATTTACGACTTGCGCGCGCGTAAAACGAGCGCGCGGACGCTTACGCACGGAAATTTTTGAAATGCTCAAAATGACCTGAAACGTGTGCAGACTTGATCCTACGTGATTGTGAGCATTTTTTAATTTTTGACCTGTGAGGACATGACTTGATGACCCGTCAAGTGAAGTTTATGTGATGTGAATAAAGTTGATTTTTGATAATCGATTATGAAGATATAATCGATCTTGTAAATTTACAAAATGGCGTCTTGATGACGTCACGATGACCTGATGACCTCCAAAAGCTTAATGGATCATGTCCATGATTGACCTCATATATGACATGAAAATCGATGATATTGACCTGGCCGATTTTGAGATTTGGTGGCCACAAAATTTTGTATTAAAAATAAAGAAATAAAGAAGAAAATTCGGACAAAATTAATAGGTGATCTGTCGATACCGACAGACCACCTAATAAGGACACTTGAAGCTATGAAGGTTGAGTGAACGTACATGATCATGATGATATGAAATTGTGCAGTGAGTGTTAGAATAGCGTCGCAATCATAATTATCAAACTCTTTCAACAAAGATACTATTCTAGCATTTTGGAGACAGACTAGAGGGCGTACTTGCTATCTTTTAAAATCTAAATATATGACAGAGCAATGCCAGCTCATCAAAAATAAAGTCCAATCGATTAGACTCTGGACATGATCTTCCAATCTCGTAGTCCCATGAAAGTCTAACTGACGAAATCCATGATTTATTAAAAGTCATCTGGTCCGCTCGCCTCATAGAAATATATCTTATTCCTCAGTCATTGTAAATAACATACATGTACATGCACGTGTTTAATTGCATTCAGCTTACCTTTTGCACAATAAGCCATGTTACACCCTCTTGCAGGCTGTAGGAGATAGACAAAGAAATCACCACAGTTTGTGACTGTAACAGGGAAGCTGAAGAAGCAACATGCTTGTGTTGTAGATGGTGTCCAGGAAACACAAGCAGAGTGTCGTGAACTCTCTCCTGGCGGTGGAAGACTGTCTCCTTTGGTGTCCAACCAGATCGGAGCTTCTGTCCCACATTGGTTTACCTGAAGTTAATGTGAAATAAAATTAGTATGGTAATTTTGAGCTGTTCGTTGAGCTATGTTCGTTACATAGGCCTAAAATAAATGCTAGTTTATTAAAGCTGTACAGTCTCGTTCTTAGAATACACCCTGGTTGAATAATGGGTTTCTTTAATGGCATTGATCTACCTCACTAGTGCGGATAAATAATTCATTTCACCCGCGGTGGAATTAAATCAAGGATAAGTAGCTCGAAGAAAGATGGTATTAAACTATTTGGGTATGCTATACAGTCATGTAATCATCTACGTGATCATCGTCATTACATTTATCTGTATGAGAAGATTTCTTTCCGTTGATTTTTTTTTCGCTTTGTAATCCCATGTGCTCTCCGAACAATTTCAGCTTTGTTGCTGAGAAAAGCAACTTTGGAGAACTCGCATTATTTGCATGAACATCCAATGTGTCGTTCATCTTCTGCAATGCAACCTGTAATACAACGAAGGGAAGTTATACCAGGGAATCGGATATTGTATCACACGATGCATTGCACAAGATGAACAACGCCGTTTGCGTTGGGTGCAGTGTGCACGTTGTGCGTAAGGTGTCTTGCGCTGTTTCATATGCCTATACAGTCAAGTGGCCACTTAGATTTATGTAAATTATGCAAAATCCCCACAGTCATTTTTTCCGGGAACGAAATCCACAAAAACTCAAACAGAAAGAAATTGTCTAGGTTCATAAAATGTCAAGTCGACTAATCATCATCATCATCATCATCATCATCATCACCGTCATCAGTATCACCCATTTTATCAGTACTGTCATCATCTCGTCATCGCTGTTAACTAGTTTAAGTAAGACTTTCGAATCTTTGGTCCCTTTCTAAAATCCACCATTATCATTACCATCATCATAGTCACTATCACCAATACCATCCCTATCATCATCATCATCATCATCTTAATCAAGCTTAGGGGCAGAAGCATCAGATGAGACAGTTGCATCATCTTCTTACTGCTAATCGTTATCGTCGTCATCATCAGCATCGTAACACATGACACTTTACCTGAACACACTCGGTTGGCATTTCTGCGGATTTTCCGTAAATAGTGAATCTGTACCAGCCTCGTTCGATGGATTTATCACATAGTTTAGTAGTCATTGCTGATGCTGCATACTCCATACTTCTGAATGGACTGTCGAGAATACGATGCTCTTCTGGGGAACACTCTGTAATGGAAAAAAAACCCCAAAAGCGTTGAAAAGAAACCCTTATTGATACATAAGGATGGCAAATACGATTCTTCAGAACAGTATCAATAAATGATTGTGTACTTTCAGTTAGCAGCATGTATAATAGCATACATGTTCGACAATTGTTCAGATATCTAAGAATTAGTAGGAGACGCTGCTACTCATATTTCATGTATTGGATAAATTTAATGAAATAAGAGTCCACACTCCATGGAGTTATATATCGTCCACGTTTTCACTCTGTCAGTTAGGTGGCGTGGTATAGCCACTTGACTCTCAATCCAAGGGTTGAGGGTTCGTCTTTTGGCAAGACATTAATCCACATTTGCCACTGGGTGGGTACCTGGCAGGATTTATTCCTTGAAATGCGCTAATTACGGCTGCCGGAGCTAAAGCCAGGGTAATAATATCCAAACCCTTTGGAAGCGCATAAGGACGTTATATCATAATGTTATATGCGCTATACAAGAACGGTTTATTATTATTATTATTATTATTATTATTATAATTATTATTATTACACAAACATTCCGGAAGGACGATACTACTAGTAATGATACCAAGGAGTTATCACAGAACTAACTCCTTGATGATACTCTCTGTATCTCAGGATCTGCCGTTTTCAGGACTTGAAAGAAGTCAACCAAAGAAATGAAAAGAGATGTTCTCCATTCGCGCATATCATTCTTAAAATATATAAATCGTTAATTGGGCCACTTCATGTCTACAAAACGTGTTGAAATAAGGATAGAGGAAGTTACAAAATCTCATCAACAATATTAAGACCCAAGTGATGAGTTGGTAATGGAGAAGCATTGTCTAAACGACTAAAGGATTCCCAGTAGATATCACGTGATATTCCGTCACTATAAGTTCAAAGTTTAGAAATTTATCTTAAGTGTAGCCTATATACTACTGGTCGCCAAAATTTGTCGCGCTGTAAATGAAGTTGTCTTACTTCAGTTTTAATCGTTTTATGATGTTCAGGGTCTCTTTGACGTAGATCAATTACACCACTTAACATGTGAAATGAAAACAAAATATTTATAAACTTTTAGAGTACTTTTTCCTCGCCAAATAAGTTTTCAAAAAGGTGTCCTGAAATACCGGAGGGCAAATATATCTAAACTGTATGCCCTTTATCATGTTATCTACTTTCATTTTCGAACAGGCTTCTAATCACACCCGGTCTGATCTTCATATCAGAATTCAAACTGATTGACTAAACACAAGCATAGCTTTGTATAATTACCACATACACTGTATCCCTTTTTTCGTGATCACTGAACATGATAAATTGTTGATATTTTGCATGGAATAAATGCAATGAATATAGCAAAGTCATCCCATCTCTCGCCTACTCCTAAAAGGCATGTTCTTCCCCCACATGTGCACCTGTCACATGACAGACACGCCTGCTAGTGGTAAGCTGAAAGTACCTCAAATATGTAGACCAGAGCTAGGGTAGTGAATATATTCGAATGCATTGATCTGACATGTTGATTCTTCTGGACACACATGTCAGAAGTAGTACACGACGCATGTACCAGTCTACAAAGCATCGGCTCGGTATATGCCGCATTTAAAACCAGTGAAGTATAGGCAGATGAGTCAAATTAATTGTAAAGTACACTTCAACCCTTTCCTTAATTCATTTCTACAATAATTAGGCCTATGATTAAATCAATACATTTATTTGTGTTTTATAGAGGCCTAACCGTAATGGCCTCATTATGCAAGACGGCCTATACCCACAACAAATCGGGCAGAAAGGTTGGAGGGGGGGGGGGGGGGAGGATGGGGTGGTCGTGTTTCCCTTTTTTTGCTATTTTCTATGTGGATCCATCCAATATCATGCAGGTTTCATACAGGTGGCTTCAGTTAATACGAAACTAACAATGACATAATAAGTAACATAAGGACCTATGGCTATTAAAGGGAAAGTCCAGCCTGGTATCAAATTAGTTTTAACAGAAGCAGGAAAATTAAATAAGAAAGATAATAATTTCTGAAACACAAATTTGCAACTCCGTGGCGTATCTTACGAGCTCCTCTCCCATTTGCAATGTACTAAAGAAGATCATCAATTTCCATTTTCTCTAAAGAAAATATTCAATCATAAGTATGCACAGCTGCTATAATAATTGCACATTATGTTTTCCACAAAAACTGTATGAAACAAATCTTTCCATCATCAAATCAAATAAATTTTTATTGCATTTCCCGTATCGAGCAAATAGGGAGAGGCGCTTGCAAGATACGTCACGGAGTTGCCAATTTGAGTTTTATTGATTACATCTTCAAAAATTCTTAACTTTCTTATTTCTTATCGGATTTTGCTCAAATTTTCACTAATCTATTTCTCTCATTTTTCTGTTTCCATTAAAATAAAGTAAATTCCAGGGTGGGCTTCCCATTTGAATGCATCTTCATCATCATGGAAAATCTAACATAAATAGATCGTGTCACAGAAGGTTAATTGAGTCAGATTTGTAAGTTAATATAAGCTACCTACTGGGGTGATATACATGTAATCTGCAGTGTGCGTACTACAGATTAAACGTGCGTGTCTAAATTTGTAACTAAATCAGCGCGCATCATTCTACATCTTGTAGCGAAATTTCCTGGTGATTTTCCCTCTTTTCCTCTTTAGGGCATCCATCACATTTCCCTTCCACGACATCAGCCAATCACAACATAAATATTACAGAGCAAATGACAGAACATAAAAATGAAACTTGGATATCCGTAAGGGTGGGTTGCTGACGTCACAGATGGGTCACGTGGTGTCTGCTTCTCACGATAACGGGGACAGGTGTTTTGGCGGGGAAGGGTTTAAGCACGCAACTCTGCTGGGGGTAGGATTCATCACACTGATCAGTCAACGCCAATCAAAAAATGACTTGTGACCAAAATATTGATATACAAGGTACTCTATGGGACAAGGTAACAGTAGGGGCATGGACCTACTACGAGGTCCATTGTAGGGGTAAGGGAAAGTAGAATACCAATCTCCAAATACATGCCATTCCATCCTCCCTGATGGTAGAACGAATATGTGATACCTTGTTAAAAGGCCATTATCATAATACATTCAAGATTAAATTCATCTGTAAAAAGCTTTGTATTTAAATAGTCAGACAATTGACTTTTGACTTACCCGACCTAGTAGCACTAAATGTAAGCAATTTGAATTCTGACTATCGAGTATATTCTAACCACATAATAACTTGTAAGACGAATGTAATACTTGTAGTTTGTTACCAGGCCGATAGAGAGGTAAGCAATTAAATACATTACCCATTACCAAACTGAAACTACGGAATAGGTTTGAAAGTAATGTTATGCTTAGAGATTCACAGAAACCTTGTATTAACAGTAAACTTTGCTTTATCACGCAAACCTATTTCATGGTCTATCGTCTTTATCTTCATCATAGTTGCCATTGCTCGATTCCCATTCTTGATTTTGATATGGATGTGTAGAAGTTGGTTCTTGATGGGTAAGCTAAAAGGACAGAAAATTAGGTCCATCATCTGGCATCAGACAGTGGCACTTCCAATCAATTTGTGATATCCCGTCGGTCGTGATATCTCAATCGTAGACAAGCTGGCCATATTACAAAACGTGAAGACATGTCTCTCCGCCCCCAACGATATCACACTGTGAAGGTCAACGTTATCTACCTAAAGGTCATTGACCTCTCAACTCCAAGATATGGCGATAAGGCTCTCACCAGGAAAAGACACGTTTGGACATGAACTAGAAAAAGAGAATTTTTTATTTCTTTTCCTTGCACAATGTGTGTGTGTTTACCTATACAAAGATTGGAGGGGGAAATTAAGATTGGAATTAGGTTACCTCGATTACTCTACTCGCTTCTTGTCTTGATCATAACATTTTGTTTGCCCATAAAAGCCTGCAGGGCTTTTCAAATCCTAGACGATATGCTTTTCAGACTTGCACGAAGAGGCATTGGTGAAGGGAATTGAAGCCGACCTTCTTCCTACCTAGAAACTCAAGTCGAAAAGAAGCCGACAGGGATTGAGGGCAGGTGAGGTTAATGGAAGGTGTCCGCTTTGGGTCAATATTATGTTGTAAGCTAGGATTTTGACAAGCTATAAATTGAAACATACACTCCCAGTATACCCCTAGGGATATGTAAAGGATGTAGGTGAAAACTGAAAAAAAAGTTTTAAATTCAAGACATGACGCATGAGATATAATATTCAGGCATTTAACAAAACATAAAAAGTTGCAATTGGTTCTTCAGTTTACAATACCACCGATATGTCTGCATTTGTTTTAAATCATGAATCGTGTTTGTCAGGAAAGAAAAATCACGAATTAATGACAATAAATGCATGCATAATGCATTTCCATAATTTGATCTATCTGTAAAGGCCACCGCACACCTTACGATCGGTCTGCGATCCGATTTGTGAAATAAATCGCCATGGCATTAAATATTGGCATTTTAACAAATGAAATCTACCCTATTCAGGTTCTGAAAAGTAATATGAATACCGACTTGAGAAACTCGGCAAAGGCCGGATTATCGATTTTACTATCTGTATGAATATTCAGACCCTCAATCAAAAATATGTTAAGTTTTTTTAATGATTTGTCAAATGATATTACATTTTCTTCTGAAATCGGATCGCGGACCGATCGTAAGGTGTGCGGTGGCCTTAAATTTCATTCACTCTCCGAGAGAATCTGAACAGAAAACCTGAGAATGGTTCAGGACAACAACAGTGACGGTAATGATGGTGGTCATAATGACGGAAATATAATGTGCTTGATATGCCCAAGAAAATACTCTCTGAAAAGAAGTAAACAAAATGAAAATACCAAACAGCATATTACAAGGAGAAGCACAAAAAAAGAGAAATATGTCAACGGTTAAATCAATTAGCATGTTGGGTATTATGGGTATTTAACAGCTCAAAATTTAATGCATCCTTCCTGTGAAGATGAATAGTTCAGTGACCTAGTCTTTCGAGAACGCTGTTTGTACGTCAATATCACATTTATCATTGTCAGGATTACTTATTCACACGCATTGACACTCAACTGCCTGAACGAATGAAAGATGGTTGAATATTTTGTTAATTTTATTCCATAACAGAACGAAAGGTTCACTGAACTCGGGTGCTCAGGATACAACTTTAATTTTCAGAGTCAGACTGCTACATGATTATTTTTCTTGTAAATACATTCTTCAAGGTTATTTTATATTCACTTACGCACAAGAAAAAAAAAACCCTGTAAAATTCGAACAGTGGCCAAAGTTTCATACGATCGATGGTGAATTTATCATGTTCGCTAACATATTTAATTTTTCTTTACACAGACTGCATGAGCAGCAAGAGTTTTCTGAATACGATACACTGGGACGTTATTACATTATTCGAATTGTACATTCATTTTTTTTTCTAGAAATGCTCACAGCAATATGAGATGATGGTTGGTTTTCTTTATTGTTTATAGGTTCGTATGCATCAAGTGCATTCGATAGAGATAATAAGATAAACGTTTGAGATGAAAAACTGGTATTTTAGAAGGGAAATTGAATTCATTGGTCTGGGTAAGTATAATCCATTTGGATTGAATACTAATAATATATGTCTGCTTGTGTAACCCCATCTGGCCTTTGGATATCAGCTACTGCCAAAACAGCAGCGACAAGACAACAACATGTACGAATTAAATCCCTGTATCCTAGGAATGTGTGATATGCTATCTTTGCAAAATACATCCATCTAAATCATAGGCTGCTAGTTGACCCCGATCAAACGTGTTTGATCGGGATTTTGATGAAACAGAACGATCACAAATGAGAGGAGACTTAGAAAGATAGGAACCTTGAAGTTGAACCTTCCCAGATGAGATCAACTTTCCTATTATTATTTAATACTAGCGTTACAAAAACATTTATATTATATTGGATGGCTCTGAATGGGATACCAGAGAATATTCCACGAGTTAGGGCCAATATTGCACGAATCGAAGATGAGTGCAATATTGGCCCTAACAAGTGGAATATTTCTGGTATTCCATGAAATAAAGCCATCCAATATAATTATTATTACCTATACCCTACAGGAAAATGATTTAGACCTTAATAAAAATCATTTTAACACCACATTCAGTTAATAGAGCCCCTCATCATACTTCGTTGTGATCGCACAAGTTTAACTTAACCTCTTTATGACGTCATGTGCGTATGTGTGTATGCGTTGCATTATTTGCGCGCACGCAAACAGACCAGACAAAATACGGCATAATATTGCACGGCAAGTTTAGTACTGTAGCCTATGGGGAATTCAGCGTTCCGTGCAATATGCTCTCATATTGCACGCGCAAATCATGCGGACAAAAATAAGCGTTTTTAATGCGCCGCTGAAATGCCTCATATATAGGTAATAATATACCATACTGCAGCTACTTTAGAAAATATGGTATTACCGTCGCATTAGATACACACAGATATATATATATATATATATATATATATATATATATATATATATATATATATATATATGTAAGGAAATAACATATACAACAGCTTTGGCAACAATGTGAAAGGAAATGAGAGAATAGCCTATATGGTTGCGTAACTTAAATCAAAGTTCCCCGGAGCTGTCCTCCCTTTTTGAAATTTTGGCAAAGGTTGAAAAAATGTCTCCGCCGCAAAAAAAATCAAAAAGGGAGGACAGCTCTGGGAAACTTTGTAGTGATTCTGAAGGAATTTGTTATGCGTGGTAATAGATGAACGAATAACATTTATACTCTCTCCGTCTTTTCCTCACCATGCATGTATAATCTCACGTAAATCTGCCTGTATCATAGATAATTCCCTATAATTACTTTTTAAAAGTCTGTGAATTACACTGATAAGAAAATGTAATCTTGATGACACGAGTAGATGGAAAGCGCCATACTTTTTAGGAGAGATTAATAAACATACTTGATGCAAATGGACATCATGTTCACAAGGCTGCAAAACTTCAAGGGTTAATTGGCAACTTAAATTTGGGAAATTGCATCAAAAAACTTTCGTGGGGGCATGCATGTCGCTGTGGATTAGTGGATGGCTGTTAACCCGTCAAACCGAAGTTTAAAACGTGAATGAATCAACTAGAATTTCATGAAGAGATATGGAGCAAGTTCTATTCATCTTTCAATGACTTTATCCCTGGATGAGCAATGCTTCCTCACCATACATCGAGGGCATGTCTGCGGTCACCGCACCCTAGATGGCCGAGATGACTCCGTTAAGGAACTGTTCTGGGTCAAAGAGATGCGCTCTTACTTAGCGACCTACTTTATTGTTTGGAGGGAGGGTGGTATGACCAACTCCTTGGGATGACAGGGTTTGTGGTGATAGAATCCTTGTCAAATGGAATTTGACTCACAGCTTGTTCTAACAAGACGAAACTAGAGAAAGATCGAACCACAAAGGGAATATGTGCTGGTGTGTAATAATTACAAGGGGAAGTTACGAGCGCTGTAAGAAATGCTTTATGCAATTAAAATGCTCTTACTTTGCTCGTAACACTGATAAATAGATCACCTTTGAAGAAGTTTTGATTGTAAAATAACTAATTTAAAAAAAAAGTCTATGAGAATTCATAATTCAATAAGACTGAGGGTTTTCAATTTTGAACTCGGTCTTCTTGGCAAAGATAAAATTCTTTAATTTGTCAGTGATTTAGCATTTTGTTCATAAAGCTGATACGAAAATGATGAAACGAATGAAACGAAGAAATCTTATCTTATCCACTGATATCTATATCGCGAAAACATGATTAACATGATTTAACCATCAAAACAATTTTATTGCAGTTTTGCTTGTAGCCTATTATTTTCGACATTGAACACTTTTAAATGGAAAATTTCATTTCTTGCATTTCATGATCTTGGAAATTCGTTTGACCAAGAAAAGAGAAATTCATTTTCCTAAGGAGGGTTGCTCTTATAGGAAATGGTTGTAGTTAAATAACAGGGCCATTATAAGAACTGAAGTGGAATGGACATGTCATGGCAATAGGGGGACATTTTGGGAAGGAAGAGGAGAGTCGAGTTATTCTCAGTGACTTTGCCCATTTCCCTAATCCTGGGGATTGTGGAAAGGACTCAATATGATTAGCTGACACATTATTCGTCAACATAATCTCGAGTTCAAGGGTATATATTCATCCCTTCATGCAACCGTTATGTCCAAGTATTAAACAGTTTAACAAATCCTTTGTTATGCGTAGCCATAGTGGGGTCAACATGCTGCAAAATTCTATGCTTATAATATCCTATGAAATAAATGTCTAGATAAAAGTAACTAATGGCTAATAGTACATGTACTTCTACAATATTCTATATAGGCAACAGTAACTTTACTAAATTCAAACCTCGCATACTACGTGCCTATCAAGGGTAACATAGGTGATTAAGAGGGGTGGCGACACGTTCAAATTATGCATATACATATCGGACAGTGCCATTTTAGGTACTTTCTTTGTATATCGCTCTCGACAATATACCGCCTACTTCCTCAAACCAAAAAGTAAGTCACGGAGTTTGATAATCCCCCACAGTAAACACACACATTTTAATGAGTGATAAATAACATACACTGTTCTTTAAAAACCTGATTTTTTTAAACTACTAGTGTAAAAGTAAGACATGTTAATGTCTGGCCGCATTGTTGGTATATAACTTGTTCAAATTGCGGTACGGTGATACCTATTTTTTTCCTAGAGTAATACATTATTTTCAAACCACTATTCTATTTCCGATGTTGGTAATCCGCATACCTAGAATTAACTAAGATACGGCACAGAGCAAATTATGAATCTATCTCTCTTTTGATCGATCGATAAAACGGCTATCACAGCCGACAAGATAATATTTCCTGACAGAGGGACAGAAACCGCCTTCTACATGCGTATTTATTGGCTGACTTCTCGAGTCTCAACCATACTATTTCGAGAGCCTGATATTTCTACCACCACCACTGTCAGACGGTACCCCTATCTCATTTCAAATTGAGATATAGGAGATTTACCGCTAGGTTCAGACGGTAAATCAGGGATTTGGAAACGAGAACACAAGACAGATATGATTTTATGAGATTGTGCTTGTGTTCATATTTCTTTGTATTCTGTATATTGCGTATATATGATGATTGGATTTAGAATAATACTCAATATTTCATTACTAATCTCAGTCTCTTTATGTATTTGATGAGAGTAAATGTCTTTTGACATTTACCTTCCTTCGATATTGAGTGAAGAGTATGTCGATTGGAGCGATTCTAGGAAATAAAGCGTTATATTTTCAGCAAAACACCAGATAAGGGGGAAAATGGAATATCATAATTGATTGGGAGGGAGCTTTGAAAAATGCCAAGACAAACAAAGAAGAATACAATAGAAATGTGTCGGTGTCGTTGGAAGAGGACTGTGTAGACGTAGCAGCAGAAGAAGAAGTAAAAGAAGAAGAAGAAGAAGAAGAGTTGGAAAGAAGAAGGAGAAAAGGAAGAAGAAGACAATAATAATAATAATAATAATAATAAATAATAAAATTAATAATAATAGTAAGAAAAAGAAGAAGATAATGAAGAAGAAGAAGCAGGAGAAGCAGTAGTAGTAGGAGTACTACTACTAGTACTAGTAGACAGTAGTAATAGTAGTAGTAGTAGTAGACAGTAGTGGTGGTAGTAGTAGTAGTAGTAGTAGTAGTAGTAGTAGTAGTAGTAGCAGCAGCAGCAGCAGTAGTAGTAGTATAGTAGTAGGTAATAGTAGTAGTAGTATGAGTAGTAGTAGTATGAGTAGTAGTAGTAGTAGTAGAATTAGTAGTAGTAATAGAGGCCTTTCACACTCCCTGCTGGACCGCTCCAAGTTAGACCGCTCTAGAGGAACGGTTCTTGAAGAACGCTTTGTTTGCTTTCACACTCCGAGCATTTTTTATGTCTCAAGTCGCTTAACGAGTCAAAGTGGTCTTGTTGCTATGGCAGCTCAGGTAAGCGGCCAATTTTTTTCGCGCGGAAATCAAACCGTATACTACCTGCCTGATGCATTTATCTCTATATCTTTCCAAGGCTTCTTTTTTTTCCTTTTTTTTTCTTTGTTTTCATCATCCTATCGTCTTTTCTTTCTTTAGATTTCTTATGTTTTCTTTGTTTTTTCATTCTATCATTTATCTTTCTCCCTTTCCTTGTATTCTTTTGTTTTTCTTTGTTTTCATCATCCTATCGTCTTTTCTTTCTTTAGATTTATGTTTTTCTTTGTTTTTATCATTCTATCGTTTTATCTTTCTATTTTTCCTTGTTTTCATTTGTTTTTCTTTGTTTTTAGTCATTCTATCATTTTCCCTTTCTATCTGTTCTTTCTTTTCATCATTCTATCATTTCCTCTTTCTATCTTTCTTTGTTTTCTTTTGCCTTTATATTTAGTCATTCTATCATTTTCCCTTTCTGTTTTTTCTTTTCATCATTCTATCATTTCCTCTTTTTATTTTTCCTTATGTTTTCTTTCTATCGTCTTCTCTTTCTTTAAATTTCTTATTCACACTCACCTGGGAACCGCTCCTGAAGAACCGTTCTTGGTTAGAGCGCTCTAACGAAGTGAGTGTGAAAGGGCTCATAGTAGTAGTAGTAGTAGTAGTAGTAGTAGTAATATAAGTAGTAGTAGTAGTAGTAGTAGTAGTCAGTCAGACCCAACTCCGTAATACCGAGCACAGGTATATACTCCGAAAACGGCGTATAGAACAAGATGAATATAGAGCCCTCATCGTTCAGTGCGAGGCAGTGTGTACAAAAGGCATGGGGGAAATCGTGCAGTGTCGACCTGCTGTTGATAATATATTTTTCAAAAATAATGCTGCGGATATATTTATTTCAAATGTTTGTCATATGACATTCACTTCATATGACGAATCATTCAAGGATTTTGAAGATAATTGACATTTTTAAGAATATGTATATCGTTGGCAGGTTGACTTTGCAAGATATTCCACATGCCTTTTGTACACACTGTCTCATACTGAACGATGAGGGCTCTATATTCATCTTGTTCTACACGCCGTTTTCGGAGTATATACCTGTGCTCGGTATAACGGAGTTGGGTCTGACTGGTAGTAGTAGCTTCTCCATACGAAATCTTGGGAGAATCCGCAAGCATGTGAATCACGCTTTTGTGGCAGCTCGACTGGACATGTGCAACTCAATTCTGACTGGTCTGACTCAAAATCAAATACACAGAATTCAACAACTACAAAATATGGCTGCAAGGTTAGTGTCTTTGCAAAGGAAGATAGTTCACATCAGTCCAATTCTACGAGATCTTCACTGGCTCCCTATCAATCAGAGGATCATCTTCAAGCTTGGAGTTCGACCGCTAGTGTTCAAAGCACTAATGATAAATCTCCATCCTAGATCTCAGAGCTCCTAATAAAGCACCAATCAGCACGGAATCTTAGACCAGCCGACCAAGTTCTACTGACAGAGGCTTCTACATTTCTGGACCTAAGCTGTGGAATAGCCTTCCTCAATGTATCAGGAGCCCCGATTCTCTATCCTGGTGTTGTGGTCTAGTGGATAAGTCACCGGACTGTAGATAACAAGGTACGGGGTTCAAATCCCGCCATGGCACTAACGTCCTTTGGCAAGACTCTAATCTACATTTGCCACTCTCCACCCAGGTGTAAATGGGTACCTGATATGCTTGAGCGCTAGTTACTTTGGCAGCTCGGCTATAACCAGGGTAATAATGTCTAAGCGACATGAGCGTCACTGCGTGACGGATATGAGCGCTATATAAGTGGCCATTATTATTATTATTCATGTCGGCCCTCAAGACGTACCTGTTCCCAGCTACAACATCATCTCAAGGATGATAATGCGAACAAAGGATAGTGGAAAATTAAATATCTCAATTTGAAACACTAACTGAGAAGTTGAATTTGTGAGACTTTCTACATGCTCTCGAGCAAGCGCCATGAGCGCCATGAGCGCCCAGCATAGGCGGATATACAAGAAGCCATCATCATCATCAGCATCATAGTAGTAGTAGTAGTCGTAGTAGTCATTGGCGGATCAAGGGCCATGCCCCCCCCCCCCCCTTTGGAAGAAAAGTATGCATTTTGACCATAAAGGATCCGCCCTTTTGTCGATTGTGCCCCCTTTTAGAATGAAAACCTTTTTGTGTGTCCCCCCCCCTTATACTAAATCCTGATCCGCCCCTGGTAGTACTAGTAGCAGTAGTATAGTAAAGGTAGTAGTGGTGGTATTAGCAGCAGTAGAAGCAGCAGCAGTAGTAGTAGCAGGAGGAGGAGCATCAGCAGCGTGAGTAGCATTAGCTGAGGTAATAGTCAATCTCGGATGAGATGTGACGGAAAACGGATTACCCGATGTCATGGTTTGACTTCAAAACTAAAGAATGTGCACCATCTCCATTGTAGTCTTCTATATACTCACCTTGGCGAGTACAGGGTAGTCAAATACAAGTAACGTTCGTATCCTACAAGGTACCTGGGTAGGAGATATGTGCTGTGCCAAGTATCGTACTCATGGGCCGCAGAACGGGGGGGGGGGGGGGGGCTGGTGCCTGCAGCCCCCATTTTTTTTAAATAGACACGTTTCATAAAATGGAAAAAAGGTTTGAAATTGTCATTATTCAACTGAAATAAAAACAGCCCCCTCCCCACTTTCAAAAACGCTCTGTTGCCCCTGTAGTGTGGTTACAAACCTTGAACTAGTGGGCATCTGCAAGTATCTCAGAGTAACCATTGTTCCATATATTATAAATACAATCAAACGAATACATCTCCATTTACAATCAAAGGAGGATGAATTACTTGATAAGATATGCAATTCATTGCTATCCCTTCGGATAAATATGGGTTATTCCTTAAATGTGCTAATTAAAAGCTAAAAACATTAATCTTTGAATTAGATTCGCTACATCCTAGAAGAGGCGATGTGACAAGAGTGATGAGGACTGGAAATTGAGGCACATCCCTGCCGGAAAGAACACAGTGTCCCACAGTGTGTTCACAGGGTGTTCACAGTGTGCTCACATAGTCGACTCTGTGAAGATGTGATTCACAATGTTAGAACGCTCCAAATCCAAATTAAGGGAAATCCAACCTTAATGGCAAGTTGCTCTGAATGAAAGAGAAAAAATAAGAGAAGCCGATTGGTGAAAGTTTGAACGAAATCGGACAAGCAATAAGAAAGTTATGAATTTTTGAAAGTTGTAATCACTATACATATATGGGAATTTCAAATTGGCCGAATAGGTAACATCGCTGTAATGTAGTTGCGGACAATTCCCCCATTCGCTACAAAATGACTAAAATGTCATTTTTTCAAAATGTATTACTCAGTAGGATCTTTTTCTTTTATGGGGACCTATAAGAATATGCTCCAATATATTTTGAGTACTGCCCCGATGGTAAAGGCGCTTCGGAGAAAACCGCAAATTAATGATATTTTTGTGTACAACAAACGGGGGAGTTGTATGTCACAAGTATGTCACATTCGACTCACCAAATTAACAATTTGAGATTCGCATAGATGTAGTGATCTCATTTTTCAAACATCCATAACTTACTTATTCCTTGTCCGATTTCTTTAAAACTTTCCCCATCCTGTTTTTCTTATTTTTCTGCTCTCACAAAAATCATCTTATTACCAAGGCTGGATTGCCCTTTAACAGTGTGAAGATGATTTCGCACTGAGAACACACTGTGGGACACTGTGTTCTTTCCGGCAGGGATATACCAAGCGTTTCACTGCAGAGATTTTTGTTGTTGTTGAGGATGGGGGGGGGGGGGAGGAATATTTGTCGACGTAAAGAAAAATGAAGAGACAAATGAACAAACTTTCAAATGATAGACCAACGTAACAAAAATATGAGCAAGCTGTGGGTACATTAAAGGCACCCAACATCTGGCTATAAGAGAGAGAGAGAGAGAGGCGGGGGAGGGGGAGGATGGCGGGAGGGGTATGCAAAGTGGAGAAAATCATATCTCTAGGTGATTCTCGTCGTCACGAGGTAGTACAACCTCCACTTATTTTAAGGTTTACCCTCTTAAATTATACATCCGACATTTAGGGCACAGAAAATGCTGACATTTGTAATTCCAGTTCACAAAGACTTAACTTCTCAAGGCAATATGTCGGACTACATTGATCTGGAAGAGAAATCATCCATCTCAAGAGCAAAAACTCCTTCATTCTACGCTCACTTGCTTGCTATCTTTCTCTTGGTATAAATACATTAATCTCAATATTCATCCCTTTCACGTCAATTTATAAAATAAAGGGGAAACTGCGCAGAGGGATTTAAACTAGAGCTAAGGAGATATAGGAAACATTGTTTATTGCGACATTAATATATACTTTAATCCATATACGCATGCATGCGGTCCACCTCGTCATGGAAGCCTTCAAACATTGATTTGTTATAAAAAAAAGCAAAATTCAATAAATTAAAAATTGGCATGTAAGCTGTTATCACGACCTTATTGGCATCGGCTCTCCCTGGAGGGTGATTGTAGCGAGGTTCTTCAAAATGTATTGTCCATTATCAGGTATTATCAGTTTAAACTAGACAAGTGGCAGATCTCCGAACCCCTATATTAAATGGAACTTGGCAGATAGGTCTTGCTCACTTCATAAGATGACTGATTTACAGTCGACCTATCATCCAGGTATTTTTTTATCGCCACCGGAAGGCTGGAGAGGCCTGTAGCTGCAGGCTAGCAAGGTTTGTTTAGCTAAGCATGGATCTACTGTAGGTCCATGAGCTAAGGAACATTGGAAGCTCGGTAGGTTTTATATATGCATGTACATGTACCTGCTGAAGGGGAAAGTCCTGATGGAATAACCTGAAGATGCAGTCTATGGTATTGACCCGGTAGCAGGAGAACAAAAGAAAAGTTAAATACTAATGCAGTGTGTGTAGGCCTATAACAGAAACAAAAGAAGAAATGCTTGTTGAACATATACAGTCTATGCCACAGTGCCACTGGTTTTGATAGGATCCACCCAGGGACTACAGAACCATGTGACAGGACTTGTAGTCTACAGTCATGGCAGTCAAGATCCTGAATTATCATGGCTGAATGTGAAAAGCACGAAATTCCTCGAGATTTCTTTTCAATCCTGAAGACTACAATTAATGACTGCAAACGGTACCTCGAATCTGATCGATGTTCCATTTTTTTCTCCTCGCCGTCTTTGTATACGCCCTATTTTGTCAAGCTAAATCCTTTGCGTTTGAAATATTCTTGTTATCATTTGTAAGCGCGTTGTATCTGTAAATCCATAAAGTCCATACATATGCTCGATATTAGCATTGATTATGATGATTTATTTACAGTAGATTGCTATTCAAATATCTGAATCCATCTCAACATGTATGATATGATATTCTGATTTTTTTTTGCAAAGTACATTTAAAGGACGTTTTTCACAATAAACAAAAGTAATAGGCAGTGACTGGTTTTCACGATTTTCTGGGGTTTTTTTTCTACCCTATATGTGCTTGCTTACCTATCAACATGTAAAGGTACTACTAGTATTTGAGAACAGTGTTTAAGTAAAGTAAAGAAAAACAATACAAAGTTATCAAACTCTGTGAAATATTTCTCTGAAAACTTGCATAAATGACATATGTTATATGATTGAGGCATTCTTTTCTTGAGGGAACCATACTGCTATCAAGGTTTACAAGTAATACTGAAGCGATGGTTATTATATTTTTAAAACTACAATCTTCATTATGATTATTTTAATCTTAATCGATAAAAATATAATATCTGATCTGCCAGATGAGGTCAAAACCATAATTCCAATTAGTCATATTGTTTATCACAATATCAGGTGTAAAGCAAATACTATTAGTGGCTCTTAATGACTGTTTAACTTCAATTATTAACGAAAAGTTCATTGTATCAGAAGGGTAGCATGGATCCAGTCATGGGGGGGGGGGGGGGGGGGAGCACTAAGTAGATGCCAAAATGCGAGAAAGCGAATGACGATGGGGATGGATGTGGTCATAGTTTCCCTTCATGTTTTTCTATTAATTTTCTCTCTCCTCCTTCCATGTCCCTCTTGCTATCTCATCTCCCCCTTTCTCTCTAACTTTTTTATCTTTGTCTCTTGTATACTTTCATTTTTGTCTGTTTGCCATGAGTTGGGAACGTACCCCGTGGCTAAGCAATTATACCACAAGCATTTGGCTTAGATAACAAATTCCCGTGAACAATTATGTGTAATAGATGACATAACTGAACGGTCAAGTACCTGCGTTGATTTCATATACCCTCTATGTTTGCTAGTTTACATTTTGCCAGTCATTACAAAGCACAAAGTTCAAAACAGTTTTGCAAAAGCAGATATCGTGCAGAGAAAAGGGGAAATAACAGAAGTAAGCATGGTAATAGGTGCGATACCCACTACACGTTTTAGTGTCATCTTCATATTTTTCCTCATGTTCTGTTTCTCCCTCACCCTCTTCTTCTCTGACCCCTCCTTTACGTTGACTAAATATCCGCTTGTTTTTTGCCATTATTACGCCACTGAACATCATAAAATCAGTATTATTTCTACTTCTACTCCTTGCATCTACTAACAAAATATTTTGTTTTATTTCAGTACAGCTGAGTAAAACAGTGACGATTATACAAAGTTAAAACACGATATCAATTTGATAAATGCACTTTTGAAAAAAAATATATTCAAAATCTACGAATGCCTCGCGTCTCTAATCAATACAATAGAGCGTCAAAGACATTGCGGCCTATATAATTTTGGTACTGGCCCAATTAACATGTTTAACATTTCATTAATTACCTGTCCTCGTATACTTACATACTCAAGTACAAACTGTGTTGCGTGAGCATGGTATTGACGTTACACCCCTGTAATCAATTAACACATTATTATCTCTTAATTAACACTGTGGCATATTGAGTATTTACTTTCCGATGTACAAATAACGGTTCCGTCGTCTTTTAATCGCCAAGTACTTCTTTATGTCTACTGAATAGATACAAAAGTCTGAGCAGTACATAATACATGAATTCATTCATTACGTCTGCCCTCTGCCTGAGATGGAATACAGGCATATGCTTGTAATAGTTGGAATCAAACTAGCAATATAATGTTGTAACTTTTTTAATCAATCTAATAAACCAATTAGTACAGGACACCGTATTCTGTTTGAAATAGGTTTCCATTAAAAAAAAAAAATTGTGCTTCTCTCTCCAGTAAACCATTCCAGAAATGGGTAAAAGGCATTTGAAAAGAGTCAGCTCCACGTACAGACAGACGTAAGGTAAGTGAAGGCTAGGATTTATTTAGAGTGACTTATATTTTTTCAAATGATTGTCTCCTCCAAATCAGTATCGTATCGTAACGATTATTCGTTCCTGCACTACAGCCATTTCAATAGACCCCTTTTACGAATCATGAATTAGAATTATTCTATCAATGTAAATGGATAGGCCTATTGTGTTTATAGTGCATTTTAAAGAGTAGGTTGAGTTCTGGGAAAGGTAAAAAATAATTTTTAAGCTTTCTCATTCCCTTTTATGTCAGTTTGAAGAACATCAAGTAGAAACGTCCCCTGAAAACATTGCTCTTCAGTGCCCTCATATTCGAAATATAACAAGAAATGGCTGTAGTGTTTGGGCCGAACATTCATGACACATGTGTGTGCAATCCCATATACCCATTTGTGTGTGCAGTGCATGAGCTTTTCAGTGAGATTGGGTCAATTTCTATCATTTTGAAGATTCCGAAATGTCACAATATGCACCAATTCTTATGTGGACATGATCAACCTTTCCCAATAGCCTTGATACCGTTTCTTTTACAATGTAATTTGCACGACTGGGGCCCGTTGCACAAAACTTGCGTTTTGCAACTCAGGAAAATCAAACGCAACTTTATTTTCAGCCAATCAGAAGTGTGCATTAAGGACTTGCGTTTGATTTTTAGGAGTTGCGATTAAACGCAGGTTTTGTGCAACGGGCTCCAGACTCAACTTTATATCAGGGCGCGTTAAGATTGAAAAAATGCATGCCTGTATTAGAATGGCTGATAAGAACATCAAAGTACCATATTTACAGTTGCATTGTTTTTGTATGTTTGAAGTAAGCTGTAGCCAGGAAGATAATGAGTGACAATTACTGATAATTCTCTTGGTAAATGATAATCCCATACTCTTTTCTAGGCTTGGAGCTCTAATCTAAGCACGGATTACAATCACAACATGAAAAAAAAACCCCGTAGCAAAGGCATGATGCCAGAATACCCCCCCCCCCCAAAAAAAAAAAAACAAACAAACAAACAAACAAACAAAACAAAACAAAACAAAACAAAACAAAACAAAGCAAAACAACAACAACAACAAAAACAACACAACATCATAAGTTTGGCCATTTGATAGCCTTTGAGTCTGTCACTCCGCTTTCCAATGAAATGCCTTGTGGTATGCACATTCCTGTATGAACACTGACATGACAATGACATCACATAGTTTTAGACAAGGCTCCCATCTTCATATCTCCGTATTGATGTTTGTGTTTGATGTAAAGAGCTCGTAGGGATCGCAATGGGTTGGTAAGCAGGTCGACCAAGTCCGTGGGAAGTACTAACTGCGATGAAAGATACACCACAATGCTAACTTTTGAATACAATTCCATATGACCTGATTTCAATTTATCATAATGGACCACGGAACAGTGCAGTAATAATATCCAATTTATGCAGTCATAATAGGAAACAAATTATTGTATTAGTAAGCGTCGACGGCATTGTCACAGTAATAACAAGAAGAATATGGGTCAGTGCTATACTGTTTAAGAATAGGACTACTCATATAAAATTATAAAAGGGTATACCGTACCTTTAATATTACAGAACAAGATAATTTGTCATAAACCGGTGAAATATATTATACCATATCATATTTTTAATATAATGGTTCATTGTCTTATACCAAGTATACTGTTGATGGTTTTATTTCCATCATGTTTTATAAGATGTTTTATATTTCATTGATTTGATTTATTAGCTGATGATGATGTGTTGAACTGTGTTCTTTTGTTTTTGTACCACCTACTCTTTGATATCGATAGGCCTTACATTAAAGGAAATCTGTTGAACATGATATTTTTAATACATCCTAGAATGTGTTTTTTTTTCTCCAAGGCAGTGACGACTTTATTTGGTGTTTACAGTCTAAATAATGGCAGATCATAATCAGAGAGTCAATTTCTTGACTAAATTTAGTTAAATAAAACAATTTTTACATTTCCAAAAGAAATCTATTGATAAATATTAACTTTCATCTTGATCATTTTGATCAAACACTATGCAGGGTTACTTGTGAGAAGCCATATAGACATTATCTGTACACAAAAACTCCATCCATACGTAGGGTTAGGATAGCTGTTCATATTACGCTACTTAAAAAACAGGTTTTGTTGATTTCTTGTTGCAGCGGAAATATTAAAGCGTTGAGGAATTACAGAGATGCTTCCAATTGTGACGTCATTGATCTAGTTTGACACTTTCATACCAATAGTCCAATCAGAGAAAGTATCATTTGCAGGGTGCTAGATAAAAACAATAAAGGTCAGTGTGACACATATATCAACTATCTAGCTTGATAATATGGCTTTTAATAAAATGCTTATCGGAACCGGAAGTACTTCACTTCACGGTTCAAAGTTTTACAAAATGAAAGAAAATCATTTATAAATTCACAGGATAAATCATAAAGGGACGTCAAAATTTGACTTAAATCCCAACAGGTAAATCCTCCTAACTATAAAGGTTTTTTCGGATTTTAGATCGAATAGAATAAATCCATGAAGGAAAAAGGTAGTCTACAGAGTACAGACCACGTCCATAAAGCAGTCAGCACTTTGGCAATGTGAAATCTTGCCTTACAAATAGAATGCTATTTGAAACTATTATGACGATGTCAAGATGGCCATGAAAATATACTTTCCAAATAAAGTAGTTAAACAAAAAATATATTCTCAAAAGTTCTTCAGAAACAAAGTAGCTCTATAAGAAGGTTCAAAAGAAAAAATTCGGTTCGATCTTTTTTCAAATTCTAGAGTGTACATGTCATGTAGAATACAGTAATAATAGCCTTGATGTGCACACATTGACCTTTGAAATTATTACCTGGCCTATGCAATTAAATGCCTACAAATACATGTGCTGTTTGTTTATTTTCCACTTACTTAAGTTTATCCACAAGTCATCGTTGTATTGTCCTTATCTTTCTTGACTTCCCAATCCAATTAATTGAACGTTTTCACCTTACCCGAGAAAATTGCACTTTAATAGTTAATTCCATAATAGGGCTAATTTAGAAGAAAACACTGTGGCTTTTGTATATACCCACAACCCGATGATGCAATGATACCTACTAAAGCCGAGTAATTAAGTTTGTTTGTTGCAAATCACAAAAGAAGAAAAGGATTTCACATCTTGATCACAAATGTTTTAATGCCAGAGGTAATTAGACTCTGATTACAAAACATCGACGTATAATGAAAGAAGCTTTTCTTTGGTCTGCGAAAAAAGGCAACTCCTAGTGGTATAATTAATGGCAGTATTGAAGAAACTCTTGATATTTCAAGTAAGCATTATTGGTAGGATCTACAACAACGTTGGGTTGTGTGTTTACCTGCAAACCGTGAAATAAGGTATTACGTGAGAAAGTAAGTAATTTGCAAACCAACACGGGCATAATAATAGTAAATCATTGTATATTCACAGAATGTGGGATTAACAAGTGAAAAGGGACAAAGTTGATGGATCGGAAGACGGATTGGCAAACTAGTAGAGAGAGAGAGAGAGAGTATAGAAAAATGAAAAGTAGAGAGGGACAGAAAGAGAGATGTGGTCAAAGGATGAATGTGACTATCTCCATGTAAAGAGTTAACGCAGTTACATGAAGAACTGAGTTAAATTCCCTGGTACATCCATGAATATTATTCATTTCACTTGCCCTGCCTGTTCAGTCATGGTTCGTTCCTTTCTTCCCTATCGTCTGTCTACTTCTCCAAAGTTTTCATGGTCCTTGCCCTATTTTTTCCTTATCTCTCTCTCTCTCTCTCACACTCTTTCTCTTTCCTTTCTCTTTCTTTCTCTCTCGCTCCTAATGTGTTCGAGGTCAATGGGAAGTCATTCTCTTCAGTCATTTTGTAAACTTACCAGTTTGTGCAATTGCACTATACATGGTGCCTGCCAAAACAAGGACGAAAAGTAGTGCGTGTTTCCACGTGGAAGAGGCTTCCCGCTGAGCCACTACTCCCGGCATGACAGTCCGACAGTGTCCCGATACCTGACGCATTGCTGCACGAACAATATTATCCATAGTGAAATGATAGGTAGTACAAAAGTCCGAATCTAATAGATTTGCGAAGTTTCATAACCTCCTGAGTCAATTTCCTCCAGATAGTTGCTGAATGCAGTTATGTTACATCCGAATTAATGTATATGGATATGGATTAAATGAGCAATCAATCATATATCAATGATTTGACTTGAAAGTAGCATAATCTGCAGGTCATTCAATCCTGATGTCTAGTGTTATGAACAATCCAATATCTATAGTCTTTATTCTCGCTCATTTGAACCTATAGCCTTTATTCTCGGACAGGGATGATTGACATCTATTAGTTAAGAATACAAAAAAAACTGATGTTAAAACATTTCATGAGGCACAGGCAAACACACAAAAACTGTCATCACATCCGTCTGAAATTAGAAGACGATGTTTTCTTTGGTTGTTTGTAAACCGAAGACGTGTTTTCTAAACAAAGCAGGGTGGGCTAGCTAGGCAGTCAGAAGAGAAGTCAGTCCAAGAGAACGGTTAGATGAATATGATAGACAACCTACACTTATGGTCCTCTGTCAAAACAAACCCACGTCCCTAGCATGGAATGATTGCTTTACACAAGTTCATGGAATACAGGTACAAGTTCACGACTTCCAATTTCCTTAGCATTGCTTTCTGTTTTTCTGTTAGTCGCTAACCATCTACCTCGTGAATGCATTGCTCAAAATGATTGTTGATATGAGTTATGTATACAAAGAAAAGCGCATAGAAAAAATCCCAAGGTTTGAATAACGACATCAATCATAATTATTTCATTATGAATGGTAGAGAAACGATATCAAATCGAAAAATATGTCAAACATTTAGTACAGAAATTCAAAGTATAACAGCATCAACTATGAGCAGTCGAAATTTCAAATCAGAATCTATTCCAACCGAATTCAATCTGCCTTTTCAGTCACGTGCTGTGATTCTTTTATTTGAGCTTCTATCCAGGTGTTTCCGATTGACATCATCTAAGTGTTTCCCTCTTAACGTTGGATTGTTGAGATTCCAATAAAAGAAACATGACGTCTGTTGAAACATTTGTCCATACTCTACAATATTGTACAAATTTGTGTCCATCTTTCTGCGCTCATAGAGTAAATGGAGTTCACACAATTGATTCCCATTTCCCGTATCTGGTGAAAACATCACCCGGTATTCTGCGGCTGATGACAGGTGGGGTAAAAGGCTCCAATATCTTGATCGCTAAAACAGCCTCCTCGATGAAACATCCTCAAAACAAATCAGAAAAGAACTTTAAGACTTTAACTGAATATATACACAAGGCGATCAGTGTTGCCTTCTATAGAGGAGAAGCAGAATAAACATGGTTGTAAAGCAACATTCAATCAATCTCTCGTTTTATTCTTGCCAAAAGATAAATCCCTCAGTCTTCGAGGGATTTGACCAAGGAGGTTTGAGAAAAAGTTGTTGTGAAAGTATGAAACCGTGTCGAACAAACCATACTGATGATCACAAAGCCGAGCGGGTACCCAACAACCTATGTCTGTACCCGCTACATTGAAGGAAAGTGGATAATCCCCTTCGAGACAAGCTCCTTACACCATGTTCACAAGTATGTCACTTCATTCACTCCTAAATCCCAAGCCCGCTTCATTATCAAACTCTTGTTGCGTCGGCCACACACATGTTAAAACATTCTTTTCTGAATTTCTTTTTCCTTGAGGATGAAATGGATAACTTCGTGACGAGGAAGAAAGCATTGGAGGCACGTCTGTATAGGTTCGTTTTTATCATCAGTCTAAATACTTGCCTCGATTGAATGAAATGAAGGCAAAGTGTGACAAGAAATGTTTATCTAGTCTTACTACCAAGCTGTACCACCAGAAATTAAATTTCGGTGATTTGTATACAGTATAGAATATCACTATAACAACTGGTATTATTTGAAACGGAGTAATTCCTTTCCAGATGTATGTTATTGCTGTAAAGAAAAATTCCCTAAGACTATTCGGGCCTATTATTTTTTTTAGAAATGTAAAAAAAAGGATAAATCACGGGGCTTGAATTTAGGCTAGTATCCATGGGGAAGATCTTGTGAGTCATATAAAGTTCACGACACGGTTTCTTTCTTTCTTTAGCGCTATAAAAACCACAGCAAAGGATGTCACTCTTAAAAACTATTCGAAAAAAAGTATTGCTTTTCTTGTTGTTACTTCTCACCTATTATTCTGAGTCGTGAGAGATGGGAGACTTGATGAATACACTCGATAAGGATCATTGAGTGAGTTCAAAAGACAAACGGCTGATTGCACGAATAGTCAGATCCTTTCTCTCTTGTAAAATCAAACAAGCATGGTTCTCAATAGCATGCATGAAGAGAAGAATATCAATGCTTATTAATATATGGGAATTCGGTACTTAACCTATAGATTACGGGAACCGGGTGGCCCCTGTATTACGTCTATGAGAGTTAAAGAATTCAGTAGTCAACGGGTTTACATGTAGATTAGGTCAAATCAAGTATTCAAATTAAATCTAGTGTGGAGTTGTGCAACTTGTGCTATAAAAAACGAAGAATGGGATAGAAATCCTGTGGTGAAAATATCTCCATTGTTGAAACAACAGAAGTAAGAATTATGAGAACTAAATAAAATGGGAGATTTTGGAAGGAAAGTCATTATGATTTAAAATATGATTCAGTTTGTGATGTCTTCTACTAGAAAAAGTATAGAAAGTCATTGTTTACCAAAAAAGGAAGGGAATCGTAACATAACTTCGGAAATTATCAGTGATTACAAATTACATTTGCCATAAAATCTTTTCAGTATTACCACTGTTCAACATTTTCTTTGCTGGTACCCGTGGCAAAAAACTTGCGTTTAATCGCAACTCATAAAAATCAAACGCAAGTCCTTAATGCGCGCTTCTGATTGGCTGAAAATAAAGTTGCGTTTGATTTTCCTGAGTTGCGTTCAACGGGCCCTGGTAATATGTACACCACGCCCCCTGTCATTATAGTTCAATTTATTAGGCCTTGTACTAAATATTCACAATCGGGCAACAGCTTTGGTTGTCAGGCATTTTACATCTACATTTTACACAATCGATAAAGAAACAGTGAATTAAATTTGTCATAAGGGCATTTATGTTAATGCCTGTAATAAAAATATAATAATTTTGAACATATCTACAGAGAAGCTTTAGTGTTTTGACAATAATAACAAAGGTTAGTTTGCATCACATATTTGGGTTAGCTAAGAGTGACTGAGATTACGAATACATACAGAGAAATAGAGCAGGCTGAAATACAATAAGCCAAAATATTCACGAAAGAAGAATTATGCAAAGAATAATCTTAACATTAAACCCATGTAATATTCACTTTTAACTTCAAAATTAAATGAAAACCAATCAATCATAATACACTGTCAATGTTATAAGTATTAAACAGTGCGTCTGTTTGTTTTCTCGTTTCCCTCAAAATGCTTTATATTTGCTATTTATTTATACTGGGTAACATAGTGAGTTTAAGAACTAATTTACACAACGGCCCTGTCAGCATTCACTAATAACAAAAATATGCTTAAAGAGTGTAATAACAGACAAAATTATATAATCCATTGTAGAAATTACTTGTAAAGAAATAAATTAATTTACATAATTATAATTATACAATATACAGATTTGAAGACAAGACGGAAAATGTTAAAAGCTTTTAAATAATGATGATAATAATAATGATACCTGCATTTATATGGCGCCTTTCCAGTAAGTAACTGATCAAAGCGCTTTACAGTGTGGTATTACGCCGGTCATTGGATCCAGTTACGATTCTGCACTTAGAGTGCACATTTTCCACTCGACTAGGGAGCATTCCAGTTTAGCGGCCATTTTACAGGCACGCATATAATTACTATTCCAGTCACAATGACATTCGCATCCTACCGGGTACCCATTTAAAACCTGGGTGGAGAGTAACAAATGTAGATTAATGTCTTGTCAAAGGACATTATTGCTGCACCCCAAGCCCCAACCCCAAGCCATGTGATCCACAATCCGGTGACGTATCCAGTAGACCACTACATATCCACACCTCTGGCATTTGTCTGGAATACACGCAACAAAAACGAAATCAACAAAAAGAAAAAACCATTACAGAAAATATAAACGATTTCCCCCTGTGAAACATGATTTTGTTAACTTTTTTTTTTTACAAACTTCTACTTAGGGCGTCTTTCTCTTACTTTTTATTCTCTCTTCTATTTGGTAGGCAATGTGACTCGTCTCTGCCGCCTGGTTAATTTCTCTTTCTGTCTCTCTCTTTCTCTCTTCCCCCTCATTCTCGCCATCTCTCCATCCTCTCTCTGCCCTCTCTCTCTTCCCCTACCTTCCTAGTTATCTTCCTATTTATCTCTTTTCCTTCTGATCTGACTTCCTTTGTTTTACCTGTTCAAAACCTATAGATATGACCCTCTCTAGATATTCGTGATCGCGTATCTTACTTTGAACTAAAGAAGGGTGCCGGCAAAGGAATACGTCGCTTCATTTATCATTATGCAAAGCAAGGACTTTTTTCTTTTTTGATTGGAGTTGATTAGAGCAAGGGCAAATGATATTGAGGGGGGGGGGGGGGGGGGGGGGTCGGGGCACTACATGCCTATATGTAATCTTACCAAGTTTATGTTAATTACCGCCATGTGATACAATTTGATAAACATTCATATCCTTCCTATTTTTTTTACACAACTTCTATATCCTACAAAGCAATTATCAGTAGGGATATTTACAGTACACTACAAACTAGTCTTCTACTGAATTGAATTAAAACACTCAATCTACTCATAATTTCAAGCGAGTGTATAGAAAATAGATTACCTATTCTATGCATTTTTCATCCCAACTCTGTCTTTGAATATTTCTATATTTGATAGCAATATACAGCGTTAAATCATAGTATAATTAAAGCATGATTGATTTTACTTTTGTATTTAATGTCAGTATAATCTGATCATCGATTGTTTCCGGGACCAAAACGTAAAACAGATTACGATTTATCCTGTTTGTATTTGATCGTTTTCTCAAAAGAAATGAAGAAAACAACAACAACAACAACAACCAAAAACAAAACACAACAAACAAAACAACAACAACAACAACTTGGCGCTATAACTTTGTCATGTTCAGAGCCGTTCATACACAATCATGTATAGATGGCTCTGGTCGATATGTGGGTCAACTCGCTTTCATTTGGCAGGCCCAAACCACGCACAAATAGATGCCGTTCTGTGACCAACATTCACTACTGCACTAGTCTAAAAGGTTCATCATAGTCAATGTTAGCAGAATTTAATATACCTATATTTGTTGGATAATTTCATGCAGGGGCTTTGGGCTTTCTAAATATACCCTGGCACAAATTGGGAGTTTCCAAGATGAAAATGAAGTATTTACGTGTTCATTTTCCTCTTCCTCATAAAAGATCTAGGGAGGCGGAATTCCCGATAATCCACACATATTGTAGGAAGTCTCATATAGCTAACCTTGCACATGTATGAGTGTTCATGTGATAGTGTATGTTGCTTGGCATGCTTGGTGGGCGAGCAAACAACAGAATAATAATATGCCATCCTGCTGGTACAAAATAGGACTGTAAGACTTTGTGTCGAAACTGTTCTGACGCCACGATTTTTATATACACTTTGGATAGTAATATAGATTAGGACTATGCATATTAGTATATAGTATTTATTGAATATTACATCAATATTCTATTCATAACAAATGAATTATACGAACAATATTACATGAAATCATGATTGATATCATTTAGTGAGGGATTTCTGTTTAGGATTCAAGTGACTGTATTTGATAAAACACTTTTAAAAGCACCTACTTTACGTTATAAGTAGTTTATTGTAGGGAGAGATGCACACATTTTACTAAAATGTAAACCTTTAAAACTTTAGAGAAAGTATAAACAGGGAGGCGTGTGATTAGAGACAGATATGTATATAAAAGTTTAGGTCTCGTCCAAAAGATACAAATAACCTGACACCAAGAAAATCTTTTAATTCTTTTTTACATTGAATACTAGTTTAATCTGGAATAGGATTTAAGGCTCGGATGATGCAGACATAAAAGGGATTAATCTTTGTACAATGCAACAGGACAGGGAGGAGTTTGAAAAGGGGGGGGGGGGAAGAACGCTCCGTCGAGTTCGGTCAGTGTAAACAGGGAAGTGTTAGAGAGAGCATGATACCCAAGTCACACTGCCAAACCTACTCCAAACTGACTCCATACCTAATGACTCTTGGCTACTGTTTACGATGTATATTTTGTTTGGTATGTTGTCAGTCTGGTATGGGTCTCGTTGGTGTGACTGAGAGTGTTGGAGAGGGAGAGACAGAAACTGAGAGGTACAGAGAGGAAGAGAAAGAGAGAGACGGGAGAGGGAAAGAAGTGGAGAAAGAGATAAAGAAGAAAGGAAAAAGAAATGAATAAAGAAGGGAGACAGAAATAGGAAGAAGAAGAAGAAGATGAAAAAGAAGAAGAAGAAGAGAGAGAGAGGTGAAGGGGGGGGGGGGGTGGAGGAAGAAGGTTGAAATACAATAAATGTAACAAAACGGATACGAGTATGTTTTAGACAGACATTTCTAATCTCAAGAATAAAATACCATTCATCAAATTCATTTTGGCAATATTAGTACTACAAGAGCGTTTACGAAATGCATTCAGAAAATATTTCCCTGAAAATGTTCTTACCTAAAACATGCCAAGAAATATCTTCAAGAAATTTAGAGTTAATAGAATGCACAGTTCATTCATTGTTTTTGTAATCACGTCTAGCCCCCCCCCCCCCCCACCACCACAATTACATAATTATAACATTTGCAATGTTTTTCTATGAGTCTCACTACATGAAGTTCTATTGCACTGAAAAGAATCAACCAATTCTCTTCAGACTCAATAACAGATTTATCTGAACATGAAGAAGATTATTTATCATTTCATATTAAAGATCACATTGCAAGAAAATTCCATCAAAATAAATATTGGCTTAATACTTATTATTGCATAGATGGCATAAATTATACAAGGTTATCCAAATTCAACGCTTGGAAACATTTGAATTAATGATTATTATCAATTATAAAACGGTAAAATACAGCCCCCGATATAGCAGAGCTCCTTGAACGCTGCTGAGATGTGTGACGACACACGAAGGACAAGTCCTGTCTAAGCAGACGATGTCCCATAACATCTTACACATTTTTCAGTGCCTGTTTTGTCATCTCCTCTTCACTTATTTCTCTTACTTGACTAGCGTCAGTCTTAATGTTAGTCTGTTGCCTCACTCTTAACTTCGTGTATGGTATTATTTTGATGAAAAATGCAGCGTTAAAAAAATGAAGGAATCAGTCGCTTCTAAACAAAATAAGACGCCATTGTATTTTCAGCTGCTTGCACCGGGGCATGTTCGGCGTTTCAAGAGGGAACGAATACAATCTGTGATATTATTCGGAGGGCTTTTCAATTTGAAAATGGGGTTTATTTCATTGATCATTGACCCTTATCCTGTGTATTTACAATCAAACGGTTTTAGTTATCAGAATCAGTTTCACTTTCCCTTTTAGAATGGTGTGAAATAAGGTCATGTTAAATATACCAAACTCTTTATAATTTGATAAATAATTGCATTGCAATTACGTTCATTCATTATAGGACGTCGTCTGCTAAAGCAGGATCGATCCCTAGTGTGACGACATCAAAACATCGCTATATTTCTGGCGAATCCTCGGATATTCCAGATGCTTAGAAGAGCTTTTATTTATGTTGTTTTTATAATCATCAGATACGCAGTTGACATAAAACTTATACGATTGCCATCTGTAAGCTTCCCAGTTTCTAGTGATACATTAATTGCCATATTTGTGATTTTCTTGCAATGTGATCTTTAACTAATTACACCGAAAGAGGGAGACACATCGCTTACGGTATTATATCAAATTGACCCTTGTTACGGTGATTGTAGGACAAGTACCCCCTTGAGAACTACCCCCGAAAAACTACTCCCGGACAACTACCCCCAAGGACAATTACCCCCCCCCCCCCAGGACAACCACCCCTAGGACAATTACCCCCAGGGCAACTACCCCCAGGACAACTACCCCCTGGACAATACCCCTCAGGGAAAATCACCCCGGGACAATGACCTCCTTCTCTTCCCCCCCCCCCCCCCCCCCCCCCCCCCCCAAAAAAAAAAAAAAAAAAAAAAAAAAAAAAAAATTCAGCCCCCCGTCCCCAAGGACAATTACCCCCGACCTGTTCATCGGACGGGGCCTGGAAGCTTACCGCAAGGCACCCGGCCGACACCCCAACGGTTTGTTGACGAGCGCCTTGCGATTACATTCCACCAATTTTCATCGGGTACACGCGCCCGGGCGCCGTAGAATATTGACCACACACGCCGTAGAAAATGAAAATCTGTCTCTACATTCCACGGCAAGCCGCCGGGTGGGGAAAATCGTA
This sequence comes from Heliocidaris erythrogramma, assembly GCA_025617745.1. Lineage (NCBI taxonomy): Eukaryota > Metazoa > Echinodermata > Echinoidea > Camarodonta > Echinometridae > Heliocidaris > Heliocidaris erythrogramma. The sequence goes on along the minus strand of CM046856.1, from coordinate 997,371 downwards.
CGGGGCCCGGTGGATTAGTGACCTAGGCTCAAGTAGGGTTTTATGAATGTGGGCCCTGGTGTAAAGCTCTATCAGTTGATCAAAACAAAACAAGAGGAGCCCTGTGAAGTGCTGCAATCATGCGCTCACCAACTTGTACACTTGTGCGAAACGGTATGAACTCACCCTATCAGGGCTGTTTGAACCAGCTGTCATGTGGCACTGTGTTGTGTTGAAGTATTTCAATGGCTTCCCGAACTTGTCGCCAATGATAGATGGAGGTAATTAAATACTTTTTTATTGAGCCAGTCGATATAGGTTAACTGAGCTGCTGGGCATGTTTGACAATGGCTGACTTGTAGAATTCGTTGTGTCTAAACATGGATGTACAACATCCATGGTCTAAAGCTCGCCTGATGCTCCTTAAGTCTTGTTTTGAAACAACGTTCTATTTTTGAGGATGTTGAACTGTCCACATTGGCATGGTGTCTTGTAGACCCCTCAGTAGGCGTCTTCAGGTTACTTGTCGTTATGAGTGTAGATTGGTGAGTCAAGTTTGCCGGAAGACTGGTGTCTATGACTTCATTTCTCGAGGCTATTATTTTTTAAACGTATTGCAAATTTTCCTGAATATTCATGTTGGAAATCAATTTAGCTCTAAAGTGAATCAATATGAAGAAATCTGAAGTTTTCAGCGGGCGCCATCTACGGAATGGGTGCTATCATCTGGATGAGTTCCGACTACAGAAAAGTAGATGTGGTTTTAAAAAAAATGGATCGGGGGACGAACGGCTAACCTCCCTAAAAGGTACAGACGAAAAGAACAAAGGAAAAAATAAATAATAAATAAAAGGGGGGGGGGGAGGAACAAAATAATATCCGGTTGTCGGAATTTATTTTCTCTCAGAAAAGAACATTTCCTTAGTTCTAGATACCTTTGCCAACAATTTCTAGGTATAATTCATCCACTTATGACATTATTATCTCCATGAAGAGGTTCATGTACCGTTGAGAATAAATTCTTTCTTCACAATCAATAAAAACTTAACTTGTTTTTCGCTTGCTGTGCTGCAAGTCTGGTGTAAAGAAGCTTGCAGAACAGCAAGCGAATGCTTACAAAAACAGGCCATTTTTTACTGATTGTGAAGAAAGAACGACTTCTCTTATTTTTTTCTGTTATAAACATTCGTGTACTATATATAGGTTTTCCAGGTCAAATGTCCGCCGTGTCAGAGCAAGTGTCATATTAGGTAATTCAAATGTCAATAGGGAAATCAAATGTCCCCTTAGCAACACCAATATCCCAAAAGGTAGGCCTACATAAGATGTCCAGAAGTCAAATATCCGCATAATAGAAATTCTTTTCAATAGGGAAACCAAATGTCAACTTTGCAAAACCTATGTCCCAATAGGTAAAGAAAATGTCCATAGAGAAGTCAAATGTCCACAAAATAAAAATTGTTGCATAATCCTGCATAAATTAGAACAGTAAGTCTTCCATAGGTAAATCAAATGTCGTATAGGTAATTCATATGTCAGTTGACAGTTATCAGCTCAAAGTGAGCGGAAAAGATGCCGTACGCAAAGATACCAGAGCAGGCGCCTGGGAGCTATTTTGTTACTGGAGGTGCTGTGAACCAAAAAAAAAAAGGTCCTCAGCATTTTACTGTCTCTTTTTTTGTCCAAAATTCTCTGACAAGCAAAAAAAAAGGTCCTTATTATTTTAGTGTCTCCTTTTCTGTCCAAAATTCTCTGACAAGCAAAAAAAAAAAAAAGGGGGGGGGGGTCCTCAGCGTTGTACGGTCTCTTTTTAACTACTTTTTAAAGAAAAAACAAATTGCAGGGGGTGCTGCAGCACCCCCGCACCCCCGGCTCCCAGGCCCCTGTATCAGAGGAAGATAAGCAGCGGTTGTTTGATGCCTTTAGGCAGGGAGAAGACTATGTGGAAGTAGCAAGGCTTCTTGCTATCAAAAGCGATACTGTATATTTTTGATGGATATTTTTTGTGATGTTTTTGAAAAAAAAATATATATTCACAGAATATACTTTGAATTTTGTTTAAAATACACACAAGTTTCAAGAGAAAGCAGAACAATTCCGTAGTCCTGTGTTTGATGTACCGTGCTGTTTGCAATATACAAAAAAAAAAAAAATATTGTTTGAACGATGAGGGTATGATGTTCGAGAAAGCACTGTTCTAAACTATGGACCATTGAGATCACTATTCGACTTTTGTTTTCCCAAGTTGGATATTACTCTCTCTCTACATGGACATTCAGTTCCCTATATGACTTTTGGTCTCCCTAATCGGATATTTGACATGTACATACGGACACTTCGAACCTACATGGACATTTGAACTCCCTACATGGACATCTAATGTGGACATTTATTCACCTACATGGACATTTGAACTGCCTATATGGATGATTGGTTTCAATCAGTGGACATTTGACCTGGAAAACCTATAGTACTCTTGAGGAAATGTGAAGAATGCGTTTATATTGCAAACACGGTGGATATTGGCCAATATCAAGTGACTAGTGATAGCTACACGCCTTGCGGGTTTATTGCCATTTGGTCTAACACCATTTGGTCCAATCATCATTATGGTCTAACAGTCATTAGACGTACTGAGATTTTGACCAAATGTCTTATTCGACTAACTGGTCATTAGAACAATTGATCCATGGACGAAATCATGATTAGACGAAATGGTAATTGGAGGAATTGATGATTAGACCATGTGGATAGTAGACCTACTGGCTTTAGCCGAAATGGTTATTCGACCTAATGAATATTGGACGAACTGAGTATTACACCAAGTGGTATATGGAATAAATGAGTTTAGACCAAATGGGTATTGGACGAAATGGTTATTGAACTATGTTAATGAACGAAATAACATTAGACCAAATGATGTTAGACCAGCTGATAATTGGACCAAATGACAATTTACCGTCTAGCATAGCATTCAATCTTTCTATTTATTTCTGTTGTTGCAATCATCATTCTGTCCAGTCGCCAATCTTGTTTCTATATGAATTTTCCGAACATCATTTGAATATTTTTGTATTGCGCCACTGGCTCTAGTACCCAGTGGCGTAATGAATAACATTTTTTAAAGGGGCTCAGCATAGGCATACGAAGGACAATTTTTGAACACTTGCGAGTGACCAAAGAAAGCGAGCAAAAAAAAAATCGACTTTTTGATGAAAATGCAGTTTTGTCATATATCTGGTAGGTACTAAGTAATTTTGAAATTTGTTCCTTCCTCCTTTTTTCCCCGTGGAATTTATTTTTTGGGCTGCAGCCCCCAAGCCCCCCCCCCCCTGTACCCCAGTTCTAGTACTTCACCTCTTTCTAGCATGCTGTTATTGGAAAAAACAACAACAACAACGTGTACATGGTTATATTTATCTAGTTGTGACAACACTTGTTTTGTACACCAATTTCATTTTTTTTTCACTCTATATTATCGGTAAATAAGACCATACTGTTACTTTAGACCCTAATGGTTTTAATTGGGTCACTTTGATATATATCAAAAAGAAAGTCGGTTACCAAATTCGGGGTTAGCTTATGTTGTTCAAAATCTTTTTTTAGCATTCGTATAAAATTTGGAGAACCATGGTAACGTTGCTTTGTAAATTTTTAAAAAAGATTTTATCTAATTTAAAAAACAGGGAAAACTCATCAAATGACAAACTTGGATCTGTACGTAAAACTCTTCTTAACGATATGTAACGAATACTAGAACTATTTGCCTTTCAATTTAAACATGACTTATCTCCATATTTCGTTACTATCTTTATTGACACATATTTGCACATTGACATAAAACTCTTCCTCTTTCCGTTGTCAAATTTGTAGATCTTTCTTGAATAATTCTGGTCATGATACGTTTCATTCAAAACCTGAAGGGTAGAGTAGAATCTATAGGTGAAGGAATGATTTATCCAAGTCGAAGAAATTATCTTGAAGTCATAACTCTTGTTACTTTCCTTGCCCTTTTGAGTAGGCAATGAATCTGAATTTAATTTATATGTAGATGGTATGAATCCTGCCTATTCCGTTTGAGCTTATGAGTAATGCATCACTATGGTTTCAAGGGATTTATTTTACTTGCCAATAATTATCTATTCAATCCTGTTATACACCTTATACCGCCAATCTCACTCTCCCTTTTCAACCTCTCCATCATCTCTCTCTCTCTCGTTCTCTTTATCAGTGCTGATAATATCTGCCATCGTTTTCTTCTTTTATTTTTTTATTCTTTTTATTTCCACGTTGCCATAACTATGTTAGGTTTTTTACACTTGCAGAATTTTGGTTAGTCACGTACTATCGGTGGGGCTAAACGAGGATTTAACCCCACCGATAGTACGGGATTAAGCTTAGCCACTTTTTCTTTTCACATTGCATTTTACCAAAGTGGGCTAACTCCACGATAGTACAGGTTTATTTTAGCCCTGGAAAAAGGCAGGGTCAGCCCCACCAAAGGGGCTAAGCGCTCTGGTTAGGGAGGTACTACGGGACTAAAACTGCAAATGAGAACAGCAAAAAAAAAAAAAAAAAAAAAAAAAAAAAATTCCGGGGTTAAGGATAGTCCGGAATTACGGGGTTAAAAAGAAATCCTACAACCTTTTATATCTACACATTTCTGAACTTCGGCCCCCACTCATCCTTCACCATTTTTTTTTTATGCGCGTGCATGTGGGCTTGGCAGTGTGGTAGTCGAGACCTCAAGGTCCGAAAAGGAGACCGAAACCAGGACCTCAAGGTCCGAGACCGAGATGGAGACTTTCATTTCCGAGAACAAAGCCACCTCTTCCGAGACCGACACCAACACCTAGACCTTAACAACTTTAAAAGAAAATAAAACCCAACTATTAAGCTGATAGCCTTATCAAATTGCTTGCCACTTAGAAATTAATTTAAATACTCCTATTTGATTACTTAACAAGGAAAACAATATCCCCAAACTATGCAGTTTCTTTAGTCGGGTCTCGAGAGGTTCTCGAGCATTGAGGTTCAAGACCAAGACCTTGAGGTCCAAGACCGAGATCTTGAGCCTACGAGATTGAAACCTTGAGACCGAGACCTGGTCTTAAAACAATGGTGCTTTGAGTTATGAAAACTTTAATGATTAATGATATCAATGATAAACTATTATAACTATTATATTAAGACATTCTTTTTTTATTTCGCTTGATACTGAGTTTTTCCTCTTCTATTCTTCTTGCCTCAACTTCTCTAACAAGTCTTGCTCCATAATCATTCGTCTGCAACCCCTTCCTCAATCATTTGTATCTTTTCACTTTTGTTCTGTGAGAGATCGTCCGTTTTCTTGTAATCATTACGTAGTCCACTAATACCCATCCTTTTCATTTCATAAAGTAAAAACACAAAACTTCTCTTCTTATAAAGAGCTTGTATTTGGAAATGTATTACATATGAATCAATATGCCAGTGGGATGTATCTAAAAGTAGAAACAGATCATCGTTTCAAAGAGCCGAGAGGTTTGACAAGTTTCTCAGAAAGGTTAGCTTTCACATTTCCCATCGTTAGCATTAAACCGTAATTTTTTTGTTTTGTCTTTCAATTGGGATATCATTACGCTTAGAGAGAAATTTCGATGACCTAATTGATATCGTGATCAAATCGGCGATAACGTTACAGACAATCGTAACAATTCATCAAGATTCAACGAATCTATTTTAGAAACGTTATCAGAACATGAACGTACCCTAGAGGTACTTCCAGGTTAGAATAACACACAACGTCTACATACCAAAATGTAAACATACACCAAGACTTGAAACCAAATATCAAAAGGCCCTGTTTTTACGCTCATGGCACTTCTCATACTAAAATAAATTCAAGTGCAATTATCAATAAGCGCTTGCAATTTAATCATTAAAAGCTGGCCCATGGCCATCTAAACGGGTACGTTGATACAAGTGTGCTTGATGTGTTTGACTATACCCACATACACAAACAATCGTATGCAAATAAGAAGAAATGGTAATACTTCATCATGTTAATGTACATCTGATAACTACCAGATCATCTGCTGAGAGACAGAAGAGCTATAACTTGTATCATTTGAAAAACAGGGTTAACGCCCATCTGGCTCTGAGTTTATATTACCTTTTCCTCTTTTTGTGTGGGATAAATCTCCTTTAATTTCCATTTTATACAAATTTTTAAAAAAGTGTTCCGTCTCTTCAAGATTGAATTTCAATTTTCAATATTCCCAATCATAACAATTATCATACACTTAACAAACAAACAGACAAACAAATACAGGTCAATTTCACTTTTCAGATTCAGTATGTGATACCATATTACGTGAAGGGAAAGAAAAACAACAAAACAAAAATAACAGATTTTGCAACCACATTATTTATATGCAGCACAAATTTCCAACACGGATGTTTTCTATCATATTTTACCCTTTCGTAAACATTTTTACTTTTATAGCTGGCTATTACACACGTTAGTTAAAGTGTTTTTATTATTTATATTTTGTCTTTTGATTTCTCTCTTTTTTTGTGGGGGGGGGGGGGGGTGGTTGCTCTGTTTAGGTATTTGTTTCGATTTTTTGTTGTTGCTGTTTTTCCGGGATCACCTCCCCCTGGCCACTTTTCATGCACGTTATTCTTGCTAACTCCACTGGAAATACTCACTAAGCCTACTTACTAAACAACACAGTTTGGAGGTGTAAATTATGTCTACCTACTCTCCTCTTATTAGCAGTTGCAATTTTGTCGTCTAAACTTTATCATAAATATTATTTATTACTTATATATAACTCTAGTTTATTATATTTACAACTGTTAATCTATTGAACTGGCAGTTATTATCATCTCGTTTTATGTGCTTTTTATCTCTATTAAGAAAAGGCAAATAGAAATGCTTGATCATAGCGTTTGGTAAAAAATCTAATTGGGTTGATTAGAAGATAAGCATCTACCAATACCAGCAATCGCGTCTAGGAACATTTCCGAATCCACCTCTACCCCGCCCTAACTTTCGGCCAACGGCACGATATTCGCAACTACGAAATAGCGGCTATACTCCTCCAATGCCTCCATCAACCTTCAACACACGCCCGACGCACCGCGGTCGCTATGGAAACCCTTCATATGCGTCTGTAGTTCGCGCCCCGCCTGAAACGTATAACCCCTACATGTATGCGGCAGGGTGTGAATACTGCGGAGAACCCAACCACAGCGCACAAAGCTGCAGACACGGAATCCAGCTCCAATGTCGTCAATGCACTCTGTTTGGTCACAAAGAAAAATACTGCCCTTATTAAAGGTTAGGCCAAGAAGAGAGTGCCAACGCTAAACACTCGCGTGTGCACCTCATTAAATCATGGGTTGGCAATGAAATTTTACCTAATATTTCTTCTTCTTCTAAGCAGAATAGCCCCAGAAGTAAAGAAAAGTATAAGAATACATATGTACCTTTAAAAGTTAATAATAATGATTGTAATGATGTTAATTAACTGAAATGCATATATTTAAATGCTAGAAGTGTTGTAAATAAGATTGATGAAATAAGAACTATTGTACAATGTGAAAAACCACACATATTTTTCATTACTGAAACACACTTATGTCATGAAATTGTATCTACAGAGATATTTCCTGAAGATTTCAAAGTAATAAGGAGGGACAGGAATAGACATGGAGGTGGTGTTCTTATAGCTTATCGTAATGATTTAACTGTACTCCACAGACCAGACCTTGAATCCGAATGTGAAATAATTTGGTGTGAATTGTTATGTAAAAACCATTAATCTCTATTTTTAGGCGTGTTTTACAGGCCTCCAAGTAGTAAGTTAGATATTTTTATATGAGTTAAATAAATCTATGTCCCTAATATCCAATAATGGCAAAAGGTTGCACAATGTTGTTTTAACAGGTGATTTTAACTTACCGAATTTACGATGGGCCGATGGATACCATGTAACATCGGATAACTCTGAGCTTACAAACTCTTTTATTTCGATAATTGATAATAACTTTCTTTATCAACATGTATGTCAACCAACTAGGATTACTGAATCGACAAGCAATACATTAGATTGATATTTTCAACTCACCAATCACATGTGAGTAATTCATTTCCCGGTATAAGTGATCATGAGGCAATAAGATTTACATTGGTTTCTAACATAATTAAAAATGAATTTAAGAAGAGAAAAATATACTTTTATTCCAAAGGCAATTTAGAACAGTTTCATAATGATTTAAAAGATGCTACATTACTAGATGAAAACAATGCATATGATGTAGAACACCACTGGCAATCGTGGAAACATGTTGTGATGAAAATTTGCGATGCAAATATCCCACATGGCAATGTGACAAAAGGATCCAATGTTCAATGGATAAATAAAGATGTAAAACAAATGATTAAAAAACGAAATAGAATGTTTAACATAGCTAAAAAGTCACGTAAAGAGTCTCACTGGGAAAGGTATCGACAATTAAGGAGAGAAGTAAAGAAGAAAATTAAATCTAACTATGTGTCTTTTTTAAAGAATGATTTGTGTAAAAGCTTAAAACATAACCCGAAATTGTTTTGGAGTTTTATCAAGTCTAGAAAATGTGATCGTATTCCGGTTGAATGCTTAAACGTCAATTGCACGCTTATAACAGAAGATCAACAAAAGGCTGATGCTTTCAATGTACAATTTAATCAAACTTTTAAAGATCACGTAAGCCTCTCAATACCTGAATATAGCAGTAAAGCACCTATTATGAAGGACATTCAATGTACAGAGACTGAGGTTTTAAAATTGTTGAAAAGTATAGACGTTTCAAAAACACAGGGACCTGATGAAATATCTCCACGTTTGTTAAAGGAAGGTGCAGACCAATTAACGCCTTCTCTTTGTAAACCTTTTAACATGTCTTTGTCATCTGGCATTTTACCAGAAGACTGGCTCAGAGCAAATGCTTGTCATATATATAAAAAAGGCAACAAAGAAGACGCTAGTAATTACCGGCCAATATCGTTAACGTCTGTTACATGTAAGATTTTAGAAAGAATAGTCTGTAAACGCCTATTTCAACATTTTAACAATAATAACATTTTATGTGATAACCAACATGGTTTTCGTGAAAAGAGATCATGCGAAACTCAATTAGTAGAGGTTATCGATGATTGGTCATATATTTTGGAAACGGGTTCAAGTGTTTCATATTGCTTTTCTTGATTTTGCTAGGGCATTCGACAGTGTGTCCCATGAACTTTTAAGAACAAAACTACAAGTATACGGTGTGAAATCAACTAATTTAAATTGGATAATGAATTTTTTACAAAAAAGGTTGCAAAGAGTTGTTATTAATGGTGAATTTTCTTCATGGATTGATGTTAAATCTGGTGTTGCTCAAGGTACAATTTTGGGTCCGGCGTTATTTCTATGTTTTATTAATGATATATCTAATAACATCGCCTCTACCATTAGATTATATGCTGATGATTGTATTTTATATCGTCGTATTTCTACTTTAGATGATTGTAAAATTTTACAAAATGATCTGGAAGTTTTAAATCAGTGGTCTAAGACATGGATGCTCGATTTTAATTTATCTAAATGCAAGATCATGACGATGTCTCGGAAGCTTCATGATATAGCTTACGCATATACTATTGGTGGTCAGGAGCTACAAAATACAATGTTTTAACAAATCTTTATGAATCTTTAGTACGCTCACGTTTGGATTATTGTTGTATAGCATGGGATCCATATAGAATTTCACAAAAACAACTGGTTGAACGAATTAAAAAACGCTATTTAAGAATGATGTGCAAAGACTGGAGCACTAGTTATGATACTTTATTACAAAAGTTAAGTATGAATACATTAGAGAATAGACGAAAGTACCTCCGACTGGTGTTTTATTATAAGCTTGTTAATGATTTAATAGATATAGGACATAAAGACAGGTGCACACCTGCGAACAGAATTGCAAGAAACGATCATAACTTAAAGATGCATGTACCCTTCGCAAGAACAGATTATTATATGAACTCATTTTATCCTAAAGCCATGAATTATTGGAACAAACTTCCGAAGTATGTAGTCAATATGAAAACTCTTAGCATGTTTAAAAAAGCGTTAAATAACCATCTCAACCCACATAGTTAATTTCACAGATGCTATACCTCAACTAAGTAATTTTGTACTCTGCAATACTACAGTGATTTTACTTGCAATCATCATTGTTGACTATCGTTTACATCTTTTAAATAATACTTTGTGCAATATGTTTATGATATTGAATTTACTTGTTGTTTATATCCGGGAAACAGACTTGTATGGGTTGGTCAAACCTTTTTTGTTTTCCCGAGACATGTTTTTATAATGTCTGAATAAATTCAAATCAAATCAAATCAAATCCAGGTCCTATCATAATTGTTCCATAAACTCTTTGTTCCTGAAACTTATTAATCATCATATAAGACATACTTCTCTATATCTTTTTGTACACATTGACAAATTGTAATCTTAGTCGTTTGTATGTGTACTTGTAATATGGTTTGTTGTTTTTTGTCCATGAACTTTAGTAAGTACTATTATTATAATGGAATGAAAGGCACTGTTCTTGGAAAAAGGCGCAAAACATCTGTCAAAGGCTATCTTTTCAGCCCTTTCTATCTTTCCTTGTCTGTATGTCTGTCTCTCTTTCTCTCGACCTCTACATCCTCTTGATATCTTTCCTTTTCTCTCTTTCTTTATCTCTTTCCATCATCTCTTTCTCACGCCTAATTTCTATTCACCCTTTCTCGTTTTCCCTCCTCCATCACTTTCTCCACTTTGTACAGTTTCTCATTCCATCTTCCCGCATAACAGGGAAGAAGGAGGGGAGACTGAAAATACGAACGAATGAATGATGTTATATCTCACTCTCAAGATGATAGGTGATTAAATTTCCATTTCACGCGAACACGAGCAGAATCAATAGTCCAAACGAACATCAATGAAATAAAGCACGTTGCGAATTTAGGTTTTTCTATCGATTTATAGAGCCAAGCAGATGCTGGTGACCGCAGGATGAATTATTTGGGAACAAAAATCACATTAAAGGTGCAGTGGAGTCGTCTGGCAGTCACGAAAATGACTATAACTTTAGCAAAGAAATGATAAACATAAACACACACACACGCACACACATTCACATACATGGTCTTGTGGGGAACTTTATTGTTTTCTCCTATTGTATTTTGTACCCCGCAAGTACTTCTCCTATTGTATTTTGTACCCCACAAGCTTGACGGAATAAAGGCCATCATTGTGCTCTTTTGTTCCTAATAATATATTATATATATGTAAAACCACACACACACCCACACACACACACACACACACACACACACACACACGCGCACACGTTTACATGGCTTTACTTCCGAGGACAACTATTGTTCCTCTATTGTTACTCGTCCTCGGACAGTCGACGGAATAAGGCATAAATTCATTGTTCGACGTTCGAGGACTATTGTCCGCCTTCCGAGGACCATTGTTGTCATGATTTTTTTTTTGTTCTCTGTTCGAAAATGTCCTCGGACATAATGCTAAACAAACGCCCAAATGCTCACACGCACACACATTCAACGACAAAATAAATTATCTGACCTGAAAAGTTTATAGATCATAATATGTACCCTTCTACAAACGACCTTAGAGGAGGTAGTGCATAGTTCCTAATAATTATAACAAACATCTTAATAACATACAAACCCTTTGAAGTTGCATCGCAAAAATGAAGCCTACAATCTCCAGATTATGATATTCATTCTTCGCATTACAGTCGTTTCCAGAGCGTGAACTTTATTCAGAAAGAAGTCAGACACAAGATACTGCATATAAGAAGAATTTAATTCCTATAGAGGTTCTAAATATAAAGAATTTTATTCGTTGGAAACGTTTTTCAGGAATTTACATGATGAATAAAAGATTAGTCACCCTTTAACCCAATTCTCATTTGTATCACTGGCTGGGCTTTAATACAGAAATATCTTCTCCAACAAAATATAAATTGTAGCCTTGGTTGATTTTAATGCAGTAGACTATTATGATATAATCAGTGTAAGAATAAACAAAACAAATATATTTTATGAGAGAGAAGGAGACAGAAAGAGAGAATGAGAGAGAGGGAGAGAGAGAGGCCATAAAAACATTACTTTTTATACGCAAAGTATACATGTTCATTGAATTACAAAGCAGTCCACCTGAAATGTCAAATCGATTCCCTTAGATCATTTATTTTTCATCCGATGACCATAATGCAAATCAAACCATTCTATTCTAACATAATGGCCCGAGTTCACGAAGGAGGTTTGGTTTAAACCATGGTGTAAACCCCTCCTGGTTTTACTAAGCGTACGTGCGCACGGAATCCGATCCAATCATATATTTTCTTTGAGCGCGCGCATGGGCAATGTGCGCTTATTTACGCTTATTTTAGTACGCTTACGGAGGTTTAAACCTTACCCATGATTTAAACCTCCTTTGTGAATTCGGGCCATTAAGTGACGGGGCATAATACATTTTTCTTGGAAATAAGTTGAGATTTAGAATCCAAAACAGAGCTGCCTTCCTCTACGATAGGAATGTAACAATAAAATTGTTGATATCAAGACTGAATGATCGTAGGAAATTGTTACAATTAGCTTTCTAAATGAAGCAAATTATGATCGTTCACTTTCTAGAGCTTTACTGTAACCACAGTCTAAATATCGTTATGATGCTCTCACATCTTTAAGATTGGTGCCTCAGATAGGTACAGATTCATGTAAATATTTTGAATGGTAAATAAATGGATTTAGGTCACCTTACTTTATATAGCTACCCCATCTGCATCTTCATTCATGATGCTATAGGTTACCAGGCAAATTGAAGTAACTTCGTTAATACTGATCTAATAAGCGATGATGACGGAAACAAACATTATACACGCTACTTTTCAGCTAACAGGAGAAAAGTTGAATAACAAACAAGAAAAACAACAACATAGAGAAACAAAAAATCCTCGACTTTCTTTCTGTTCTCCCAAGCGATTTTTATGTGGGAAGGAATATTTACTAAAATAAAATGAAAAAACCCCAAAACAAACAAACGAAGGACAAAAAAAAAAAAGAAAAGAGAGAGAGAAAGAGGAAATTGGATTGTGAAAATATCTTTGGTATCACTGATGCAGAAAAGTAGTAATGCAAATAAGATAGATTCAACAAACCATTCGACAATGGTGATGTGCTGCCTTCAATGGAAATTCTCTTCTCAAAGTGAGGACATGTATTGATTCCCCATCGCGTAATAAGTGAATTACAGTGCAAATTATCCGCCTCGTTAATACTATTCAGGCAAATTTGCTTATTGTATAACCTAGTGTAATTCATCATGTTGTCGTGATCATTGTAGTAAGTATTTCATCACTGTCTGGAGCTTCTAATACCACCATTTTAATGTGATCAGTGCCGTATATAGATAGAGTCTGGCCAACTCGGCTCCAGTTGGGTAACAACATGGCGCATATTCCTTTGTTGCAAGCTTACATAACAAAGGAATATACGCCATGTTGCTACCCAACTGAAACCGAGTTGGCCAGACTCTCTCTATATACGGCACTGAATGTGATCAGTATGTAGCGCCATCTCAATGAACTTGTACTTGTACTTGTACTTGTAGAGGTTTCTTAAGGTTCTTGTTACATCGAGATAAAACATGGAATTGTTTTGTCGCCTTGGTTTCAAACATGATGATGTATGTTCAGTTATCTGAGATCTTATAACCAAGTACTTCCCAAGCGTGCGTTCAATGACGTAAGGACACAATTTCTTTTCCGAGGGGGGGGGGGGGGGGGGGGGGGGGGGGGGGGGTTACCCGAATATTGACTTTGATGTTCCAAAAACTGCGTATAGACCTTCACGGAGACCGGATATAATGTGATGGATGTCCGCATATGTGTATCCTAATATTGCCTTATATTCTTGTTTTCCTTTTACAGATGCTGAAAATATGCGTCTCATGACAAAGGAAGAAATGGGTATTTCTTCTTTAATATTTCATGTGTTCTCAGTCACGGAAACGAGGACAAGGAAAAAGGTTCAACTTTTCTTTTTCGATCCCATGTATTTTTTTTTTCACAAAGAAGATGTACACTATTTACTTGGCTATCATTTTTCTGTACGTGTATTTCAGGAATATGAAGGAAAACCTCAACAATGTCATACTTTTTCTCTTTTATTATTAGATTACTTGCTAAATGTATTGTGGATTTTATCGAGTTCGCTGAAATTGTTGAAAGAGGAATCTAAATTGTGAACTTTCGGTGAAAATCGGAACAGCTATTGCAATCAACTTACGACACGTATTCCTCTCCTTTTTATTTCGTAACGTCACATTTATTATGAAATCCGTTATTCCTATGGTATCACTGTCAAGCAACACACGATTCGTGGCAGTCCCCAGGCGCGTGCAAACGTGCAGTCTGATCTTTATCCAATGTGTTAATGGCTACGAGAATAGTTGTCTTCAGTAAATATTATTAAAACACACTATGCACCTGCTTTTCAGGAAAAAAATGAAATGTTATTGATAAGCTCTTGCATTTTTCTTGTTATATGCAGAACAAGTCTTCAGCAGTACCAATGGCCGGATAAAGTATATTTTCAGATTCTTTCTTTATTTTATTCAAAACCAAATAGTAAGTGTAAAATTTTCTCACGTGCGCACATTCCTGCTCACAAACATACACACACACACACACACACACACACACACGCACACACCCAAGCGTGCACTCCCACCCGCGTACGCACACACCGCTCACAGTGTTTTCACTCTTCTACTTGCATTCTATATGACCTTTCTATAATCTTATTTGATTTTAAACTCATTCGCTTTCTTGCTCTTCTCATTCTCTCTTCTCTCCTATGGCTAATTCTGTATCTTCCTTTCTCTCTCTCTCTCTCTCTTTCCTAGGCGAACTTTATTAGTTACACGATAGTCGTTACAGCTTCTGTTTCTGTGGCTCACTCTATCTCCTCTTTTGTCATTTACTCTCTTGCCTTACTAAGTTTGCTATTTCTATTTTTGTCTGTCTGTAGCTATGATTGTAGCAGATATTTGGAGTCATCGGGAACAATTTCTGATTGTTTAGTTGGCCGCCAATATGCACACATTCATATTACTTATATATACATATACAGGTCTATATATATTCAAAAATCAATAAGAAATACCTAGTGCCCGAGGATAGCCACGAACAACTAAGTCCATACGGCACAGGTTCTCCTGACTAGTCGATGGTTTACCACCATAATGAAAAAATCGAAACAATACGAAGCATTCTAATTGTTAACGCCAAAAATAATCTTGAAAATATTGAGTAATGACAGTATTGATAACAATCACGGAATAACATGTAAGGAAGGTAGGATTCCAGTATCTTATAGAGGAAAGAAAGAAATATGACTTTGGCTGATTATAAGCTCAGTAAATGAATAAAATGCAAATTAATTAACAGATGAATGAATTACTTACTACACAGTAAGAACATGAGTGCATGAGTGAATTCCAAATTAACAACAACAACAAAAAAACAAGAAAAAAAGAAGAAAAATGGGGGCCAACGAAACATCAGAAATTGTTCCAAATGATTCCAAATACACAGACAGACAAAAGAGAGAGAAATTGAAAAGTTAGGCAAGAAAGTAAATGAGAACGGAGGAAATAGAGTGAGCAAAGAAAGACAGAAGCTGTAACGGCTATCGTGTAACTATTAAAGTTCGCCTATGATAGAGGAAAAAACGAAGAGACCGAAGGAGGCATAGGAAAAGAGAGGAGAGAAGAAAAAGCGAATGAGTTTAAAATTAAATAAGATCCTAGAATGATCATAATCATACAAGCAAAAGAACGAAGAACACTGTGTGTGGTGCAGGGGCGGATCCAACATTCTAAAGAGGGGGGGGGGGGGGGGGGCACAATCGACAAAATGGCGGATCCTTGATGGTCAAAATGCATACTTTTCTTCCAAAGGGGGGAGGGGGGACCGGCCGAAGTACCCCCCGGATCCGCCAATGTGTGGTGTGTGCGTACGCGGGAGGGTGCGCGCGCGTGTGTGGGTGTGTGCATGTTTGTGAGCGGGAATGTGCGCACGTAGAGAAAAAATGACTTTGGCCATGATGACACCGATTATGAGTGTGTGTGAGACAGAGAGAGAGAGAGAGAGAAAAAATTTTAAAATGATATTTTCATTAAATTTTTTTATTGTTATTATTGTTGTATAATATTATATATGTAAATATATCTTGTCAAGGCCCCCCCCCCCCCCTTCACGATGATATTTGTGAATGCACATTTCATTTTTGTGTTTATTTTATTATGAGAAGGAAGTAATTGTATTTTGAATCTGAATCAGAATCAGATAAAAAAAGGGAGAAAGGGAGAGAACAAGGTAGGTAGAGAGAAAGTAAGAAAAACAAATAACCGGAGAAAAGGGAAAGACAGAGAGAGAGAGAGAGAGAGAGACTACTGGAGAGCGAAAAAGAAAGAAATGCGGACGTAAAGTGAGAGATAGAAACAGAGATCAAATATAGAGAGATTTGAGCCGTTAGGGATAAAAGGCTTTTGGATGAAATCTGCAAAATCAAGAAATGCAAATACCTGTATGCAAAAGGTATGAAATGTGTCACCGTCCAAAGTGACGTGGTCTTGTATTAAGAGCCATCTTTGCTATCGCTTAGGGTATGTTTCTATCTGCCCCATGGCACACATATCGATGACGAGTATATATCTTAAATCCTCCCATGATAGAAAGGTCGAATAAAAAGGTGAAACGGGTGGATAAGCACAAACAACGTGAAGTCTGAAATTCGAACGCCTTCAGTTAATCAGTAGCAGTCATCAAAGTCTGAATCCTCAAGAAATTATACTTGCAAATACATCCCTTTTTAAATATAAATAATGCAATATATGTCAAAATAATGAGTCGTTAGCTTAATGTTTATTAAAGGACGAGCCAGCTGATTTTTATAACACATCTTTTCTTCTACTTAATGCTAATGACGTCAGTTCAAATATTATAGTGCTTGTCGATGATAATGCTATCTTCCGTATGATCTGTGTGCACAGATGACCAGGACAGACTCCAAGAAGATCCCCAAGTAATAATAATAATAATATTCCGCTTTTATATAGCGCCTAATACATCGACGATGTCTCTAAGCGCTTAACAATAACAGGTAGTCATTATTATTACCCCCGGTGATCGGATACTGGCATGCCCGCACACAATGTATGCACATTCTCCGCTCCCTGGGGAGTATTCCTGCAATGGGCTGTACAGTGACGCTCAAATTGCTAAGCAAAGGACATTACCTATCGCCATCCTACCGGGTACCCATTTAACACCTGGGTGGAGAGTGGCAAATGTAGATTAACGTCTTGCCAAAGGACACTAGTGCTGCGGTGGGATTCGAA
The DNA here is from genome assembly GCA_025617745.1 of Heliocidaris erythrogramma. Lineage (NCBI taxonomy): Eukaryota > Metazoa > Echinodermata > Echinoidea > Camarodonta > Echinometridae > Heliocidaris > Heliocidaris erythrogramma. The sequence goes on along the minus strand of CM046856.1, from coordinate 979,885 downwards.
CCCCGGACCTCATGGTTCACAGTCCGGGGACTTATCCACTGATCCACAACACCTCTCCATGCTCCACAGGGAGCATGGCATTTTTGATATTAAACAAAAGACTTTCTATAACCTTAAAGAGATACCCATTCCTATTTGACTAGACAGTTTATTCAATTCAACATGTGGGGTAGATTACCCTTTCAAATTCAGTTGGTTTTCAAAGGGGTCATAGGCAAGTACTCGCACACCAAGCTATGCTTTTCATTTAGGATCCCTATAATTTACATTTTCTTTTCTTTTTTGCCAGTTGTACCTATACCTTTATCTCTCCAAACTTTTTACCTATTTACCGTATATTATACTTGACTTTATTGCTTTACCCGTGTGTTTGGAACCGACTGTTATGTTTGTAAAATCTATTTTTTTTTTGATGTAAAAGGGGAACAAATAAACTTCAAACTTCAAACTTCAACATACCTTGGTTTGACAGTACGACACGTTATGCGAAGGAATATCCACGTCAAAACGCAATGCTCCTAGTCAGTCTAAACAATGGTGATCTTGGGAAGGAATCTTGGCTCATGCAGCATAAAAGTGAGTAAACCCGCCTACAAGAGCATGTGCATCGTCAACTTGAAAATATAAGCAACGTGATATCCACATGCTGAAAGGCACCGAGAGACAGGCTGTACGTTTCATCAACCAAGACTTCAGACATGTCAGAAGGACTTCGGGTGTCTCAAACATGATTTATCTAATTGCCTGAAACAGCAAAGAAGATTCTTTTCCTAGTTTGAGATGTTCTATACAATTTGCAAAGAACATGTTGAATATCTCGTTACTACTTGATATTCTCATAGTCTTGCACCAATGAGGGCTACGTGGGCAGAGCCCACATCCATTCACATTTCCATAGCTTCCTTGCAGAGTGGACTGCCATATGTACGGTACAGTTCTTTCCCTAGAATTATCTCCACATGGATCAGATCCCCTACAGTACCTATAACGTCTAGCGATAGGCCTACATAGTTAAAGTAGGGGTTACAATTTGGCTTAATGTTAGTGATTAGTTAGTGATTAAGGTTCGTGTTAAGGTTAAGGTTAGGTACGTATACAGTAAAGGCAAGGACAAGAAATGCAGTTGGTTGGTTAGGAATTTTACTGTTTTAGGGTAGAAAAATTAACACTGACAACTTTGGAGAATATGTCGTAGAACTATTGTTCTTGACGATCATGCTGTTTCATACCTTCTATCTCTAGCCCTTTCTATCAGTTCTACTCCCCGCACCTGCACTATGGAATGCCATTACGGAAATAAATGTAATTGTTCAACATCAATACAAATTATATTTCTCTTTTACAAAAGCATTTTACTCCAAGCAATATGTATTTCACTTTTCACAAAAATTCATTTCACTTTTCACAGGAATTAATTTCACTTTTCAGAAAAAATTCATTTCACTTTTCACAGAAATTCATTTCACTTTTCAGAAAAATTCATTTCACTTTTCACAGAAATTCATTTCACTTTTCACAAAAATTCATTTCACTTTTCACAAAAATTCATTTCACTTTTCAGAAAAAATTCATTTCACTTTTTACAGAAATTCATTTCGCTTTTCACAAAAATTAATTTCACTTTTCACAGAAATTCATTTCACTTTTCATAAAAATTCATTTCAATTTTCATAAAAATTAATTTCACTTTTCAGAAAAATTCATTTCACTTTTCACAGGAAGCAACGAGACCGAGCGGCAGAATCTTTTACTCCTTTTCACCCTCAACTTGAAATTTCTTATGTATTTTACCCTTACAAAGAAAAAAATTCCAAGGGAATACAGCGACCTAGCAATAGATTTTTTTGAGGAAATTTTCTATTTGGGGGGCGCAAAATGAATGAAAAACCTGAAGAAATATATTATTTTGAGGAAGGCAATTGCAAGGCACATTTATGATTTTTTTCGAAAGTTCTATACTTTGATAGTGCTTTTTACGCACTTATATCCCATCTGGGAGCGCAAAATTTAACAAGCTCCTGCATTAGCGGGGGGGGGGGGGGGGGGAGCAACTAGAGTCAATTAATGGTTAACACTTTAAAAGCGCCATTCGGGGCGCGAAATAGACCTTGAACATAATTATGCGAGGGAGCAAATCGACGGAGCTTTAGAAAAATATCGCATTTCAAACCCTATAAAACTCCATTTCTTACGCATTTTTGTCCTTGACTGGGTCGCAAATAACGCTCAAAGACCATAACATTTCTCGTATTTCTCCCCATTTTCTTTCTCTCTTTTGCGTTTTTTGCGCCCCTTCAAGTGCCGCCCGGGCACGTGCCCCCTCTGCCTCCCGTAGATACGCCACTCCTTGCGTGATCAATGCTTCCACCATGTCCTCTGGTTTGATAATTCACTCTGCTGGAAGTTCCCCTAGAAATATGCTTTCATCAAAACATTTTGGGAAGGGATATTATGCTAGTCTCAAAGGGATAAGCGTTTTTAGACTTCACGGAAGTTGTAAGAGACTAGTATAAAGATTCATGACTAGCGACAAGAGAGTACAGACCACAACATTGTATAAAAAAATTTAAAAAAATAAAAAAAGTTTAGGAGAAGTCAGCTGACACCATATGTTTTGTATGAGGTTACGTCAGGGACAGCGAGTTTTTAAATATTTTAAAAATAAGATTTCATTCTTTTCTCTCATGAAGAAAATTGTACACAATTTGTAACAACATACATGTGTTAAAAAATAATCTTCCATAAATATAACTGCAAACTGAAGTCTTGCATCTCCAAACAACAATACAAATAAACGTTCATGTAAGATATATTTGCGTTTAGCATACTTGTATTAAAGTATCACATTTCATTAAAAAAATACAGTTGAAATATATTTTCACATAAACCAATCGCAAATAAAGTTTTACATTTCGGGGTGAACAGGGGTATGAAACTTTTAATTACTTATTGTAAAGCGATACGATTCTCGTATAGCCATACGATGAATGAACTTATTGTAAAGCGATACGATTCTCGTATAGCCATACGATGAATTAAGGTAGTCTGAACAGGGGTGAACAGGGGTATGGACATTTCATAATTTATCTTATACGATTCTCATATACAGCCATACGATGAATTTAGGTAGTCAGAAGGTTCATAATTCCGAAGGTTCTTAATTCCGAAACACAGATTTCGCATAAAAGGGGCTTCATAACTCCGAAATTGAAATAGGGTTAATAATTTCGACCATTTGATTCATTTATCCGAAGGTTCGTTATCCGAAGGTTCCTAATTCCGAATATGGAATAGGGTTCATAATTCCTAAGGTTCGTCATTCCGAAAATGAAATAGGGTTCATAATTCCGAAAATGCAATAGAGTCATACATAACCTTTCGGAATTACGAACCTTCAGAAATATGAACCCTTTTTCATTTTCGGAATTATGAACCCTATTTCATTTTCGGAATTAGGAACCCTATTTCATTTTCGGAATTATGAACCCTTTTTCATTTTCGGAATTATGAACCTTCGGAATTGCGAACCTTCGGAATTATGAATCTTCGGATGTAACCGTCTTAAGGGGGTAAGCTATGTATTTTGTAAGTCGTGTCTATATGTTAGTTTAGAATGTGACAAAGCAAGAAACAGCAGAAGAAAACATAATCATTGTAGATTTGTAGGCATGATGTTTCTTTTTAATACCTTCCTGCGTTCTCAAATTATAAAGTTACCGTAACCTGCAAATAATAGTTGGTTAATTGGTTTATATCAAAGTAAACAATTATATGAGATGACCAAAATGAATATGAGAATAATTACACTGAAAAAAAAAACGAAGATTGTAAAACAAGAACTCTCGCAGTCATTTGTTATTTTTGTCGTTACTAACTTCTTTCCATTTTTTTTTTCATTAGCCTGGCAA